>UFQX01000310.1:429270-531120 GCA_900497675.1 Arapaima gigas
TTTTGAAAAAATAAAAAACCTAAAACAAAAAAAAAAAAAAAAAAAAAAAAAAAAAAAAAAAAAACCCACAATCAGACATACTTCAGCAAGTTCCTCATACATATGCATTTTTGGCCTTATCGTCATAGATGATGCTCAGTCTGGAGCCATCTACTCCTCTACAGCTGGCCTGAAGTAAAGGTCCGAAGCCTAAAGCGTAAAGTACTTCAGTTGGACACAACGCCCGGCAACGTCACACACCCCCATCCATACCTGCAGGGCCAAGAGAAGAACTCGACTGCGAAAAGGACAACACTCCCCTCCCACTACACTGCAACTCTTCAAGTCAAATTTAGTTCACACTGTTTCATATAAAGGAAAAAAAAAATGTTTAACAATATCAATGTTTATGTGCTACATATGAAAAGAAAATATATACACAGGTAGTAAAAAAAAATGAGCAAAAAAGGAGCAGAACCTAATTGCACACTGCTACATTTACTGCTATGGAGGCAGTTACTTTGAGTGCCGGACATTAGTGTTTGTGTTCAGTGCTCGTGCGCGCGCGTCCTCTCGCCACCATCCTGGGAGAGCTGTCCGCGCGCGCGCGCCCCCGACTGCAGTTCCGCTTCGCCTCCTCAAGCACTGAAGTATGATAAACGTGGTTCACACCTTCAGCTCTGCAAAGACAACCAGTTCCAGTAAGTAACGCGCGTGACTGCAACATGACCCCTCTCTCTCTCACACACACACACATACACACACACACACACGAGATGACGAAATGCTCCTCAGCGACGTGTGACTGAAAACACGGCGTCGCCTCAAGACGCCCTTTTTCGGCGAGAAGTTATACGGCGTTTGCTGTTTGCCACGCGTCCTGCTGTGTTTTGAGCAGTAGTAGCAGTAATGGAGGTGTGTGTGTGTGTGTGTGTGTGTGTGTGTGGGTGGGGGGGGGGCGGCTGCTGACGTGTTACTACTTGTTTACACTCGGTCGGAAACCCCGTGTCGCCATTGCTCTGCTCGTAGTAAAGCAGCCGAGCCTCGCCCTCTCCGCGCGCTTAACCCCTTTCTGGACACGTCCGGGTGCAGCGTGTGTGCGCGCGCGCGTCAGACACACGATATGTCCTTACTTTTCACACACACACACACACACACACACACACACACACACACAGCGCTTCGCCACTCGAGCTGCAGCACATTTACCCCGCTGGACGCGACCCCGACAACACACACTTCTCTGGAGCCGAATATAAAATACGTCAGGTTGTCAGATAGGCGACTTTTCTTTTTTCCCTGTACGGTCTGAGGGCGGTAAACCGCGACATCTGGTTATCCCCCCCCCCCCGCGTAATGCTGTCACTTATAAAAACATTTTGTGTCGTGCGTGATTGTGTTTGCTGGGCGCGCGCGGCGTCTTACCTCAGAGTTCGGTGTGCTCCTTTGGGTCACACTTTCTCGGTGTGTGTTCGGCCGGACTGGAGCGGCCCGAGCCCGGCTCGCTGCTGCCGCCGTCATCCGAACCCGTGTTGGCCCTTTTACTCTGGCACGAGCGCTCTGCAGGGGAACAGGCGCCACGGTTAGCGCGGCACTACCCCCCACTTGTGTACGTACGTACGCGCGCGCGCACACACACTCACATACACACACACACACAGGGAAATGGATACGCAGCGACGATGCAAGTTCTTTAAAGCGCTGAAACTGCAGTGTGAAATGAGGCTGCAAAGGTTCGGTGCCGAGAGGCGCGAAGCGGGTATAAAATAGCCGATGGCGACGCGGTAAAAAAATATATATATATTATTATTATTGTTATTATTATTATTATTATTAATAATAATAATAAATTTAAAAAAGCCTGCAGCGCGCGCACAGCTTGGCTCAGCGAGAGATGCGCCCAAACAAAAGACGACGGTGTTCAAAGGAGCTCAATTTTTGCACACTTAAGATTTGAGCGCGGGGCGGGTTGGAGGCGCTGTCAGCCCCCCTTGCAAACCAACAGCCCCCCCCTTTTGGAAGAGAAATCCTTGGCGATCAAGAGGCTGTACCGTCACTGGCCGCTCTTTTCCTCTGGACCGCGGACTGGTCCCTGCTCGGGCTCTCGGAGCGCCTGTCCCCGGGGGACTCCGCACGGGAAGAGCCCTCCTGTACCGCACAGCTGCGGTTTCCATTTAGATCCACGGGGCCGTCGCGGGTTCGGTGCGGTTTCGTGTAGAAATCTGGCACCTCACTGCCGTCCACCTTTACCCAGTCGTACCGCCCGGGCGGGAGCGGCTTGTCCGCCGTGAAATCAAAGTTCCATTTGGCGCAGGACGCCTCCTCCATGTCCCGCATGTGTTCCCTGAACCCCCTCTGTAACTCTTGACGGTCCGGCACCCCGAAGAGCACCCTGCAGGTGGAAGGCTTGGAGATGTCCGACAGCCGGGCGTCCATCCTCTCCAGCGGAGGGCTGCCATTCGACAGTCGCACGTTGGACATTTTCCGCGTATGCAGGAGCAGCGCTCGCTCGCTCGCACGCAAGAAGAAACCAGGCAGACAAGACGACTACGAAGGCACGTATTCATCCGCGTCTAGGCACCATCCGAAGGCGGTCATGCCGTGCGCCAACCTGGCTGCCCGCAAGTCATCGAAGCTGCGGCGCGGTCGCGGAAAGCGCCCCGTCAACTGTGGTGCCCGAGCGGGAGCGCAGAGGAGCAAAACACACACACAGCCTTTTCACGTCCCAATATGGCGATGGAGGGGAGGCAGGCTGAGCGACACTGATTGACAGCGAGGGCTATTTAAACGGGCGACGATTCTGATTGGTGAGCGAGGAGGAACCGCCCTCTTTTAAGGGGACCGCCGCGCTGCAGCTTCGCGTGCGGTTTTGAGCCACGCAAAACCCGAACGCGAGCCGTGCGGGTTTCCGACGGCACACGTTGTTGCACCAGTAAGGTGTCGAAGTAAAAACGCATAACTCGCACTTAGAGTGTGTGTTGTGTGTAGTGGAGTAAGAACTGGGGGGTGGAGATAAAAGTGAGGGAACAAACGAGGGGCGTTCCACCTGCCCCGTGTTACGCCGCTGCGTATACAAAACACACACACACACACGTACGTTTTTTTCCCAGCTTGTGACCTATGATTCCTGTAATCACTAGGTGTGTTATCGCGGCAAAACGCGCGCAGGCAAAGAAAGGAGTTGTTCAGTGTGACTTGACACTGCTTCACCTTCACTGTTTGAGCGTTTCTGGAGGTATAAGTGTGTGTGTGTGTGTGTGTGTGTTCACAGTGACCTTGCTGAGGTCTGACGTGTGTTTGTGTGAACTCACTGCCCTCCGGCACAATAAGACCTGATAAATAAAAGACTCAAAACAGTGAAAATGAAGCTGAATTTTAAGCTGAAATGAGGTGCTGGAGTTGAGACAGTTTTTTTTTTTTTTTTTTTTACTGGGAGAATGATCTTTTCTGCAGTTGTTTTTGCGTTATTTCAGTTGACCCTGATTTGTAAGTATGCACAGCCAGGTTAGGTTTAAAATGGGTGGTATTTCAGTGCTCGCCGCAAGTTCAGAAATTCTATATATCCTGTACTATATACACTAAATGATCATTAGCCAAGACCACCACAGCCCACCTTTGCCGTCTGTTGGGAACAGAAAAATAAAAAAGCTCAGGTAAGGAGCACATTTAGGAAATACAAAACTTGAACCACCGCTCCCAAAATGAACAACACCAGCAGTAATGCAAATTTTAAGAATCTGGTGTGTTCATGTAGTATTTAGTTCATATATGGAATCTATGTATGGGAACGTGTAGAATATTATGTTTTAAGTGCAATTCAACGCAGCTGACTATGTTCAAATTATGGTGAGAAGACATTTGTAAAATATGTCCAAATAGAGTTTGTTATTAACACATAATGCACATTTGTTTTGTAAAAAAGTGCGACTTTCCATATTAGAAAACTGATGAAACTACACATAATGTGTTGTTTATAAGAAAACTTGGCGTTTTTTTACTGAAAGTGAAGATGTAGATTTTGTATTACACATTTTCATGTTCAATTACAATGTTTAACATTTAAAGAAAAACTACAGAGAACCACACCCCGAGTCATTACACACACACACACACACACACACACACTAGGGAAACACTTTTTCATACGCAACTACATTTCTGTCGGTGAAAAAGGGGGGAAAGAAACCAATTGTTACTGAAAACTGTTTTGATGACCTTTGTCGCTTTGCAAAACATCTTTGTTGGAAGGTGGGCATAAATTGCACGGCAGCAACACAAAGTGAGCAGGAAAAGGTGAACAGTGACATCTGGTGGTGGAGTTTGTAATTTCTTTTTTTATTAAGGCTCTTCTACAAAGACAATTTGCAAAGCTAGAGATAATCAAACGTTTAAAAACTGATGTGTATTTATTGATTATTTTGTATTATTTCTATAATAGGGTAACCCCACAGCCGTTAACAGGACTTCAGCAACATGATGTCCAGGTCGAGCTCCTGTTCATACCCCGTTGGACGACTGTACTGCTGGTCAGCAGCAAGAAGGTAAGGCCATACACCTCCTATCCTGCTTCTGGGTCTTTCACACGCTGCTGCACAGGTCATTGCAGGGGGTAGGGAAACACTGGCCGTGAGACCTCAAAAATTTACTTTCTACATCCTTCTTTTTCAATTAAAAATTTGTTCCGGAAATTTCTGAATTTGCTGTACCACTAGAAAGCTACTGAAACACTACCTTAAAAAAATTAAAAATCCATAATATACTGGTGTGTCACAATTACTAACCCGTGTTATCCTGTCAAGTGCTAATATTTGTGATTGTTTTAACAAAAAAACATCTGAGAGGTAAAATAAAATAAAAATATAAAATAATAAAAATAAAATAACCACGCTAACACCTTCAGTAATGACATTGACTTCTCTAGTTTTTGGTGTTTAGATGGGGATGATGACAGTTTATCAGTAAAATAAGTTACATCCTGTTTGAAGACATTAAAGAGGATATGGTAACAGAAAGTAAACCTTCACAGCTGTTGTATTCATTGGTGGGACTTGGTTTCTGCTTCTGGAATTAACAGCGAACTTGGACGCTGTGCAGGGGAAGGATTTGCCACTGTGGAGAAATTACCCACAACTGTGTTTGCTGCAGCAGGGGAGCTGCCACCGATTGTGTAAATTTCCTCAGTAAGGAATGTCCATAAAACGAATTCCTGCTAAATGGGCCTGTTACCCAAATTACCCTGTTTTCTCACTGATTCCTAAAAAACTGGTTAAGTAATGAGTAACGTCACGACGAAGCAGCTTCAGAAATGAACACATTTAAATTATGTTTAATAGAGAAATGATTAAAACAATACTCTGCCTACGCTGACTGCCCTGACATCAGTCCACGGCAGCATTTTTAACTGTCTAAGTCTAATTCATAGCCTGGGCCAGTAATTCCAGGATAGATTCCTTAAAGCCGTGACGCCGACCAGGAGAAGCAAACGATTTACATGCTTTAACCTTAAGTTTCATATGGTTTCATTTATTTATTTTTAAACTTTGAAACACGTTTTCTTTCCAGACTGGCACCTTATGCAAATAAAAACAAGAATCGCCAAGCAATTCATCTATCAGCATAGGCTGTTCGGGATAAAACACACTTCTGCTGTAACTAAAACGCCAGTAGTGTTGGTTTTTGCACCACTTTGTGTGATGATTGTTTGTTCACCGCAGTAATGACTGTATTATTATTATTATTATTATTATTATTATATACAGTAACGGGGGGGGGGGGGTTGAGAGCGGGGCTGCTGGGATTTAGTGGGTCGGCTCCCCTTGGCTTGGTGACGTGCACCTCTGTGTGGAAATCGGTGTCCAGCAAGAGTCACTTAAATTGTTAATGAATAAACACACCTTCGGTCGTCTTCGTTCGCACCCAGCGCTGGGGGTCGCCAGTGTTGTGGAGACGTGAGATGCAGGTTCCCATGTCAGCGTAGTGACCAATGAACGCGCCACGGAGGCGGAGCAAATGATGGTTACTGACCAATGGGCGTTTAAAGATAACGTTCCGCTAATGACCAATGAAAGCGTCGCTTACGCTTGCAAGGAGACGCGCTCATTTGCATGGTTCTCCTCGTGACGCTGAGTCCTTGAGCGGAGAACCAATCGGGAATACGATGCAAATGAGCTTTGAGCAAACGCGCGTGCTGATTTGAAAAGAAACTTTAAACGAGCGTTTGAATTTGCATATGTTTACAGATTATATTTTATAATTTAATAACATTTATACATTTGCATATATGTGCAAATATATATATATAGTGTGTTTATCAGTACGATGACTATTTTCTGTATTGTTTGCTGGTTTACCATTTCCTGGATTATTTGATTTGTTTTCCGATTTAGTTTTTCTTTCTCGGTTGTTTTTTTTAAACCTTAACTGTTAACCTTCACGTGGACCCCTCCTCTCCAGTAGCACCAAACAAGGTAAAGTTCTGTATGTACTACAGTATTTGTTTCTTTGGAGTTTAAGATGTTTTAACTGTTTTTTTTATTAGTGCTCTAGTTAAGAAACTGGGTTCTGACGGTTCTAACATTCTAACATTCCTTCTAACATTTCGTTTTGGACCGATTCGTGCGTTTGGATGGATGTTTGGTGTCCCGTCCGTCCAACCTGGCCAGGTTGTTGAGTCCCCCCCCCCGCAAGGACTTAAGCACAAGACGCGGGGGGTGCTGGGGACGGTCTCCACGGAGAATAAAGCAGCAGGGTGTGCGCGTGACCAGCGGTTTGGTCACAAGTCACTTTACTCCCCAATTTTTTTTTATTTTTTTTACAAGCTTCAATTTGTATGACAGCAACGCATTATTCGTGGAGGTTCAGTAGACAAGGGTTCGATTCTCACATTACAAGATGGAAAAAGACGTCATTCTCGACAGAGTGAACGGCCAACTCCAGAGGAAGATTCTCTATGCGGTCGATTGATGGAAGCCCCCCATGACTGCTGTCTTGCTGAAGACCCAACACGACGCGGCACTTGGACGTGATTCGAGTAGAACTTATATTCATGAACCACTAGGTGGCGCCACGTACACAAAAATCGAGTTTGTCTCGCCTGCACCGTTTGTGTCATCGGAAGTGGGAATTTGCAAACAAACGGACAGTAAAACAGGGCGGATTTTAAAATGATTTTATTGTTTTAAATCCATTATTGTCAACTCAATCGTTGTTTTAACGACTACAGGATACATTCATCAAACATTTACATTATTGTCAACCATAATACAAATGAGCATCTTGGACTGTGTGGCAGGTCCCTCCCTGGCGCTATCTACAAAACCACTGCATTAATTCCCGTTAGCCGTTCAAATAGGGAAAAAGAAAGAACTTTAGTGATTATTCCTATTACTGCCACTCCCACAGAGCACTTGTGATGAAGTGGAGGATGGAAGGAATTAAAAGTGGACACGTTCCGTAAAGTGCAGCTTTGCTGGGTATCTAATGGAGCTGTGTGTGCACCTGCCGGGGTGGCAGAATGCCGAACTGAACAAAAGAAGACCAGGAGTAGCCCGAAGATGCTGCCCCTTGGTGTCCTGAGCTTACAATGAGGAAGACTAAATTCCCTGATACGAACATTTTAAATCCCTTGTCATTCAAACACAGACGTACACAACACGTACTCGGGACAGCAAAAATGACACAAATAAATGTCCAGGAACTTCTAATTTTAGCCGATAAAGGAAGTCAAAGCGGCTAACAACGTCCCGCATTAGTTTCTGTGTTTTAGATGTGGATTACGGTTTACAGGATACAGAAGTTGCGCAACCAGGGATGCGTCACGATCTGAACACCTTCTCTGGTGGATGGTAACCTTCTCTTAATCTGCTGCGTTATGTCAAGTCCACACACAGCTGGCTGCTCTGTACTTGAAAGGCACTATTGGTGTTGAATCCCTTTGCAGTGCTGCAAATGAGGGTAAATACACATCTAAAACGTCTCTGAAACAGTTAGCACAGACAACAAGCAGAGTCCCTGTTGGGTCGGCGTAGGCAGAAATCGTGCAAAACAAAGGAACTGTACACGTAATTAAAAATGGTGACGACGAACAACGCATTCCGTGTTTTTATTTCTTCCTTTAGACCACCTGTTGTTATTACGAACGGGGACGGACGGTTACGGGAACACGTGAGCGTCGCCGTTTTGTGCACAGATTTCCTGACAGCCCCCACGTGCGGAGTCGTTTCTCACTTGCAGTGCTGTTAACCCCGTGTTATATACTCACGTAATCCTTACGAACTTTGTACGCTCAACGCCGAGAACTCGAGTCCTCTAGAAAATGATAAGCGCAACTTCTGGGGATTTTCCAGAGCACCCGTCCTCAGCTCACCGTTTCTGAACTCAGACAGACAGACCACCAACGTAAGACACAGATGTTGGACTGCAGTTAGTCAGCATCTAGCCTGTCAGGATGGGGTCATGTTGTCACCAATCCCTAGATAATCCAACATTGGTATCATTACTCTCCAACAGGAACAAAAGGGCCCAGACCGAGACGCCTGTAGGACACACCTCTCCACCAGCCCTAGCTGCTGCCCGGTCCTCAGATTGCTTTGGAATCACAACAGGTAAAACGACAACTGTTACAGTCACATGAAGGTCCATTGTCTTTACTGTTCACAAATTTGTCCGCGATACCATTTCCCGACCCTCTATACGCTATAAACGTCATTGTTTTGTGTGTATTAGTACATACAAACACCGATTGGGCACAGAAATAGGATCAATGTAATTACGACATAAATCACAGAAATACGCTGTAGTGAACGCAATGCCTTACAAGGTTCGAGTTCATTTGACGGGCGTCAAGAAAGAACAAGTCAGTCGGTCGTACCGTTCACATCTGTCCGTGCAGTTTCTCATTCGCACAAAGCTGAAACCACGATATTGCATCTTCGTGCTTAATTTGGATATTTTGAAACGATATCTCTACTCCTGTCAGAAGATTATTATAGCTTTTCATTTGGTGCAGTCTATCAGGGTGACAGTGACAGACGTCTGTGTCTTGTCAGGTACGCCAACTCCGAACACACGCTGCAAATTTGTGTATTTACAATGACCACGTTAGATGATGGTCTTCTGCATTTTAGTAACCTCTGCTGTGGCCGTGGCAGCATTGTTGTGGAAACACAAAAAGACGAAAGGAGGATTTTGTTGCTGTAGTTCTGCCTGTGACAATATGAAATTCACTCGGTCAGCTAGGTGACATACGATGAGACTGCACTGAACTATTTTTATTTGGTTATTAAAAACAGGAAAATTACATTTATCCCAGATAAACAACCTGTAGTAAACTAATTTCACGGGTTTCCGCCATCCATAATCGTTCACACTTCCTGTAGATCCACGTTTTGCCCTCGAAACCAGTGCTGCCTCAGTATCATAACTGAAGAAGTTAAAAAAGCCAGATCAGATGAGTAAAATGCCAGTGGCGCTGCACTACCGCTGTTGTGTGTCAGCGCAGCGCGAGAGATCGAGGTTCCCGTACAAAATGCTGACTGACTGTGGTTCAGAGAGCTTCTGACAGACAGGTACAGGGAAAAGCGCACGGGCAATTACAGCTAATCCACCTGTCAGTGAGAAGGGTAACTATTTACCGAAACAAACATCAAAATACGGCTAAATAATCCTATAAATAAGTAAATGAGTTGGTGTCTGGTGATTGGAAAACAAACAAGCCTTTTCAGAAGAATTAGTGGAGCAGTGTGTACTGGGGGATTTCATGTGCACGATGACAAGATTCCCAGTATTTGTAATGGAATTTGTATTCTATCCAAGTATTTGTAAAGGACGTGACGACTTTGTGACTTGGTGTGTGAAAATGTACGATTGCAATGAACTAGAAGATCACCTTGCGATGGAAAGAACTTACACCTGGCGTGTTTTGAGGACAGACTCCCTGTGAGGCACTGGGATTTAAAAACAGGAGATTTCTGAGCAGTAACTCTGCCGGTTTCCTCCTCATCTCCACACACTCGTCCGGCTTTGCTACATAAGTCTTTGCAACACAAAATATTGCCAGAGGCCCAAAACACAAGTTGCTACTGTTTCGGGCTCAGTGTGTCGCGACAGGGTCACTGTCCCGGGGTCTGGGACAAATATTCATACGATAAACACTCCTTCCAGTGTTCGTAGGTGTGTTTAACTTCAGGAGCTCCATAAATATCGGATAAGGAGCTGTAACGTTTCCACTGCTGGTCTCTTTGTTCACAGTCCATTCCTGTAAGCGAAGCCTCTTGCCGTCTTACGAGGGGGTCCATCCTGGCCCCTCAGTACATGTCCCGGTAGATCTCCTGCAGCAAAGGGTGCAGTGACGTGTCCTCAGTTTTCTTGATCTCCTGCACCAGCTGAGCATGTTCTGTCACCAGTTGCCGCAGGTCAGCTAACTTCTGAAGCAGTTTGGGGAAAAGGAAGGCATCGTCCGGGTGGTTGGCCCGCAGGTGGAGTCGCAGAACCTGCACCAGGCTCTCTTGCATGCGCTCAATATGCAGTACGTTGACCAGCCCGGGGCGGTCTGCAGGAGACAAGAGCAGCATCAGTCATGCTTGCCAATGAGACCAGCTTGATGACCGAGTGGCCACAGTGGAGAAGTACAAACAAACAATTTAAACTAAGCATTCTGGAAATTAAAGTGGGCTTTAAGAGACAAAGCTGAATAAAAAGGGACATCCAAAAAAAATCCGTTACAACGTGCTAAAGAAAAGCCAGAATCAAGCACAGAGTCCTGGGACAGAAACAAACCCGCTCAGAAAGGAATGGATGAGGTTAATCACATTGT
This sequence comes from Arapaima gigas, assembly GCA_900497675.1. Lineage (NCBI taxonomy): Eukaryota > Metazoa > Chordata > Actinopteri > Osteoglossiformes > Osteoglossidae > Arapaima > Arapaima gigas. The sequence continues at coordinate 440,063 of UFQX01000310.1, forward strand.
CCGTCACCACGTTTCACACCGAGGGCCTTTGCTAAAGGGCTTCTCCGTTTACCTCCACAACAGATGATGGTGGCAACGAAGAGTGCCAAGTCGCTGTCATCCAGCTCCAGGGCATTGAACTTCATGGCAAACTGGAACTTGGGCTCCATCATGTCGCTGAAGGGCCGCCGCAGACTCTTGAGGAACTCACGTGTGATGAAGCCATTGCCATAGGCAACTAGCAGACCATCCTTGTTCATACTGGAGGCCAGCATGGCGAAGAGCGCTTCATGGACCCCGTATTTGAGCAGTGTCACCTGGTCGTTGAGGTCCAGGTCAGAGAAGCCTGGCACGGCCTTGGCAAACTCCGTCAGCTCTGTTACCGTCTCCACAGAAGTACACTGGCAGCAGTGGAATATGCGCACCTCCGCCTCCTTGTTCTGCAGCCCACTCAGGCCACCCACCAGTTTGGCCACCAGGGTGCGCTCTGCCAGCTGCAGCGTTTCCATGTCGTGGATGACAAAGGGCTGAAGGGGTGGAGCAGAGGCATCAAATTTAGAATTCAGCAAAGCAGAAAGAAAATTATGGAAGGAGGCTGAGGACTGGTAAAAGTATTCAGAGCTCTGCTTGAGGAGAAGCGGAGCAAGTGTAACATTTATGAGGAAATGGCAAATTTGCACTCATCAGCTTCCATTTTAAAAACTTTATTTTTAAAGTAATAATCTGGGATAATCTTCTGGCACCTGAGTATTTGTCTCAGGTGGCAGCACGGGCACTCATCACTTGTTGAAGTAACACGAACGTGAGGCAAAGTGAGGTTTCCTCAAAACCTAACTGCACAGGCTGAAGTGGGAGTGTTTGACAGCAGGTGAGGCTCAACATAAATTAGCTCTGATGCTGTGATCTTTCAAGTCAAGTAAAAACACCCCTAATCTTATCAGCTGCCTGCCCTTCGACATCAGCTCCCGCCGAGTGTCAACAAAACACGCATAAGACATAAAACATCTTAAACAGCAAGGTTATGGCCCTGCAGCTCAGAAATCAGAAAGAGAAAAGGCAGAGTCTAGTGACAAGGTGTGCTGAGCCTTGTGGGTCCTGCAGTGGCCTGGGTGCCCACCTGCCTCTATTCATCATGCCAGTCCCATGACATGCAGAGTGGGACACACACACACACACACACACACACACACGCACACAATTGCCAGCCGACATGGAGATCTGCCCCAGATCATGCACAGCTTGCTGCCATAATGAGTGAACAATCGGTAAAATCAGTGCAATGCTTAAAATGGGCACAACTGAAGCGGAATGGTGGCTAACGGTAAATTTGCCCAGGGCCTAATCCTGGCCGTGACTCTGAAGTTTTGGTGTGAAGGAGATGAGTAACGCGGGCAAATAAGAGCTCACACTGCAGCCGCACTCTTGCCACTGGACTTTCCCTGCACAGCGCCAACATGGAAAATATGGGTAAAGTCAGTAGAACCCCTCTGCTACCCACCCCCACCCTCAACCACCAGACATGTTGTAAGAAGCACTAATCATCACAGGACTTCCCCTTGCCTAGTGACTGTGAAACTACAGGACAAAAATGTGCAAAACCTCATCCCAAAGCCCAGCTCGAGTGGACCATCTCCCGTTTTTTGATTCGGATAAAGTCCACCACCCAGCCGACCGCTCTAATAAAGGATAGCATTGTCACGTAGTGATGCCAGTGTGACGCGGACAAAGCCGAGGCTAAATAACACTGTATAATTATAGACGCGAAGGGGGGAAAAACCCTCCAGGCTACTAAGGGCTTTCTTTCCAAGGCAGCAATAATGGCAACGTTACACCAACACAGGTTGTGAAAGCGCTGCCCCTTCTCAACACACACAGCTCTTCTGATAGAGGCCAAGTGGTGTCGGAACACTGAGTGTGACTGAATGAGCAGAACAGACGCCTTCCTGAGATTTAGCCAACACACCCACCCACCCACACACACACACACACACGCGCACACACACACACACACACCTCAGCAAGAGCAAGAAGAGGACAGCAGAATGAGGTGCACAAAGCTAACCCCACATTCTCATTGCAGTGGTCAACAAATAGTAAATCAGGCTTCATACTTCAGCTCATAGCTGCTGCTTTAGCACAAACATGTCTATGAAAGGACTGTTTTGCAACTTCGCATTACAAGCAAATATCACTTGTTTGGGGGGGGGGGGGTGACCAGAGTCCAAGGACATACTCAGACATACACCTGACATTTTGGATTTCACACCATTAACGCTACTGATTCATCAAAAACACGAAAAGTTTAAGTTTTTCTCTGCCATTTGGAGGCTTATGAGCAGAACCTCAAGGTCCATTTTCCATGTTTTAAAATGCCTGTGTAGACATTTGTGTATGTGGACACAAAGAAAGTCACTCCTACCGGTGTGCTGGTTTTGCCCGTCAGGATGACACGTGCTTTGGTCTTGTTCATGTTGAAGTTCTTCAGATAGGCATCATAGATCTGCTTTGCCAGGCTCTTCTGGTCAGCTAGCTGGGGGCTCTCCACCTCCTTCTCCCCAGTCAGGATCTCTGCCTTCAACTTCATCTTCTCAGACTGGGGCATTCGCCCAAAGCGGATAGCTGGTGGGGGAGCAATGGGGAGGGGGGCAAGAGCCCAAATGCATGGGGGTTATTTCTAGGGTAGTTGAAATGTTCACTAAAGGACTGGAGTTTTACGTAAATGAAACAGAACACCACAATCACCTGGATCATATTCCAGTTTATAAACCGTCACACGGATGCTGGTGTAATAAACTTCTACAACTAAATGAACCCTTATGCTTTAAATCGCCTGGATTTCACCAGGGTTGCAGGAGTTAAAAAAAAAAAAAGGTGGGGGGTGGTGTCCGTGCCACACTAATATTAAAAGCAATGAAATAATCTTGGTCGACAACTTTGGTACATGTTCAAAAATTTAAATTCATAAACACATCTCTAACTTACAGTTGTTTTTGTGATAAAAATCTGGGAAGCAATTTTGAAAATTTTCAAAAAAGGCTGTAAGGAACAAGAAAGGAACACATTGTTTAGCAATTGAAATGTTTGACATCTAAAGCCCACTTCCAAAATCCACATTAAATAGCGCAGTCCACCTCAACCAGATCTTCTCTTTCGTCAGCATGGACGCAAATGCAGGGCCCAGTCGGGACACGGCCACACTTTCGTCAGCAACTTGTGATGAGAAGTTTTGATCAGACATTTCAGAGAATATCCCACTCTATAAAACGTATCAAATAAACTAAACGATTTAAAGTCATTAAATCGAGATTGTCTGTTTAGCAGATGTATTTCATGCCTGTGGTTCTGGGAGATTGGGAAAGCCAGAATGAGATGCATTTCTAGATGGGGCAGGTCCACTGGGACGAAGTTACAACATTGTTACCGGAGGGTATACTGACCATCAGTGTCACATATTGTGGCACCTCTGTCTCCACAGCCCTTGATGAGGAAATATATTGTCGTCTCAAGCTCAAAACCACAGGTCCCTCCCTTTAAACAGGATCCATTCAGCACCAGGGGTGATATTCAAAAGGAATTTAGCATCATTAGAAAATGCTGGCCGGGTCTAGGAGGCTATAAGCATATTACGTAAACGGAACAGAGGAAAAGGAGGGGAAGGATCCCATCCCTGTGTGAGCGTGAGGATAGTTTTCACTCTGCTCCTGCGGTCTAGACCGCGTCCCCACATTAGTTGCCGTGTTGTCTGGATTGCCCACCATTGACCGGTGTGTCTTTCGATCAGGTCACATTCCCCCTCGGACGAGCAAACAGCCACAGGCACCGGGTCCACTACTGCAGGGCCTTTTCATTGGGTCAAAGGGCACGACTGTGGTGCAATGCATTTGCACAGGGCTGGACTCTGCACGCACACACAAACACACACACACATTGAGATTACAGTGATGCGTATGCCTGCACGCTGACTTTATCACTGGTAAACAATAAATCCCATTTCAAAATGCTCAACAAATCACAAGCCGAGAAAACAACTTGTGTGCAAAGCCACATATTAATGGGAGGTTAGTTACTAGACGTTAACAGTCATATCACTCCGGGGTATCTGATGCAGTGAGATATTCCTCATAACTCATTACAAATACAGGCAGCCTGATCCTCTCACGTTCTTATAGATACAAACATTTGCCAGTTTGTTTTTAATTGCATTTCCTTCATTGTTCCATTTTCTAAAATGTCTGTTAGAATGTAAATGACCTGCATTCTCACCTGCCACCATTAGCTAGCAGCAACACTCTCTCTGGCAAAGCGGGGGGAGGGGGGCAGGCAACGTATTTTTATTCACTATAACACTTCCTGAGGCTTTTACAGAAACTACTTGTCACAGAAACGGAGGTACATGTTTAGCGTTACATGTTTGTGACGGTTAGGTGACCAGATTTTGAGTAATGTTTACGTTTTTGTATCCAGTCAGGATTTTACCGTGAGCCACGTTTTGACACTTTCTCCATGTCACCATTTCATTCTCCTGTTGCACCTGAAGTGCAGAAGTAACACATGAACTGTCTCTCGTACGTAAAGAAAAATACGCCAAATACTAGGCAGTGAGTATTGTGTATATTTTTTTTTATATTTGTAGTCATTTTAATGTTGACAGCTTCAGTGCTGGTAAACTGGTGTCCCACTCGTGGTGCTCATCTCACACCTCATGTTTCCGGGATAGAGAAACACTGAGACTCTGCATTGTGTTAACTGTTGTTACAAGTAGAACAAATAAAAGTCTTGCAGTGATTTTTAAGAGATTTATTACAATTTTAACTGGTGTTTTTAACAGAACTTAACCTGCAAATAAATTACAGCATCGAGCTGTTAATCTTTTATACGCTGTGACACAATGGGTGAACTTGCAAACAATTACAACTTTTGGACTTCCGGTCCAAATTGTGTCCCTAAGCTGCGGTACAAGTGTACTGCTGTCCCATTTGTACCGCACTCTGGTGTGGCTCATGCTTCAGGGCTGAGGTCACACCCAGTAATACTGGACCGAGCGAGATCGCCACGGAGTACGAGAGCGTTGACCGAGGGCTTTGCCCGCAAGCCGAAAAAAGACACAGTTGAGGTCACTGCAGCGGGTGCCTCATTCCAGCAGACATCGGCCTAGAGTAAATAGAGCCGGTCACCTGATGAGTCGACCAAAGGGACCCGTTAACATACTGCCACGTTGTCAAAGTGGGGGGGGTGCGTGTGTGTGTGTGGGGGGGTCCAGCAGCTGTGGCCCAGTAAAATCACTGTGGTCAATAATCAGCTACGGACTCAACCCCTCGCCAGCATCAGAACAAGTTTTCACTCACTTGTCATTATCGCCATTTCTACAAGCTTCATATCATTTGTTTTTTTTTTTTTTTTTTACAGAAATGAAAAACAGCTCAACTGTAAGAAAATCGTTTTTTGGTCATCATGTCCTCTCTTTCATGAGAGTCCAATCTCAGGATCCAGCAGCTGTTACTATTGTTATTCTGCTGACTGCTCAGTTGCTTGTCAAAATCCAGGTTGTCCATGGTGTGAACACCTGCCCGTCACCAGCAGACTCCGCCCACTCACCGTTGTGGGACATGCCCACTGACAGGCACTTCTGGAAGCGACAGTATTGGCACTTGTTGCGGTTCTTCTTCTGGATCTTGCAGCTGCGCTCACACTTTTCATACTCCAGCTTCAGTCGGATGGTCCTCCTAAAAAAACCCTGTGGGGGACGGGAGGCAATAGTTAGGGGACGCTAGAACGGCAGAGGGAAATCATAGCAGGCCAATAATCCATCTGAAAATCACTAAAACATACAGTGCTACTGCTGACACACTTCCAAAATCCTCCAAGAATATATGTAAACCTCTTAACTGCATCTGCTCTTGAAGAAATATTTCATATTATCAACCCCCAAATGGCCAAACTATTTTTTCCCCCACCCATATTTGAACAGTTTTCAAAGGACTGACGAAAGGAACACAGCCATGTCCCCGGGAGCCTGACAGATTCCATATTAAGTGATAATAACTCGTCCACTTGTGCGCTATGAAGGGGGACTTGTGAGCTGGGAGGGGAATTGTCCCAAACATACACAGAACAAGGTCAGCGTTTGACAGCCATCAATGGCAACTGGCACGCTGTCATGGAAGCCATGCTTACAACCTCTGACCCAAAAATACATAAACATAATGCCACCATTTGCCCTCTGGACGTTCCAGTTGTCGTTTAAATGACATCACAGGGATACAGAAACGTCCTTGTATGAATGATGAATGCAGTCTGCGGGCAACACGGCACACGACATTAATGTCAGCAGGAGGCAGAAGGGAAAATGTGATTAATACTGCATTTTATACACTCCAGAGCAATGCAAACCTGCACATTCACAATGAGAAATGTCCCAGATGTGTCTTAACTTGTGTTGTGTAAGCAGTAGATGGTGGGGAGTTGAGTGGGATGAGCTGCAGGAGACGCAGGGGCCACTGGAGTTGAGTCAGAGCAATGCGTCCGAGTCGCTTCCTGTTCTTACGAAAGCACAGCAGTGTGTGCAAAGATCCTGGGCATAACGGCAGCAGGCAGTGAGGACCCAGGGGAGGTCCGATCCAGAGCTTGCCATAACCCCCGACTCCATCACCCAGCCCCCGTGTGGTCATTGACTCCCAGAACAGTTTCAGAAGCAACAGAACCATACAGACGGCATATCTGTTGCACCGTCGTCTCACTCTTGGCCTATGATACAACTTGTTTTGCGGTTGTGCTCACGTCATGGCAAGAAACACTACCACCTGCCACTGGCTCATCCACGAATTGTGGCTAAGTTCCACAGGACTGGTATGCCTGCTGTTCACAGGGGTAAACAACCAGCCTGCCACACCGCAAGGTTCAGGCGGCACAACATCTGAAGGCCACCTCTGGCCGCTCTGATCCTCCATGGACACCGGCTGCTTTTATTATGAGTTCCAGTTTATCTATTTACTACTTGAACAGTGCAAAATTTCCTTGTTGCGGAGTGAAAGAAACCTGCATTTCCTCTCTCAGCAATAAGCAGGCGGCAAAACACGCCCAAACAGAAAAGAGATATTGAAGCAACTTGATAAATGTTTCTACAGCTTGTGTGTGGCGCTCACGCGTGTCGGTTAATGACAAGAAACGCTGCACCTATTTTACAGAATGAATCTTTTCCACAATCGGCAGTGAACTGGAGATTGTGAACAGGAAGTTTTTTCTGTCATTTTAACTTGAGCGACATTAAAATTAAAAAACAAAGTTACTTTTATAGGTAGAGCCAAGACTTATGCAAAACCTAACCCCTAAACAAATCAAGGGGCGTCTGTATCATTGAGCTTCTGCTGATTTTTCAGCTACTGAAGTCAAAAGTCGGCAGAAGCTGGTTAACGCTCCACATATTTCTGCGATGAACAAATAGCGGAACAGGGGACTGGAGATTTTTTTTTCCTTTTACATTTTCAGTAATGTTAAACTTACTTTTTAAGAAAACAGTTTTGATCTTAATACAGTCGGATTTTGATCAAAATAATAAAATAAAAATGTTCCGCTGCAGTGGTACTGGCATCTTACCCAGGGTGCACTGTGCTTTATGCATTTGCAATAAACATGGTACCACCTCAGTTGGACGGACTGGAAGTGTTACAGACTATTTTTTATTTATTATAGCTTCACCTAAGGTTTTTACAGAACCTGTGAATAAAGGGAGCGGCATCTGTGTTATGTAGCTTTTACTGATTGTGACAAACTGAGCTGGGATCAGACCTCTGGTCCAGCTTACATCCTTAAGCTGAGGAGTCGGTGTGCAGCAATAACACGATACAGTATTTCACACAGGTCTAAGAGCCTGTCTGACCCGAGTTCACACCTACGACCGCGATGCACTCGCTACTGCCCCCCTCGTTGGTCCGGACAAGGCCAAATGTGAAGTTGGCCAACCGAGGGTGTCAAAATAAGAACGCGGTGATATTAAGCAGAGCCATGTGACGCTAATGCCCGGTTGAGGCCAGGGCCAAATGCACCAGGGTCTTGGCCAGGGAGAGGCAGCCCCCTCTGGGCAGGAGAACAAGAAAATTAATCGGCATAGTTGAACAAGGCGTACAAATCCCGTCCGTCACTTGACAGCTATGTTGTAAGAGCCATTCCCCCCCTTTCCAAAAATCAATTAAAAGGAATAAGTCTCCAGTGCTGCCCAGGGGTTAGCTCTTGGTCACGCAGGCCATGGGTGATTTCAGCAAAGGATTGTGGGAGGAGAGCTGTATGCAACGCAGGCAAGGTTTGCCATTAATGTTTAACACCCAGAGCCGGTATCCTCTAACTGAGGGGGAATCTACATCATCCTTTTCTGCAGTAACACCAGTCTTTTTGGGGCTTTATCACTGTAATGACAACAAGTATCTCCTGTAAAGCGACCTCCTCGTGCACTTAATGAAATAGTTCCTTAAACCTGCATTTATACATTCTGCTCACATCCCACCATCATATTTTCCCATGGTTTTCTGGTTTCTCTATTCTGCATGCGGAAGTCCTTGGCCTACTTATACAAGGGAATGTCTAACAGCAACCTGTGTCGCCGTGTCCTGCCTATTCTTTCTTAACTCCTAATGTGCTGTTTTTACATGTTTAGGTGACCTTTGGCTGTGTTCTGAGGAACTTCACAACTGCACAAGGTTATGGCACAGAGCGGGCTGGCTGCGGGAGACCAAAACAGGACCAGCACTGGAGGAGTCAGGTGACCTGTCAATGTGTTTATGCTGCTACACTCAGGGAATTTTGGTCAGGATGTTTCCCTGTGCGATCAGCCGCTGCAGTCATTCTACAAGGTTTACTCACAATATGGGGGGGGGGGGGTATCTCGGTCAAGTTCTCCTGCACCATATAAACTCCCAAGGTGCCACCCCCTGTCTCACCTTGCAGCCCTCGCAGGCGTGCACACCGTAGTGGTAGCCCGAGGCTCGATCTGCACACACCCGACACTCCAGGGTCAGCGAGCCCGAGGAGAAATCCTCCTGCACCGCTGCGACCCCAAATACCCCTGAAGATGGGCTGGAGGCTGGGGTGAGACCATCTGCAGGGCCGGACAACGGGTACAGCAGCAGCAATGGAAAAAACGAAGCACAAAAGACAAAACAGAAAAAAAGATAAATAGGAAACCTTTCAAATACAACCCAAAAGAAAAAAATGTTAAAAAAAAAAGTGTGTCAATTTTCCACCTTGCTGGTTAATAAGCAACAGTTTAGGTCTCATTTGCATCTTAAGTAAAAGCAAATTAATAGGAGGGATGGAAATTTACTGAAACTAGGAGCCTATAGTTAGTTGTCTTCGTGAATGGTTAACATGCCTCTGTATATAATAATATGCTATAGAACTGTGTTGTGGAACAAGCTTGAATTCCCAGGATGAAGTACAGCTGCACAGTGGGCATTTGTCACATTCAGAATGCCTTAAATCGTCACGGTCATTTGGCCCCGACTGACAGTTCAATTCAACCTATTTTCAAGGAGACAGAAGGGTGAACAATATAGCGGCATGCATTCAGTCATTATGCAGCGCATCTCAGAAATTCTACAAAGTGCAGAAGCCACAGTCTGCAGACACTTTCAGGTCTGCTCAGGGTCAGGTGCAGGTCTGTGCTGAGCGACGGCATGAGAGGAAGTGAGAGGTGGGCTGGTGGTTAGACTGCTTCTTACTCAAGCTCAACAGCCAGTAACAACAACAACAAAACAAAAATAATGGAAGTGGCCAACTGCAAACATTCGTTCCTTAAGACTCAAGGGAGGTTCTTAATTTTCCATGACATCACCAGATCTGTCTTCCAGCAAAGAGTCCAACCCCTAAAGCTATCAATAGCGTCATATTCCAGCACCCAGGAAGTATACAACAACTTCTGCAGCGCTCCATTCCTGAAGACTTAATCAAAAACCAGACATTCTTGTTCGTCCAGGAAAGTAGGACCCACCTTCTGCAGGACCAAACGGGCCACAGAGTGGGTCGGGCATCCTAAGCAACCGTCTAAGGTTTCAGGGCCCCCAGAATAACCTGCTAACTGACATGCCTGTGACATACGGATTAACTGACACAACCACGCAAACACTAAACTCCTCTTAAAATCAGAAGAAATTTGTCTTGAAAAGGAGCATAATGAAGCAACCACCTCTCACACAAGGATGTGCTCACATTTCATGCCGCTAGCCAGTGACCAAAGAGGACGGTGGGACTGGACCATCCAGAGCGAGAATTCCTACAACCGTGTCAACAGTGATGACCTACAGCTGACAGAACAGTCCACCTAGCAAAGCGGTTAGAGCCTCTTCTGTAGGGTGCGCAGTGTACAGAATGGGGTAGTGGAGAAAACAGGTTCAATACCTAGAATGGTGGAGCTTTCAGAGCCTGACCCTGTCCCAGAGGACTGGTACTCTGGGACATCGAAGGAGCTGAGGGTGCTGTCCTCGATGGACTGTGAGATGTCCTGTAGGTCATCCATACCCTGCATGAGATCCCCACACAGCGGGCTGCCCAGGACCGAGTCCTCCAGGGGGGACGGTGGGCTGTAGTGGCTCTGCATGTCTACCATGGTGGTGGATGGCGCCGGGCGCTGGGTCACTCATCAGACTGCGGAAGGTGCAGCAGTTAACAGAAGCGGGACAGGAAGACAAAGAAAGAAAAATTTTTAAAAACTATGTACAGCTTACAGTAAATCACTATTTTAAAGCACAGAAGATATCGCTGATATCCAAAGAGAGCTGTTGTTCTACCCAGGTATCCAGCTGGATGATTTTATTTGGGTTAAAAGCATGAAGGTCAAGCGCTTGACCATGAATGCCTGGCCGTGCCATTTCTGGGATTTGAACCTTGTCCTTGGACCACTCCACCTGTTGCTGTCACAGTACAGTACTTTTGCTCCGGGCAGCTTCATGCACTTCCAGCACCTGTTCCAGCATCCAGGTTCTTTCAGTCTACAAACTCTCCTGACATAACTGCACTTTACCCTGCAAACAAGACTTCACCGCTTTACATATAAAAATCCTGAAGCCGACAAAACCCAGAAAGAAGCCCAGAGATCGTCTTTTGTGCGTCGCCGTCGTTGGTGTTCGATCCTGCGGACTTAAGAGACTGTTTGTAAAAAGTGATTTTGTGGCACATGCAGCAGGTTTCTGCCCCTATAATAAACAATCCGAGACACACGCAGAGAGAAAACAATTACATGACTTTTGCTGTCCAAAGGTGGCTGGGTTTGGTCCCATTTCCATTAATATGTAACTGGATTTACATCAGCAGACATGGAAGGGAAGTGTCAGTTGCATTTATAACCGTACATTTGGCTGTGGAAGCCCACTAACAGCTTGTTATTTACGCCATCATGCCCCCGAGGTCCAAGTTTAAGGCATCAGAATACAGGGACCTCCCGTGAGGCCAAAGGTCACGTCATCAGAACCACTCCAAAGATCCCCACACAGAGCCGCACGTGGGAAACTGAACCCCAGTTTCCACACACTCCTGGGCAACCAGCAGCACCACCCAGGGTGTCGCGACTATAACCCCCACCCCCAATTCCCAGTGCCTCGCACATGCCATAGAAATTAAGAAGGAAAATACCTCCTCCAGCTGGGGGCCAGTTGGTTTCCACAGTCCATTTCATGGCAGAAATTCACAACAACCAAATTACTGCCACCTCCTTTTAATACGATGGTAATGAGATGTAAGACGTGAGCTGAGATTAACAACCAACTAAGCCAAATGGTTCATTTAAGAACGTTGAACAAAAAAAATTAAGGCCTACTTCAGTTCACCAGAAAAAAACAGTTGACGTTATATCTAGGAAGACTCAGTCAAAACACCCAAACGGTCCCCAGGTGCCGTGTTTACCTGTCGCCCCTGGGGACCAGCGGCACAGACACGTAACACACACGCCGCTTTACGAGCGCGTCGGCAACAACGTGCATCTGTCCCCCGGGTCATTCATCTGTCGTCTGAGAGCTTTGAGAGGCCCTCTCTGGGGACCCGCAAGGTCATCGAGTCCAAGCTTTGGGGCAGGGTGGGGGTAGGGTCCTAGCCCGCCCCCAGGGAGGGGCAAAAGGCTTCCCAGACATGTTCACTTTGACTGTCCCCGCGGCGACACAAAGTACAACTCGGTCACCTCACAGAGAGCCATCGATCACAGTGCCGTGCTAAAGCGGGACTCACCTAGTTGTACCGCTGGAATTCAGCTCTCGGGAAATTTGATCGCAAAACGCACGACAGTCTCAGATAAACAAACAGACAGCCCCCAAAGCACGTTTTATACACGGGCAGAAGCTGCAGGGTCCCCGGAGACGCATTGGGAACGGCAGTTGCTGCGGGTGCGACTCGCTGCGTTTACAGGCGGGCCAAAGACGGGGAGAATAACCCGAGAGAAAGGCGCGTGTATTTGGGTGTTAACCAGAAGTACTGGCAGCAGACCAAGTACACGAGTATACAGGCTTAGGGTTGTTTTGTTCTGGAGCGAGCGGCAGGGTTGTGCGGGACACGTCAGCTGACGTACCGTAGCGAGGCATGCTGGGAACGCTGACCCCCACCTGTTAACAGACCCTAACCCCATTTGGCAACAGCAACAAAACCTAACGGCAAAGTCGGCCCAGGCCAAGATTCGCGCGGCTGTTTTAATAATCTTACTTCAGGTACGATTACCGTCTTCAACAAAGAAAAAATCCCGTGTTCGTATCACACTGTCAGTGGACCGAATGGGCCTTATCGGCCGAGAATAATACACCGGATCCACAAATATCACCGCGCTTACAGGCCAAAGTACGGACTCCGTGCCGACAGGGGCCACCGGAAGGAGACGGGGACTTCGCTGCCATGAGTTACGGCCAGTAATCCTGCACCCAGGGAGGAAAACTACGCATCTGCCCATCAGAGACGTCTTGTTTACCTTTGCTTTAGTCATCCTTCTCTAGATAACAGCAAGACATTAAATGAATAAAAGTGAAACAACATGGCCATTCGCAGATCGGCTTGGGGGGGGGGGGTTCGGAAGTGAGACGGAGATGTGAATGACCCTCATTACGGAGGCAAAATGAGTTTCTGACGAAAGGGCGCTAGAACTGCGCAGCGAGTGTCTATATCGCGGTGGTTCCTCCCGCTGAGCAAACCGTGACCACCAGTAAAATAATGGCGTCGTTGTCAATGCACTATAATGGCGCCATTATTTAGCCGCCAGCTTTTTCTTGGACTCAGCAAGGCTTTTAAAAGGTGGTCGTCTGTATGGGATGAATGTCCTTAAGTTGGGATTTTTGAGTGAGCTCCTCTTCAGCTCTTCTCACTTCTGATCGTGAGGAAGGAAAACAAGTTACTGGAAATGCCTTGTTTTCTGGACCAATAAAGCACCTGTATCAGTGAGAATAAAAATTAACCCAGGGCATTTTACCTGCTCATTTGGAACGTACCAGAGAGACAAAAACAAGTAAATCCCCAAGTGTAAAGTTTTGTGGTAAATTTCGGTAAACAGGGTGTCGTGAAAAGAAATGTACTTAGAAAAAGGCTCCGACATAAAGAAAGTGCCTGAAATAGCAACATGTTGGGGATATTTTGACACATTTGAGAGCAAATTTCAAAACAAAAATGGGGATGATGCAATTAGCTATGGAACATGGTTTATTACGTTGGTCTTTTTTTGTCACTTTTTAAATATATTTTACCTTAATTTGCCGCCCACCTGTCCCCCGGAAAGGTACCGCAACATTTCTATCTATGAAAATTTAAGCAAATTACCGGTCCTGGTCAGTTGAACAACTGAAACCTCCTTGGCCTCATCTCCATCACTCCACACCCCTTTAGCATCCAGTTAGGCCAGCAGCGCCTTGCTCAACGCACACGTGTAGAGCAGCGGGGAGGTTTGTTTGTCTCAGTGCTTCCCCTTGACCTCTGAACTTGGACGAGGAAAAATCTGGGCATTTCCAAATCACGCAGCCCGTATGAACGCAGACATACGTTACACAACTCTGGCCCAACGCATCCAGTTGTGTAAATCGGAAAGTGAAACAACAGCGATCGTCCACAAGCTCCCAGGACGGCGCCGGGTTCAAGAGGGTGGCGTTGAGCACTAAGCACGAGCCTCCGCCATCCTTCCTAGGCAGATTTAAAGCTTCTTCAGCTTTAAGACCGCAGACAGCAGTAAGCCATCGCAGCCATCACCCTGAGGTTCGCTCTCCGGTTGACAGACATCTGTTCATACGTCCAGGCGGGAGGCAGCATATATTACATCAATCCCAATGTATGAAATTAAGATATACAAATGCGTAATGAGAACAGTTCCTTTCTGTATGATGTCGCTTAACGTTTTCATTGCCGCCGAGTGCATCCTGGAACCCAGAGCCTGTTTCACATCAAGCTCAAACTGCAGAGTCAGCCTTCCCTCAGCTGAACGAGGCCTGCGATGGTGGCCAAAGGTAGGGTTAGGGGCATCTCTCGAGAGGGCGGGCGGGCAGGCAGGCAGGCAGTGAAGACCACTGCACGCGAGCCCCGGAAACGCAGGCGGGTGCGACCGACACTGTACAGTGCATTTCAACAGGAACGGCTGCTGACAGACACTGATAACCAGCCTAGGAAATAAATCCTACCCTTTGACCCTGGTAGGCGAGCAGGCCTCTCTCAGGCCCCCCCCCCCGAACGTGTGAGACGGCCCAAAATACACTCGAGACGTAGACCGGCACCTTGGTCCAAGGGGGTCTGCACCGTGCCAATGCTGGTCCGGCGCAGCCACGAGTCACAAGGCCGCTACGTGGTCCAATATTAAAGGGGCAGTACGAGTTTAAAGCTGTTTATGGAAGGATTAGAGTCTGCAAAATAAAAGAATATTCAACAAATGAGCTTTATTTTTTCAAGGATTACAGGAGGGAAAAAGTTCTGACAACTAAAAAAAAAATCTTAAGGCCTGACAACCAGCGTTGTTTGCATCCTTTTTCTGAAATAAAAAATACAGGCATGTTACCATCAGCTAGACAGCTGTGAGGGTCTTGTTACATTTTCCAGTGCGGGATGCCTCACTAGCAAGCCTGCCAAGTTGTCCTGCGTGTGGGTGGGTTAACGCTCTGCTAGCCCCCTCTCCACCCTCCTCCCAATCCCAAAAGCCTCCAGCACTCAGTAAGGCCAACAATAACAGGCTGAGAAACAACTTAACATGATCATGTGCTCCATTAAAAAGCACCATCCACCTCTTCTTCTCATTGTTTTTTCTCTTCCTCTTTGTCTCACGTCCCACACGTTGCTTCGTAGTGACCTGCGCTTGGATTTCCCTAAAGACAAGGCTCAGGACGTCTCCTTCTGTACACCACAAACCTGACGGCCAGCTTGTCCTCTCACACGCTTTGTGCAAATTCCTCCCGTTTGCTCCTCAGCTGTTGAGACAGAATTCATCCATTCAAGCAGTTTATTCAGCAGGGTGTTTGAAACAGCGATAGGCTCACATGAAAGGAATTTCAGGGTTACTTTGCATTTCTGACGGAGGGGTCTCAGTTAAGTCGACATTCAGAGCAAGACGTGCGCTTGGCAACTGTATCCCCTCCCTGATTTCTACACCTCATTCCGCCGCATGCACTGTGACCCTGTGGAGATGAACATAAAGTACAAAGATCCCAAATGTACCCTGAGAAGACTGTAACCAGATCACAACTCCTTGCCTTTATCCATTGTTGAGCTTTGGGCTCTCATGGATTCGAGTGCAGTTCAACAAGAGAAAGGGTGTAGCAAAGCTCTCCTCGTGTGGGACGTTCCCCCCGTTTTGACTGCTTGGTAAACAATCATACAAAACCCCAGCAAAGTAAGAGGTGGCCACCAGGCCTTGGTCCCCAGGCCCATATCCGAGGGCAGGACGTGCAGGCATCATCGCTTCATTTATCCGCCAGAGTCGCTTCCTGGTGAGCTGGAGACGACAGCGGCTTTAGCCCAGGATAGGCCGGACTGTCCTGACGGCAGACGGCAAGACCTGGGAAGCTATGGATTCTGTGATCTCCAGCAGTTCACCTGGTCAAGACACAGGACGCTCAGGGGTCTGAGATGCCAGCCCCTCGAGTCGGTAACTGTGGCGTCCCTGCTGATGAACTACTCCACCGCAGCCATTTGCAATCTGGTGGGAGACAGCAGTTGCTCACGATCCAAAGAGTGAAAAAGTTGTATAGGTTCAGAGCAGAGGTTAGATCCCAGCCCAAGGTGTAGGAATCGGCCTTTCTCAAACAAGGGTCTGTTTGACAAAAGATGATATGACAATGGTGGAATTGGGGAGCGGCACATTTGCAGTAAGGTCCTACGAGCCAAAAATGCTGGAGCACTCCGATAACATGAGCGGCGAGAAAACGAGAAAAACCAGTTTCGCACAACACATAACTCATCCCTGCTCGACGGCAGACGGAGACAGCAGCCCGATTCCTTTTAGAAGCACTTCAGTCTAACTAATGCTGGCAACTTTCTGTCAATAAGTCAATAAATCCTGGTGTTTCTGAAGAAACTAGTCCGAGTCCCTCAGCAGGTCACAGGAACAAAATGTTCAGGGTCACAGCAGAGCCACTCGACAGGCACGTGGTACCTGGCAGGTGTTCCAATACGAGGTTCAGCAGGTGTGTTTGGGTTAAGTGGCCTAACCGTTTAAGGAAGACCTGTCTAAAAATGGCCAGTCAGATGGGGCTACACATCCAAGGTCCTAACGTGATCTCTTGGGGGTCGAAGAACCGCGCTGCGCCCGAACTCTAACAACAAAGTTCTAAGGAACCTTCACAAAGCATCCAGATCAAATCTGCACGCTTCAGTATTGTGCAAAATGGAAACCCAACCAAAGCATCTCGACACAACAACAGCACCTTGACGGTGGTACTTTGAAGCCCTGAAGAAGACTAGAGCGCGGCTTCGTACGGCAGAGCGAGAAAGCAGACCTTTGACAGAAAGCAAACTCAACACAATCGGGAAACACGGCAAATCACCGTGACAGCAAACAGTGGACACAGTTGCACAACTGTGGCGCTTCTGCATCGCGCTGGAAAACATCCTCCATAAAAATAACAACCCTGAAGTTAAAGCAAAGCTGATTTTTTATAAAGATATAAAAAATGCCACCTGGAGAATGACGACAAGCTGAGTTCAAGTCAAGCTTACAGTGATTTCAATGTTCAAATGATCTGCTGCATTTTGACCATTAGAGAGATGGCAGGGGTGGGGGGGCTGGACAGCTCAGCTACCATGTAGATAAAAAGCATTTATACTTATGGAGAAAATAGGTAAGAGATCAAAGGTGCTGGAATGGCAGTGTGCCAAGTGGTCCAGGGAGAAGCTCCGACACACACACACACACACACACAGCCCAGTCTGCTATGCATGAACATATTTTCTAGTGTTTATGGCTTCTACTACAACGCAACCTGACCCCCCCATCAAAATGACTGAAATAAATGCAAATGAAATCCTGCCACTTCACTTGTAGCTGCGAGGACAGGAGAAGAGGTCAGAGAAACAGAGGGGAAACAAACAAACAAAAAAAAAACACTTTTAGCTACCTAACAGAATCTCTCATTCATGCAGCTTCCATATATGGTCAGTTGACACTGTCAGTGATTTACTCAAGTTCAGATTTAGTGCCTCCAAGGGGACAGAAGCAGGTGCCCTAGTGGGACAGAACCTTAACTGCCGTTATCTGCTCACATCCCACAGGCTATAAGACAGGATACAGTCGGGGGGATAACGGGCTCCTGTCGGCGGTACGACAGATAATTAACATAACCGGTTTCGAGAGCGTGGAGTCGACGGCGGTGTGTAAACAGAGGGCAAGATGTAAACCAGCGCAGCTCGGTCCAGGCAGGGCAGCACCTCGCCTTACGCAACACGGGCAAACATCCACAAGGTCACACACCTCCGGCTGGAGCCCACGTGAACCCACCGCGATCCGACAAACACGCACACGTTCGCCCTTCTTTTCCCTCCTTCCCTCTGTCTCTTCTTTCTGTTCATCTTTCTCATTCACACGTTCCATTCCTCTCCCCCTCTCAGCCCTGTTTCTCCCTCTGTCTCACTTCTGTCTCCCTCCGCCCCCCCTCACAGAACAGGCCTCTGCACGCCTGTCTACCAGCTCTGTCGAAATGTGGCCGTTTCCACTGGCTGGGTGGGGAAAAGACACATAGAGACACGGAGGCACCGACTCCATTCAGAACCCGTGTATGGAAATAAGACCCCTCAAAGGAGGGGGGGGGGCACATTTACATACACTAAACACAAAGCACAACCGTGATTTCTAACTGTCCAAATAAACTTTTAAACGGTACAACTGGAACAAGTTCAGGCTGCAATCCTAAAAACAAACAATCTGATCATCAAAGGCCACAAACTTTTATGCAACACAAACACCACGTTGTTTTTGGAGTAAACATTAACTTGCCCAGTTTGTCCGAGCAGAAGACGTGACACCAAAGAGGACACAACGTCAAATCATTTTCACCATCATCATTATTATTATTATCATTATTATTATTATTATTATTATTATTGTTGTTGTTGTTGCTATTAGTGCGGCTCCACTCACAGCGAGCTCGAGACCACAGCGCTCGCGCGGACTGTGTCACGGTCAAGACCACCTTTGTTTCTCACGCTGTCCTGGTGACACTCGAGGGACCCGCGCACCGAGAAACTGGACAAGTTCCACAGCGGGAGTGTCACGCAGGTCGGCGCACAAAACAATAACAACAACAGCCGCTACGGTTGTGGGGTTTGTACCTTCAGGGGGCCGCCGGGTCCGTGTCCGCCATGTGTTGGGACGGGCAGGGAGCGGAGAAACTCGGCCGCTACCAGAGCCCTGAGCCGGGCGCTCCGCTCCAGCGTCTGGCCGCGACCCATGAAACACCGCCTGCCTGCAGGAAGTGACGACATGACCGACGGCAACCGAAGGCGCACACCCCCCCGACACACCCGTCCTCTCCGCCAATAGGAACTCTGGGGGGCGTGGCGTTGCACAGGAAGCAGCAGGAGGAGGGAACACGGGGTCGCAGCGCGAGAGCGGGGTACAGCGGCGCGTCTTTTTCTGCTCTTTCTACGTCCTACGTTTGTATTAAAGAAAAACGAAATCTATGACCAGTTTTACAATCGACAGTTTAATGTTTGATCATGTTAACGCCAGGAAAGAGCCTCATTTTTCAGTAAAGTGAATGGAAAGTGATGTTTTAGTTTATAATACAAGAGGTCATTTTTTTAGCGAAATACGTCGTGACTAGAATACTGCGTGGTTAGACACGTTCAGAGGGGGTTTGCTCTCCGACCCCCCGCCGCTGCCCGAGCCACCGATCCGCAGTGTCACAGCTGACGGACTTTTAAGAATGGAAAACAGCGTTAGGAAATTGTACTTTGGCGTAACTTCCTGAAGAATCAACAAACAGATCATTCATCAGCCCCCCCCCCCCCCCCCCCCCCCCCCCCNCCCCCCGTGGGGCGGTGACACGCTCCGATTGGTCGAACCCTCCAAGGCAGCCTCCCCACTCCACAACATTCATCACCCCCCCCCCCCCCCCCGCAGGGTTTTGTCGCTAGTAGAAAGTTGGTTTTTTTCCAGATAAACACGGAGTATTAATCCTTCATGATCTTTTAATAACGCTGCGATTAAACACAGGTTCACACGTCATGTGGCCCGCAATAAAATGTTTGACAACCGCAACTGAATGACATGCAGTTGCACGGGCGCCAGGGGCTGTAAAATGATCTTTTGCGGGAGTTAAAAAAAAAAAAGTTTACATGACGAGTTTTTGGTAACTAAAAGAGGTGAAAACAGTCATTCTCCCCCGGGGTCGTGTTGTTTGTGTGACTGAGGGCCGCGGGGCGGCGCTCTTCAGGCTGCAACTAAAATGCCGTTACGGGACCGCTGTGCGAGTATTCGGTGCAGCGGGATACAAGTTGTAACACCTGTGTTACAGGTAAAGTATGTCGGTGTGCAGAAATTAGCATTTTTATGCTTGTAGGTGTAATCTCTGGTAAGGAGCACTTTTATTATTACTTTTATTACATGGTGACGTGTGTGGAACAGATAATTTTGCAGCACGGTGTTTGAAAAGGGGGGCGGGACCAAAGGAAAGGATCCGCCCCCTCAGTTACGTCGCTGAATGACAGGAAAATTCTGTATTGTTAAAAATTGAACCCATCATTAATTTATTATAAATGATTAATTTATAATATATAATAATAATAATTATAATTTAATATAATTTATTTATTATTATATATATAATAATGACACCATGAGCGTTTACAGTTATAACACTAATCTGAACTGTACTCGTTGTGTCTCTGGGCAGGTAACAATTCGCCTCACAGTGGTCGCTTGCGTGGTATTCATGGTAAAAGAGGGTACCGAGGGGGGCACAGACACACTCACCTGCTTTCGAACCTCTGGCGGAACACGCGGCGCTTGAATATCATCAGTCAGAAATAAATCAAATTAAGGACGGAATACAGAAAAGGTGTGATTTTAAAAAGGCCTGTAGCGCCACCTCCTGGTGGCTATCGGACACTGCCTGGCGTCGTGTTGTGATTTTAATCACCGAAATCGCACTTTTAATTTGCCTCACAGAAAGTAAACAATGGAGTAAATTCGAAGTCGTACTTATGAAAACCGCCCCACACGTCTCCACGCCTGCTTCGTGTGTTTTTACCACTGTGTACATTTTCAAGTTTATATTGTTGCTGCCGATTTCCTGCACCCTTGTTTTTAATGACAGTAACATGGCAGTTTTTAAGCTTTGACCTAGAAATAGGCCAAGAAATCAACTTTATTTAACATTTGCGCAACAAGCCATACGACGTCTCTTTTTACGAGACGCGCGCCGATCTTACGTGTTGAATGTAAAGCTGTTTGTGAATCTGACGGAGAAACAACGTGTTGCGTCTGTACTGCCGGGCTCGTCCACGAGGCGGCGCACCGACACGCTTCACGCGTGACAAAGTAAGTCGTGGAAGAGAAAAAGAAGAAATAAATACCGAATCATCCAGCTCAGCTGTGGGGACAGTAGAGGACACGTCTGCACTGTTGTAAAAACAGGGACAGCACAGATGGAGCAACAGTCCTGAAGCCACGCCCACAAATTTAACTCCCCAGGTTCGCCTGGGGACAGCGGAGTGAAAACAGCAGGAATCCACTGAACGCTCGCGCCCTGTCGCAGTGGTGGAGCAGGTAGAGCTCCTGGGCTGTGGGTTCGAGTCCTTCTCGGCCTGCACCGAGTGACGTTACGGGCCGTTCGAGAGTGTGTACGACGACCCCCCGCGCCTCCAGGACGGGCTCCCGACCACTGCCGCCCTGCGCTGGAGTAGCAGCCCCGGGTGGTGGATGTGCTGTATTATTAGGTTTCCTGCGGATTATAAATTAGTCCTGATTTCGCAGTGGATGTCGGACGGATGCGGGTGGGGTTTGAAGCCCCTCTGAGGGGCATGAGGACAGCTGCCCATCAGGGATTTTAACATGCTGCCTTTTGGGGAGGCTCATTCCTTATTGTGACTCGGCACAGGCGGGACGGGTCCCTTCCTCTGACGCTCGGCCTCCGGCGTTGCGCGCAGCTCCTCCTCGGTGGTCTCGGACCCCTACGGGCGTCAGTCTCGGCAGGATCTCGTCCATACCTCAGCAACACGGCTATTCCACTCCTGTCCAGTTTAGCAGAAAACTTGGTTCGCGCATAACAAAGACCCGAGTTCAAATGTAAAAGGTACAAGTAAGACCACAGACAATTGAGAATTTATGCTTTTTTTATTGCTTTCTCGTTTCTTTTCCAAAGTAACACAGAGGTATCTTTTCTGCAGTTTTCCTCTTACCGCGAGTGAATCAGGTTCATACTTCTGGTTTTTCACCGGCGACTAGGTGAGTCGCGCTGCCAGCGTGTGGCGCCGTATTGCTGCCCTCCAGGGAAGGCAGTAGGTTGTATAGTTATCTTCTGATGGGGCAAAATCTCTACCCTGAAACCACACAACCTACTACCTCACCCTGTGCGAACATCAGTGAGTGAAGGTGGGGCTCAGAACATAATGGGGGCAAACACCCCAATGTATAAAGTGACTTTCCAACTAATATTTGAGGGGGGGGTGTCAAAACAGGAACATTGAATAAGAAGTGTTGGAAATGCTCAAGGGGTCAGTTTTATCCAGAGCACAGAAATACAAATTCCAGCAAAGGGCTTGTCATGGAAACCTACACAAGGCACAGAGAAAACACATGGCGTAAGGAGGGTCTCTTCAAGCGACGACATCACAGCCACTTCAGGAAAGACAGTAAGTTGTATAGTTATCTGACAGGAAGGGTGTAACCCTAAAACTATACAACCTACTACCTCACCCCAAAGGACAGTCTCGTTCCTGCAGCGCGTCCACCTTCCAGCCTCGCCGTCTGCGGAGCGCGGGAAACGAGAAGAGAAAAAATACCTCGCAGATCCCCTACGGAGTGCGGCTTTTTCCGGCAAAGTGACGTCGGGCCGGGGTCCTGCGGGGACCTTTCTCCGAGGATCTCCTCAACCTGCGGAGGAAGGAAGGCTTTGCAGGAGATGCTTTTGAAATCAGACCACCTTCAAATAATTCCCAAGAGGCAAACAGTGTGCTTCTGATAGAGGGAGACAGAAAACATGTAAACAAGTTTATGACACAGTTGTCATGGCAGTACTTACCATATGGCTACAGGGGACATGCAAGCAATTTTGTCAGCCTTGATATATAACTGCTTCCTCGCAACAGATGCGTGACTTGAAGACGCACAGCAGAGACACAGAACATGTGTGGTTTTCACAAAGACCAGCATGATTCCTCCGCAGCGACAGCATGCGTGGGAGGCTGAGCAGCCATGCAAGCAAATCTGGATTTTGTTTTTGGGCTCAATATTGTGTTGCAACGGACTAGATCAGACTTTAAAAAAAAAAAAAAACGAACAAATCTAGAGCCGTTGCCCCCGTAGCATCGTTCCGTTTTCACTCTCCGCTCGCTTTCGGCCGGGATGCTCCTACTTACGCCGTGTCTGAGTGGATGCGGTTTGAAGGAGAACCCCCTGGGTGTGCTGCTGAGGTGCAAGCTGCTGTACCGGAACAGACCGGCCTGTCGTCCTCTGTGTGCTTAGCATGTCGGCTGCCTGCTCTCCCAGCCTGGTAGCACAGGCCCTGCACCTCCTACAGACAAATGGCGTGTGTTGTACAGGGAAAGCCCCCCCCCCCCCCCCCCCCCCCCCCCCCCCCCCCCTCCCCCCCCCACCCCCAGTGGACTTGCATCCTGTGTGTGTACATACTTCCACTATCAGCTCTCCCCACTCCCACAGCAAGACATCTTTGCTGCTCCTATNTCCCTCATTCAGTCCACTAACAGGGTGGGTGGAATCACCCCCTCCAGTTCCTGGTATATTCACTCATTTGCCTGACACTTTTCTCCAATGCAGCTTCTAGTATTAAGCTACTTAAAACAATTTACCCATTTATACAGCCAGGTAGTTTTTCTTGGAGCAAATTCAGGGTAAGTTCCTTGCTCAGAGGTGCCACCGCAGGAGGTGGGATTTAAACCACCCGAGTCCGGGTGACGGGCGGCCCTGGGATCAAGCGATGCTCAAATGTGTCACAGTGTCCGGGGAGCCGGAGGTCAGCCAGGGTTCGGACCCTGTTTTCGCCGCAGTCCCTCCGTCTGGGAAACTCGCTGCATTATTGACAAGCGTCTTGCTTACAGCTCTGACGTGGAGATGGCAGGAGGACTGGTGCCAGGCGATGATGAAGCTGTGTTAAAAGGTCCCTTCCAAAAGCACCATTAAAACTCACTTTATGTCCACCGTATGTTACAACATTTGGAATACAGTGTCCAGACTCTAACCGATAACCATCAAAGGAATCTTAAAATCTTAATAATGTGTCGTCGTTTTGAAGGCACACAATACACTAGTTTTCTTTTTGTTTTATGCTAACTTATAAATAAATGACATTATATTACATATTTATAGTCCAAACTCTTATCTAAAAAGCCCTTGAAAAAGAAGTTCAGATTTTCATTCTGTCTCCATTCATTGGAAGAAAAATGCATAATTGAGTTTGAGTGTCTTTGTGACACGGGCAGACTCGATAAGACAGGTAGAGCAACAAAGCAGAGTGTGTGTTCATATAAGACACACACACACCAGAGACTGTAGGCAGGCACCTCCACCCCCCCTCCTGCTGCTGCTGCTGCTGCTGCAAAGGGGCTTTCTGCAGGCAATGATGTTGCTCAGGGTGACGGTTCGCCCCAGATCCACGCTGTGACCGTAAATCTGAGCAGCCTCTACGGTGCAGTGGGAGACTGTGGTGAGGGCCAACAGGCTCCCCTGTGGGAGGGATGGATTGTGG
The DNA here is from genome assembly GCA_900497675.1 of Arapaima gigas. Lineage (NCBI taxonomy): Eukaryota > Metazoa > Chordata > Actinopteri > Osteoglossiformes > Osteoglossidae > Arapaima > Arapaima gigas. The sequence goes on from UFQX01000310.1 coordinate 464,389, forward strand.
TCTACCTCAGTCCCCACAAAGGTGAGTAACACAGCTGTGGTCTAGTAATGTGGGAGGCAGTGGGGGGAGGGGGGTCCAGCATGGTATGTGCGTCCCCTTGATCCTGCGATGATGTGATCCCTCCAAAACGCCACGCTAATGTTAAGGGAACTTGAGTGCAGCCATTGCAAAAGTGTAATAAAAAAAATGATAAAAATGTACTGCGGCACCTTGAGAGAATGTCTTATACGTTGACGACCTCTGGCGGAGCCTGCTGGTCGCACGCTTGCGGGAGCTGTGCTGCTTGTTACCCCACGACACACGACACTTAAACAAGGCTTTAAGGAATATGGTTATGCTTAAAAAGTGCACAGTGGCTGGTGTTGACCAACAGCTGTGCACAGCTTCACTCTGCCCCGGATAACCCACAGTAAACACGAGACGCAGGCTCACAGCCTTTAGTGGGTGCTGCGGTAGAAGCTGCTCTTCACATGCTCACGTGGGAGATACCCGTCAGTTCGCTTGCCCACGTTGAACCATCTAGATCCTGGAACCTCTTTGTCCGACGCCCGCCCGCCAGAGAAGTGCTGCAGAGATCCACCCAACACACCAGTGGAGCACGACAGCCACACCACTGATGGGCCTGTTTACTGTAGTCACAACACACCTCATTCTAAGACAAAGTCCACGAGCCTCCCTGTCGCTGAGCCCAGCTTAGGTAACATTAGCTGATCTGACTCAGCAGTGATAAATCAGGCTTCATCTTTAAATCGCAAAGAGCACGGACTCATGTGACCCAGAGCAGAGCTAAAACCCTCATGTCTGTCGGATGAGGCTTGTCCAAAAAAAAAAAAATGATAATGATTTCCAGAATTCTGGTAAACAAATAAGCATCTAACGGCAAAATTAAAACATACCCGTGTGCATCTTGTACAATGCAGAGCACCTGTACACTATACGTACGACACTGTACCACAACGGCAGCGTCTGCCCACAGCCACACGAAAACATACGCAACACAACACAGTTGAGTGCTAAGATCTCACAGAACTGAACTCGCACAGAAAATCCCACCCCTTTCGTCTCCAGGCCGTAACACGGTGTATATACGAACCCCACCTGACAGCGTCGCAACCCTGGTGCTGTGTGTGACATGACAGCGAGCAAGCGGTAATCGTCTTCCCACGACAGCCACCGTATCCCCACGGCAGCACCTCTGCCTCTGCGCTCGCTGCATATGGCACCAAAAACTTAAGTACTGTTTTTAAAAGATATTGTCAAGATACGGTGCTTTTCCAAAAGAAACTCAGATAAAGAACATTATTTAATAATGGTACGGATAATATACTGTACTGTGGTTAGAAATAAAACAAAACATGGAGAAACGTTTGAAAAGTAGTTACCGTGTGTGGACAAGACACTTAGAAATAATCACTGTCACCAGAACGACCCGACTTACTACCTGGCTGTCGGTCCCTCACCTAACTTGACCCAAGTCGAGGACAATCTGTATGTTTTAATAAGATTTGTTGATATTCATCATAAACAGGCCTCAGTTTTGGGGCTTGGGAATTCCTACACATTTTTACAGTAGAAATAAATTGTTTCCACTGCCAGAGTCCTTACTGTCCATCTCCACACCGGGGCAGATCTAAGGCAGGTCCGGGCAGAGTTACGGGAGAGTCCATGTGGGGTTAACAGACAGAGTGTCACTGTTCAAACGTGTAATGAGCACCACGATTAGGGCCTTCAGAGTCACGTGGAGTACAGGACCAAGAACCCAAGCAGACAGGCGTCCACACATGCTCTCCGACACACACATACAGCGATAGCTACAGCATCTCCATGGCAACCCGGTTTGTACAAAACACCGGGTCACGACGACAACGTTACTATGTGTCTGAAGCATCTAGACTGCTTTTTGACATGGGGTTGTACCTTCAGCACAGCTATTAGAATTGTGAAAATGCTCAAAATCAGAGGAATACACAGAGCAGGACACTAAACTGGATGCAAGGGAGTGGCTCCATGTTTCAAAGAAGTACACAGGCCCTGAGTGTAATGGCACTAAGTTCAGCAGTTAACCAGCTGGACGCCACTGAACCCACTGACTGTCTAACAGATTTTCCGGGAGAAGCGCTTGAGGACAGCAGCCAGTTAGGGGCCATAATTGAAATCTGATGGTTCACCGGCCCTCTCCTCCACCAAAGTTTCAGCGTTCAGCTGCATTCATCCACTGCTTTCAAGCCATCCCCGCTGCAAAAATACACTGAAAAAGCACAAAGGTACCATAAAGTGCAATTTCTGATGAGAATTTGCTAAGCTTTACCATTTGTTGTAGCTTTACAAACCAAGAAAACTGTCTGTCTTGTATTTAGAATCTGAAAGCTTCACTAGGAAGCTTATAATGAAATGGGCTTTGGTGAAATCCAAAATAATCTTTATGGTTCCTTTCATTTAAAGAATGTATGAAAACGTGGCTACAGGAATTATACAACTGTATGCAAATGAACACTGTTCAGGCAAGTAGAGCTCTGGGGAAAATCAGTGTATAAAAAAGACACTTCGCAGACACAGGGGGTCAAACTGTTGTACCTCCAAACATTCTGAGCTGTGAGAAAGGTCAAGTGGCTGATGGGGCTGTGCTGACAGGGTTTTCTTTACATACGCATCACAAATCCTGAGCAGACTATGACACCCGGGTCTGTCCTGCCATTGTGCTATGCATGTAGGGCCAATGTACAGAGTGCCTGTGATGGACTGTGACCACAGTCTCCATGGAGCCATGGCGACCTTCACATCTACTGCACAGAACAATGTATCTGCGTCCAGTGACAGGAGACGACAACCCTCTTACACATTCTCCATTCACTCCATTCCTCCTAAATAAATAACCTACATTTTCAGACACGCCGACTTACTCTCAAGTCAGTATTGCCCGAAACGTCTTTAACTATTTATATGGGACTTTTTGTGCTCCAATCACATCCAGTTTTCTTCAAGCGTTTTTGGGATAGTCCTAGCAAGGCCCAAAAAACAGAAGTGTCCTGTTTTCCTAGTTTGCCTTGAAAAGACAGAGATGCCTACAACGAAATATATCTTGCATGTAAAAGGTTCTGAGACAGACATGTTTGCAGCCATCCCTCTATTACACAATAATCCTAACATGAACGGGTGGGTCTTGAACTAGTTCTGCACGTCCCCCATGACCTTGGGCGACTTCTGTTTCTCCACGAGACCTTGAGACCGACGCTTCCAGGACTTGGCGAAGCTGAAGTGCATCTGCTTCTGGCTATTTCGACAACTGTCAGATAAGACACCTCTTCTCCATGGCTGAGAGACACACACATTCACCACGCTTCTCAGGACCCCTCCCCATCACAGCACAAGATTCGACAAGTGAGTCTGCATCAGTAGTATTCGGGCGCAGTTCTGCTGAGTGTTAACGGCATTGGCACGCAACACTGAGCGCCTGTGCTCCGGCATTCTTAATTTTATTTACCCCACAGGGGGAACATGAGACGAGCCGCCGCTGAACTCAATGACCCACACTGGAGACATAACAGAGGAGCTGCCTCTCCTCCTTAGTGGGAGCGGAACAGACCAGCGTTCCTTCCCACGTGCATGTGAGAGGGACACGGCCGTGTAGTGGTGGACAGCCTGGGGGACATATGACCATGCTCCGCCACCATCTGCTCTGTATAACCACATGCAAACACAGGCCTCGAGGAGGCCATTCGATCAGTATCAGAAGCTCTGCTGGAGGTGTGTTTTAACTAGGGGTGACGCTCCTGTGAAAGCGAGAGAGATGCAGGAAGGGTGGTGAGATGGAACAGGGAAACGGATGGTCTGCACAACCAACTTCTACAGGAGATACCAAATGTGTGCAAGAACAACACAGAAAGAAAAAGTGAGAGCAAAAAAGGCCGTGACATGAGGTCTACCCACCTACCCCCTGGCCTGTTTCAGAGGAGAGCCATTTGTAGAAACTGAACGTCACATAACTATGTAACCTGAAGCCTGTGGTGGAGCTGTAAGTGTAGTGCCCCTAGTGGAACCGGAGCCAGGCTACTGGGGCAGTGGGAGAGAGTTCACTGAGAAGGTACTGTAAGTGAGGCTGGGGTCATGGGGAAGGGAGGGCGCAGACCCTGCAGTTGCAGTAAAATCAAAAAGGGGAAGGATATCTCGTGGCATCCACCCAAGGTGAGCTCTTTTGAGTGGACAACCTGGGTGCAGGCCAAGACACTGCAAAGCTGCTTATTTGTAAGCAGTCAGTTGGCAAAAATGAAGCCTTGAATTAAGAAAGGACTTTGCTGTCCTATTCCCCTCTATTATGAGCCCATTGGCTGCCCCTTAACTCTTTAACCCCCTGTACAGGTCAGTCACCCAGCCTTACACACCGTTTGCCATCTCCTACTCTTTCCCTCATCCAGCAACTATGACAAAGTAGCACAAAACTAGCACAGATGAAGTAGGAGAAAACAGCAAAAATGTATAATTTATGCAAGAAACCTCTAGGTCGCCATTCTGTGGATCAAGAGGCAAAACTGAAAATTCTGCGTTCTAATCCTGCCCGCTTGTATACCAGAAAACCACACTTTCTTCAGGACAGTCCCACTGCTAATAAAGACAGTCTCATTTTTTTGTTTTATGCTTAGAAACATGTGCGTCAACAGAGCCTGTTGTCTTTGAAGAATATTACTGTACAAACAAAACACAGCTAGTGAGACACATTTAGCAACCTCAGTCTGCTCAGGCCACAGCTCACCGAGCGACTCAATGGTGATTCAGGTCTGGAATGAGCCAAAATCTCCAGCACGGAGAAACAAATCCCACAGAACCTGCATGGGGTCTCTGCAGCAGCATATGTTTACCTGACCTGATCATTAAGCAGAGTTCCATACCCCAGCAGCACACTGACAGTATATGTATGTAAGTGCTAAGCCAAACTGTGCGGGTCTTTTATCCCTGAACAAACACTCGCTGTATGAAAAAGAATGAAATTATTCCTTTAAAAGGTCTGAAGATACCTCTTTCAGATGACTCAAGAGCGGGAATTAATACCCTAAGAGGGGCCGAGAAGAGTGTCTATCTTAAATGACACTAACTGCAGTGAAGGACATGTCTGCCCTCCTTATAGTACCTTGTCTTCACCGCCTGCTGTAGTACCCTTGATAGGTACTTGCCGCGAATTGCTCCAGTAAAAACCATCCAGCTGTATAAATGGGTAAATCACTGTAAGTCGCTTTGATGAAAAACATCACTTAAATGGATAAAGGTAAATGTAAGGAAAAGAAGTCGCAGTGCAATGATGAAGATCCTGAGCCAGGGAACATACAAAGAAGCTGGAGAAGAGTAAGGTGAGACTGACCGCTTTCCATGTCTGTGGAATCCCACTGCACCCTGAGATGGATCTCACAAGCTTTTCTTTTTTAAGACACACATTTAAGACAACGCTGGAAAACAGTACCTCTTCCCACGTTTACCTTTCACTTCTGTATGACACAGTAAGGCTGAAAAACAGCGTTTGTCGCTCACTGCACGCAGAGCAATAGACCATTACAGAACAAATCTATACGGTTCCTCAGCTACAACATTTTCACTGTAGGTAATTAAGGTCTTTCGTGAAGAAAGTTGTCAGTTCTGATCTAAAAAAAAAAAAAAAGCTTTTTTGAGCAATTTATGCAGAAAGTGTTGCAATATCTATCCTACACAGGGAAACTCCATGCCCAGACTCTGGCTTTACATCCAAGTCAAACCTATCATTTCCAAAGCTCCAGTTCTTTGTATTCTCAATATCTGCAAAAATTTGCAAATAATTCTAGTGGTGCAGGAAAACAAAAACAACTACACAAAAGTCTGAAGTCTGAAATCACTGGAAGCACATAGCACCACTGCGGTGGCACCGATGCCTCTCAGGTTCCGCCCACTCAGAACACGTACGTTACTGCCACAGTGGTATCTTTCACCGAGGATGATAATCACATGTTACAAATACCCGGTTTTGAATTTCAATCCGTCATGCCCCACCGTGGGCCTGCACACCTCATGCTGAGTCGCTCAACACACAGTTCCTCACCATAAAGCTCAGCCTGTTGGCCTTTGTAGTCATGCACTTTACAGTGCTGGCAGCAGCATCAGTGCAACTACAAGATAACACGTACGCACTCCTGCGCAAAGTAACGTCTGAAGGTGAACTGCGGAACGGCCTTAACGCTCCCTGGTACTAGTGTACTACAATATGGAATGGAACTGAGCACTGATGCTTCCACATACTGCAGTCCCCAGATGGTGTTTTCACAAAAAGGCTGCATTGCATTGCTCAACATAGGGTATTTTAGCATTAATTAATCCAGCGCAATAAAGGAATACAACTTTATCTAAAGTCACTTTAAATGAAAAGTGACGCTTTCTCATCTGAAGGTTTAACTGGGGAGGCAACAGCCACATGGACGACCACACGGTGAACAGAGTCCTTTTATGCTGACATTCAGGAATCAGCGAGGGCTCATTCCAGCATGGCGAGGACTGGAAATCTGCGAGCCACTGGCTTGCTGTAAGGATACGGCTGAAACCGACGCAAAGAAAGGACTGGAGAGTCCTGATGCCCGTTGGTGTGGGCCGCTAGCCAGCAGGTGGCGCTCTCCCCTGGGACTGAGTGACAATGGCTCCTTTATGGCAAGCGGGGTGCCAGCGCAATGTCCTGGAGTCCCCTTTCCCATTATCTTCGCTTGACCTTTAAGGTGCTGGATTTCCTTTCCTCATATCTGCGTTTCCTCTCCATTCATATGATCTGCACAATTCAGGACAAAGAAATCACTTTCAAGTTGAAAGCTCTAAGTGCCCTGCTGCTATTTTTTAATTTTTATGAATAAAAAAAAAATAAGACAACATACACTGTGGTGTGTGTAGCTGTTAGCTAAGTGGTATGTACTGAACACTTTGAGGACCAAAACCCAAGGGCAGCATGTGTAGCACTCAGAACAAAGTGACGCGTGAGTATACCTGCATCATGGGCAACTTGGCAGGAAAAATTTGTGGTTCCATGGGGAGCCCCCAGCGGCACCGCAACGTCCGTAATTTGAGAAATTACCAGCGAACGTAACTGATTAAGTATGTCGTTCCACTAAAAAGGCACGTCAGCTTTTGGGCTGCAGGCAAGCACGGTGCAATCATTTCTGTACTCGGTGCCCCTCCGAAATTAAACTGACTTGGTGTATAAATCACAAGTGATCTCCTAATAAATGCATGTGGAACGAAGCAGTCCACGATTTACAGCGGTCAGCATCTCGACGATGATGGTTTCCATCTGTGGAGCAAACCAGGCCAGTCCCGGGGTAGGCCTGCTTGTGTGCCCTGCTTTGCCCTCCACCCAGGGCTTGGGGGGAAAAGCTGCGAGCGTGAGCAGCCAGAGCGGCCGCTGCTCCACTCTTCTGTTACGGATGTCAGTGGGTTTCAGGGGCAGATCCATAAAATTCTCCAGATTCTCTCTGACTGTCCTTTGAAGCACGCAACACGCACATTAAGTGAACAAAGAATCCTTTTGAAGAAGAAATAAGATGAAAACTTCATCTCAGCACATTCACAACATTATACAACAGTACAATATTAGATCATTCTAATGAGGCTGTATAAGGCTGTTACAGGTCTGGACAGTGTGCATGAACTTCTATAATTGTATTAAATCAGGTGCTAATCTTTGGAAAAAAAACCATTAGAAAAAATCCTGAAGACAGCCACTGGCAGGCGAGTACAGCGTCAAATGTTGCCTCCATTAATGCCAGTTAGAGGTCAGTCGTGCAGGAGAAAGAGCTCCACAGTCACCCTCTGTGCTTGTTTCTGCCCCTTCCACATGTGTCAGGTGAAAATGCCAAAGTGCACACACCTGTTTTTTCAACTACTGCCTTTGTTTTGGTGAGAAGCAACCCATAAACCTACATCTGCAGGTGGGAGAATCTGCAGGTGATAAACCCAAATAAATACACCAATGCCATATACATCAAAGTATCAGGGTAGAATGGTGCGAAATAAAACGTGAACCGAAGAACATATATTCATGTAACCTACAATACAGCCTGTCAAGTGTATTGTTTTCAGAAAGCCCAGGTTTTATGAAAAACATGGTAAAAAAGTAATCCATTTTATCAGAGGAAAAATAAAAGGACAGTTCAGGGGCAGGCTGCAAATCCACACACAGCTCTTTCTGCAAATTTTGACTGAAATTTGATTTAAAAAAAAATAAATCCTGCAAAATTTAAAGGGCATTTCATTCCACATTTTGACACCTAAAAAATGGACTGTGTGGCCATGCTGTTTCAATTCTAGTAAAGGGGTACATTTTTAACTTTATAAATTTAATGTGACATCCCTAAGCTTCAATTAGGCAACTAGGCCTTTTCTCATTAATAAAAACCAGGGCAGCATTTGTACAGAGCAGGGACATTTCCATGGACATTTGAATAGAAACACTGTGATAAGACAGAAGACATTTCCCCCACCATTTATACACACTGAGGCCTGAATACATTGATCTGTGTTACAATAAGTCCAACTGCTGTTTTATCATTTTACCGCTGAAAAAACAAAATTTGAAAATTACATTCTTGTTGCCCGAAATATTCTCCAATAATTGAACAAGCATGACCTCAGGAGAAATTTGTTGAATTGTAGCACAACACCAGAAATAAGACTCCTCACATTCAGACATATTAGTGATCTTCTTCATTTAGTTCTGTATTAATTGTAATAAATTAAAATGAAATGGGTACCTTTACTGACAACTGGTCTGGAGCCTCGCTGCTCAGACACAGGACACCTCAACCTGCAAAACATGAGCACATTGCAGGGTAAGCCACCTTGCAGCAAGGAGTGGTGAATAACCGCAGTGACCAGCGACCCACGTAGCTTGTGTGGCAGTGAGAGCCCTGGCGTATCGATCACATTTGGGGTCTGCCCATTATAGAACCCTGATCTGGGTGGTGCCAACATGGCTGCTGGTTCCGCTGCTGCATTTATGTCCCAATAGTTTGTTGCCAACAGAACAGATAGGACAAAGTGACTTACATCACATCCAGAAAAGCACTAGGCAGCTTCTGCAGTTAAGTTATGCAGCAGAGGTCACAGTAGAAGTAGTTAAGGACATGGATTTTAAACCTGAAGGGTGTTGGTGTTCAGGCTCAGCTCCACATGCCTGCTCTAAGACCCTTAGGCATGGAACTTTGAATCTTTGAATTACTTCAGCAAAAACACCCAGCTGTACAAATGGTTCAAATGCTTTTAGCCTTTTTAGTTAAAAGCATTAACAATAAAGATGAGAATGACAAAGACAATCGACCTTGAAAGCAAACATGACCAAAAACTTTTAAATTATTCTGGGCTCATGTTTGTGCATTTCTTCTTCTTCTACTTTCCAAGATTTTTCTAACTACTACCAAAAGCAGTGTAAAACTATTACTCTAACCTACATAATATAATAAGAAAACACACACACACACACACACACACAGACACACACACACACACGCGCGCATGTGTGTGTGTGTGTGTGTGTGTGTGTGTGTGTGTGTATAAATGGCAGTGGATCAATAATGCATTAGGTAAATATGCTTAAAACTGAAAATGTGGACTTCTTGCAACACCACACTATGCGAACAGGCTAAATTGAAGCATTATTTATTTTGAGTGCCATCTATTTTGGGATATCTAAACATCTAATAAGTCTGACCTTAGATGATGGACACTGGGGAAGAAAAAATTAATTTCCAGCTGCACAGCATTCCTGGACAAAATGCTTTTCGGCTGTACTTTCCACCAAGGTGCTGTGCTACTCAGTATTACAGAATTGCACTCAAGAAAAATCCACATATAAAGCTTTTTTAAACACCCGTCAGTTTCAATAATATTCACAGAATTTGACCTCGCTTTAAGGTATTCTCCAGTGCATGTGTTCCGCCTTCATTACACACAGCCTGTAACAAGTTTCAAACAAACAACACAAACGCATCACTGATGAGGAAGACTGTAGTACAAATAGCAGCGAGTAGCACAAAACAAATCTAAACGTCTATAATAATGATTCAATAATTAACACGACCTCCTCCTGCCCTCATCCCACAGGCAGCCCTAGAGAGCACGCAGAAGCTCTCTCTCTCACACACACAAACACACACATACACGCACACGTACATACACGTTGGGCAGATTGTATCACACCAGAAGCACAGAAAGCCTGAGGACTGTTTATGAAAAAAGTCAGAAAAAAAAGGCAAAGTGATCCGTAATGCTCTGAATATACTCAACAGTTAAAAACTACTAAAATCAAGTGTTCAGATTTACAGAATAGTGTCCAGCTTACTCCAAGTACCACGGTAAAACATTTTGTTACCTAAAGACACACATTAACAAAACAATATAAACAACAGCTAGTAGTACTGATAAACGTACAGCGTAAACGTAATACAAATATCTGACTAGGACAAAAATAAAATTAAAGCATTTACATACTCAAAACAGCAACAAATTTGTGCTACCATTTAAAAAATGTCCCGTTCTTATAGCATTTAACACTGGACATATAGTTTGCAGTGTATCTGTACCATTTACTAAAGCAAAAAACTTTAGCAAAAGACTTCCATTATTCAGATAAAAACTAAAACTGCACTAATTAAAATTCATTCTCCTCCACTATCGTTTTTCAATTTCTACAACATTTCCTGTGTAGATATTTAAAACATAACTTTCAAAATAAAATCAATGAGCTTAGGAAATTAAAAAAGAAAGTACACTAAAGCCTTGATAATCGAAGAAGTGCAACAGGGAGGTTCAGAGTTTTAAATCTGAAAGTGAAATTAAGTTGCTGGAGAATTTAAAGTTATTTGAGGGTAACAGACACACTTACAAAAATGAATAAATAATCAGCCTCGAGGTTTAATTACGTGCTGCAAATTAATGTATTACAGAAAATAATGCTGAAATATGTCTATTAAAGATTTTTCTGAGTTTGAGCAGAAAGTAGGCTTTTTAAACTAAATTAAGTTGCGATAGAAAGAAACATTTTAGAAGTCAGCAAAATTTTAAGAACACAATAATCTAAAAATAGTTTAAAATTCAAAAATATTCAAACACAGCCATAAAGTTTCACTAAAAATATAAATTTTTATATTAACTGTGATTTCAATAGTTTAAAAATGTTCTTACTTGCAATGGAATAAAATATTCATTTCATTCAACAATATGACCATTCACATGGTGTTCAAATTTGGTAAATAACCCGTATATAAAAAAATAGAAGTTAATTTAACTTATAAAAACATAATTATAAACGAATTATTTTGATTAAAATACCTTAAAACATTGCCACAAGGTTTCGGTATACATATTTATACAATTTGAACATACAGGATAAAGGAAACTGCTAACACATTAAATAAAGGAAACTGCTAACACATTAAATAAAACTAGTGCTTAATTTTTCACATTTGTTTTACGTTAAAGATTTTTCCACATTCACCCATTTTTAAAACTGTAACCTCACATTTCTAAATCATTTAGGCAAAAATGCAGTTGTGTAATTTCAATTCGCTCAAACTATTTCATAAACTGCACATTTCACCAAGTCAATTTCAGCTCAATGAAAGGCAGTGAACAAAATTCTGCTCTCACTTCACACAGCTGCTGGCTTTCATTCTGCACTGAAACAGTAACCACAGTCCAACCACCGCACAGACACACAGTCATCTGCTGCAGAAAAACTTCACAAAGTTAATTAATCAGCAGAGCAACAATCTCAGCACAAGGGGAGAAAAAATCTATTAAAAAGGACAGAATTAATGTAAGATATGAACATGTGAAGAATAACTGTCTAGCATCCAAAGGTTCTTAAACCTTTATCAAATTGAATGGCATCTTCAAGGCGCAGATGGCAGCAGGGCACTGTGTTTAACATTCCAGTGCCACCCCGAGGTGGGTATGTGCCACAGGGGGCGGTCCGCACCACGGGGCCCGGCTTTGTGGGGTGAAACAAAAGGCCAGCCTGGTGTTGAGTTTGTGGGAAAATGCGGCAGCATTTGTTTGTTTCTGAAGGCCAAGAAAGATGATGCTGAAAAGCGAGTCGTGTCATTCGGCCACAACTGAATCCAAGGACGTCACCACTCTTCCTCTCTTTCTCTCCAAGTCATACAATAAAGTTATTAAAACAACAGCATGCTGTTAGATGGGATATGAAATAAAGGTGGTTCAAACAGAATTCAATTCTATTACAACTATAATATTTTTAAGAACATCGGATCTGCCTGGACAAGCCTAGGGACAGCCCTGCAAAATCACAACAAATGATCATAATCGTGAATGTGAGCAGGTAACAAACAGGGCTAGGTGTGTGTGTGTGTGTGTGTGTGTGTGTGTGTGTATGCGTGTGCGCACATTCAATTATCGGGGGTAATCAGTCGCTCACCCCATCTTTCCCAGTCCCTCACAAGGCGTGAGAAAAGCATCCAAGGTTGAACACCAAGTCAACTGAACAACATATTGCAACAGTTGTCTCCCAGTGTGTATGTGTGTCAACTTGACTGAAATGTAATGTACATAAAGGGCATGTGCCTCTAACTCGGCTGATGCACTTTTGTGCATCAGATCGGAGTGCTACCTTGTGTCCTGCCGCAGCACTCCTTTCTGTGACGCATTAAGTGACTCGGGGGTACGGGCATCATTTGGGCAACGTCTCTGGCATATAGTGAGGGCAACAGCCCAGACCTTGGTACGGAGGACGAGGCCGGCTGTACCCCTGGCCCGGTTTGCGTGTCTCCACACTGGTGACACCGTATGGCTCCTTGTGTGGGTGTGCGACATAGTGTAATGCTCAGGGGCGATTGTCCACCCTGGTGCATCTTGGCCCTTGCTCAGGCCATGTATGTGCGTTTGGTAGGATTTTCTCTGTGTCACTACATCAACTTGGTTGGACGTGGAAGCTGGAAGGCTTCTGTGTACAGAGATTCTCCTCCAGTCCTAAGACAATATTGAAACAATGCAGTTAACAGAAGCAGTTGACAAAAGGCCTCCACCAACTACTGCAATATTATAATGCCTTTTATAACAGTCAAAACACTGATTTCAATATGTTCTGAACTGGCAATTTTTCTTTACTTGACAAATACACTACTTCAAAATTAAAACAAAGCAAGGGATTAAGTAATATCATTAAGTAACATTAAGTAACGAGTCAAACAATTTCCTATAGTTATGAAAAAAATAAAGTATTAAAGAAATAATACTTTAAAAAACAGATAATATTACTCAAAATCAACAGATTATTTCCTTTTTTAAAACAGCTTGGAAAGCTCTATCTTAATCCAACAGATAATTAAATTGTATACATTTTTTAATGTTATTAGACCTTATGGTAGTGTTTAACTGATGTGAATTTTAAACAGCATGTTAAATATCAATTTTTCATTAAAGTACTAATACACGTGATTATTCTCAATAGCTCCTCACTGCCGATTAAGAAACAAAAGGACTAAACTACATCTTAAGTTATTACGAACAAAAGAAACTTATTTTCATTAACTTTATTTTCATAGCTGCATTTTATTACGCTTTCCCTAACTTGGTAAAAACCTTAGCTGACCAGAAGTAAATCTTTAAAAGTAAGCACGTGTGTGTGCGCGTGTGTGTGTGAGTGTGAGTGCGCGTGCGTGCGGGTGTACAGAGCAACTGAAGCACATGGAAAATAATCTGTCCTTCTACTCAGTCACCTAACCCATATTAAATTCTCCTAACACATTTACCCACAACACATCAGTGCATGTATACCTGTAATTAAAGGTACATCTCTGAAACCTGTTAGAACAGTAAATAAAATGAACAATGCATTGCTTTGTGTAGGAATGTCTTCAAAGGCCTACAAAACTATAAAACACCTCTCTTGCAAAAGAAGGTAAGATGCAAAAATACAAAGGTAGCTATATTGTTTAAATAAGAAAATAACTTCTCTGAATTAAATAAGCATAAACTAATTACAGGGAAATTAAAACTCTACAATTTGAACAGCGTGATAAAGGGAACGGCGTTCGGCCGAAAAGCCACCGCATGGCGGCTTCAGCTGCCTGGACCATTTCCCAGACATGCATGAGCCTCATACAGTGTTTCCTTTTCCATACATACCAAAACAACAAATAACTAACTACAGCCTAAAAATGCTTCTACTGTCATTTGACAAGCTGGGCAAAAAAGTAAATCTGATGAAAAACAGCTTATGAGTTATAAAAAGACAGAACAAATGTCAGCCTGATCATTTAATTGAGGAAAAAAGGAAAACCTATTACACTGTCACTTATAAAGGATTCAGTGCAAAAATAATTCATTTTAAATGATCATTAAAGCAAAATAAATTAAGGCCTTTTTACATAAATGTTTTGGTGAGAAACAAAAAATCTTTGCTTAAACAGCACTGTCTGACCATGATAACCATGACATAGTATGTTGGACAAACAGTTTCACTCAAATATTTATATCATTCCGAACATCTTAGATTGTGTAGTTCTGCTTGTGTTTCAAACATCACAACATGCTTAAACATAGAGACAAATTATGCACGGGTACAAATTCACATACACTGAGAGTAGGAAACCCATTCACACACATACAGGCAAATGCACACACTCACAGACACACATGCAGACCCATGCGCAGACGTAGACTCACATGCAGATATGTGACTTACACAAATTCAGAAAAAGGCTGCAGGTGCCAGCGGTCTACACAGGCCGTTTGAAAAGCAAGAAATGTGTCAGGTTTCTTGTTTTCTTCCTTCTTTATTTTCCGGGATCCAGATGCCTGCCAAGGAAGAGAAGACAGTCAGCTCCGGCCAGCGGGACGGCGAGACAGCCTCCTTCACAGCGCCAAGCCGCGAGGCCGGCTGAGAAAGCCCCTGGCCCAGGGGCCGACAGAACGCACCGACAAAAGGAGGCCGTAAGGGTGGCGGGAAGGCGCGTGTTAAGCTCGTCTGGTAGTTAACAAGTCTTTGAATGAAGAATGTTAGCAAACAGACAAACAGCATGTCTGGTGCATGCTAATGGCACTGCCAGTCCAGCCTCAACACTGGCTGGGCCCATGAATTATTCAGTAGTCTGAAAAAGGAGCCCCCCCCCCCCCCCCCCCCCGACAACCGCACGCACACACACAGACACACACACTCACACACCTCCCTCTTCCCAACTCGAATGCCTTCGGTGTTCGGAGACCAGAAGAAGTATTCAAATCGGAGCTCGTTCACTCTTCCAAGGAATAGATATAAAAAACACAAAATCTAATAAGTAGGAAAATACACAGCGAAGACGTGCCCAAGTGGGACACGTCACGTCACTCGCTACGTTTCAATCCCTTTTTTCCCCTTAATTCAATCTGCACATTTTCCACTCCTTGCCTTTTTTGTGTCTTTTGTCTGGAATTGGCACCTGTCCCAGAAAGAGCTCTACGACACAAACCTCTCCCACCCCGGGCCAGCAAATGAGTCGACGACGGAGCACACGACGCAAAGAAACACAGCGAAAGAGAGAGAGAGCGAGAGAGCGACAGAGAGAGAGAGAGAGAGAGAGAGAGAGAAAGGAGGGGGCGGGGAGAGAGGAGAGAGGGGTGCAACACGTCCTAGAGACCCGCCTGCACTTACACACGGCACGTCTTCCATCTAATGATGTGTAACGTGCTGAGAGAACATGGCCATGTTCTTGAACAGCAGCTCTGCCACGGAGCAAATCGACTGAACGTGTGCCGCGGAGAGTCCTCCATCACAGGCTGGAGAGAGCTGCACGACCTAGGGTTCGAGATGAAAAAAGTCCGTCACGCGCCCACAGCTACTATTGAAGGAACACCCTGTTAAACCAACAGATCAAAAATCACTTTAAAAAAAATAAAGAATGTTGACCGAAAAATTCAGACATGACAACAATCAAAGTGACAGAGTAGAACAATTTAATGTTTTCCCGAAACATGTTTTCAAAGTCACCTCTGCAAAACAAAAGGTTGAGCTGAAAAGAAGCCAACTTGTTGCAGGGTTTTGTGGTGCCGGTGAGCATGCAGCTGGAGACACAGGGTTAAACTCCCGCAAGCAGCACAGGAGAAATCCCTCCTTCCCTGGCACCGCTTTCCGGAGGAAGGCCCTCGCGGTGGAAATAGCAGCAGAGTTTCTCCTCTTTTCCTCCCCCCGCAGCAGCAAGAGGGGCGATGGGCGAGTGAGGCGGGCACAGGGGCTCCGCTGATGATGAAACGGGAGGCGCGGCAGGGTGCGGGCAAGCAAAAGTGAGTGAGGAACAGAGAGAGAGAGAGAGAGAGAGAGAGAGAGAGAGAGAGAGCGCTGCTTTTTCATCGCGTGTCCCGGTGCCGCGAGGAATTGTGCTCGCACTTCAGACAGAGGGGAAGAGAAAAGAGGGAGGGAGATTGGGAGCTCGAGGGTGGGAAAGAGAGAGAGGCAGAGGGGAGGGACAGGGAGGGGGTTCCAGTGACAGAGTCCGCCCCTCCTGAGCGGCGCGGCAGACGCAGTTGCGCACGCTCACGCCGTTCACGCTGCACCTTGGTCGTCTCTCAAAGAAAAGAAAGGCAAGAAGGAAAGAGAGAGAGGGAGCAGAACTCGGGAAAGGGGGGCGGGCGAGGGAAGCTCAGAAACACGCGGCGTGTCCAGGAACCCTGTGAATACTCTGCTATGTCTAACAGCTCTGTCCGTGCACAGAGAGCAAAAGAACAAGCAAAATTTTTCTGCCTGCTAAAATCACACTCCATTAACTCGTTTGTTCACCACAAAGGCGGCTCAAGCGTTCAGGAAGCAGCATGGGGGTGGGGTGGAGGCAAAGGAAAAAGTGCCAACGCTGAGCAAGTTTAGCCCTTCGATCTGCAACTGCAATCTGTGCGGGACGAGTATCCGAGACACCGGCCCCCGTAAGAGGGCCGTTCACTCTTACCAGTAGAGCTCGGCTTGGCCGTCCCTGCTATTCTGGCGGAAAGTCAAAGCTGATAAGCGCTGGGGTGAGCCAGCTCTGCTGCCGCCGCCACTGCCGAGGAAGAAAAACAGCTGCCATGACTGCCATTTGATTGAGAGAGCTCGAAAGAGGAAAAAACCTCCCACAGGCCTTACTGTGTAACACTGACACAAGGCAAACCTCAGAAGATATTCAACGCGACATCCCAACGCAGGAGAATGAGGGAGTTCCAGCCATGTTTAAACATACTGACAAACCTAACTGCGCACTGGACTTAGTCATTCCTCAATTTTCCACACCATGCCCCACCCCCTTTTCCCAACTGCCACCAGCCTGTTCTCCTGTTGCGACGTAGGATTCAAAACAGAAATGACTTCAGACGACAGCCAGCCCCTCGAGTACCACGGCAACCTCTTCACTGCCGCACACGCCAACACCGCTGTACAAAGCAGCCCGCAGGACACGCGACACCTTCCCCACTCTCTCCGCTGTCCTTCTGTTGCTTTCTACAATGTGCCCCCTCTCCTGCTCCCACCACCTTCTTCCGTCCACGGCTAACATTTGGCTTTTTCCGTTTGTGGCAGATTACTGTAACGCTATTGTAAAATAACTTCCTGCCCCTTTTGGCCCTGCTGCCAAAAAAACATCGAGGCCAGGCTCAGAGTCTCTCTTCCCCGAGGTAGCGAGCGAGCCACAAAGGAGAGAGGAAATGCTAGCTCTTTATCTCGAACCCACCACCCGTTCTGGATTATGGTAACACGGTGGTATTACTCATGTCTTGACTGAGGGAAAACGTGAGGGACCACGTGCAGGCAAAAAGATGGGGCAACTTTGCTTTTGCTTTTACACAGTTTCAGAGAGGCTTTGTGTTTGACACTCCCGATCGGTGCTCGGAGCCGAGGGGGCCACGGGGGCCATTGGCGGTGCCCTGGCAACGGAGAAATGGCTTGCGCGCGCGCGCGCACACACACACACACACACACACACACACACACACACACACACCATTGCATGCTGGTTCTATGCCTGGCCAGACAGACAGAGCCATGGACTGCTTCGCAAACCCGCGGAAGACCCCGCACAACACCATGAAGATAACTTCAAAACCCGAGATGATCAAAAGATATGCAAGAGAAAACATTTTTTGAGTTTTTTTTTTAAACAGAAGTTGTCTTACGGTTCTCAATTCGGTTGTACCTCCGCTTTGGTGCAAGAACCCCACTCCCGTGTAGAACTCCTCGACGTCAGATCTCGCCACGTCTTCTGACCAATCAAAAATTCTAGTGACATACGGAAGGTCCACACAGGGACACATAGAGTAAAAGCCTTTAGATTCCACATGCATATGCACCGATATGCAAATCTCTTGTCAAATCAGGCCTTTCTGGGGGACCGAGGCACAGTTTCTCACTTAATGACATCATGTTTGAATGCTGCCGCCCGTTCGCTCTTTAACCTGTGACTGGGCTGTGGTGCTGGGCTGTCACGGTGCTCCATACATCGCTGAGAGTTCGCACGAGGACACACTTGAGGGCTGGGTCAGCTGCCAGCTTGTAAAACGCGCAAATCAACATGGCCTCGTCTCGTGTGCCGCCGCGGCGGCAGCAGGAGGGTCCCGCATGACCCCCAAGCACAAACACGTTTGCCGCACACACGCATACTTCTTATCTCTTTTGTTTTAATAATTTGAACGTTTCCCCCTTCTTGCACCACACAGAGCA
The DNA here is from genome assembly GCA_900497675.1 of Arapaima gigas. NCBI lineage: Eukaryota > Metazoa > Chordata > Actinopteri > Osteoglossiformes > Osteoglossidae > Arapaima > Arapaima gigas. The sequence continues at coordinate 483,056 of UFQX01000310.1, forward strand.
GTCAACACGTTCGTATGAGGTTTTGTTGTCGAGATTAGAGATGAAGGGTAACACATTCCTGAACAGCCTATCTTTCTTTTAGGTCATGGATACAAATTAAACACACATGTACAGGGCAGTGTGCACTGATTCACACTACTGTTCATATTTCCAGTTGGTTTTTTAAATTATTTACATCTAAATAACACATCAGACTGTCAGCATTAAGAAGCACACACAAATCACCATGCAAAAATTATTATTATTTAGGGTTTCCCCTAAGATCAGCACATCACAAACTTTCATAAATATTTTACGCAGTAACTAAGTATCAGATGATCATGTTGTTAATTGACTATTTGTTAGGTAAACAGAGTTACTTTACAAATTGGTTTAGACTACATGTTCATATGATACTTAGTTACTAAGAAACACATTTTTGAAAGTGTTCAGTTCTTTTTTAATCGTCCTGCATTTCAATGGCAACATATTACACACAGCACAAAAACAATGCAGCCAAACAGCGTAAAACTTGTGTCATCTTGAGAAAATCTGTCTACCTGATGTAAAATTAACTATAAGAATGACCGCAGAGAAGAAAATAAAAGTGAACAAAATGGCCGCCCTGCCATGTGCTGGCACTGCCAGAACTCGGGGCATTCAAAGGCTGCTCTCTGAGCTTTCGTACCTGCACATTTTACTTTAGCTCACCTAGACCTTAACATAGGGGCGTGTCCACTTTCACTTGGACTCAACACCTCCAGTACTCCTCTTTTAAACACTGCAAAATAAGTCTTGATTTGGATAAAATACCACCATTGCGGAAAAATATTACTCTGTTACTCCTACATAAGTTTAGGAAAATTGAAATAATTTGCAGAAGATTGAAAAGTCACGGGGCTTAAGTACACAGGCGTCAGATATGTAATTTTCAACCATTCTCTTTAAACTGCAATGCAAAATATGCAAACACTGTAAAAAAATTAATTCAGAATAAAGAATAATGATTTTTAAATTGCCAGGAAAATGCCTTGATGTTTTGAAAATGGAGAAATATGTGATTTTGGATTTGGTGAAAAGAAAGCCTTTGTCATTTTGCAAAATTTTGCAATAATTTAGACACATTCTGCTGGTGATCGAGATGCTGAGGTTCTGTAATAACTGCAGATGTAACTAAAATACAGGTAAGTGCACTCATTCAAATACACATGTACACACATACACAGAAACACAATCATTTAGCTGGGAAACACTCATGTGTCCTGAATCCTCTTATGTTCCCCAAAATTATGACATACAAAATTGGTGAGGGGGGAAAAAGGCTTTTTTGTATGAAAATTCCACCTAGTCTGTTTTTATGTCTTATTTTTGGCTAATAAAATGAAACCATGTTTAACACATTTACACGCTGACATTTGACCAAATTCACACCCCACAACAGGCTACAAAAATTTGATATCTGGTTTTCCAACGTTTCCCACAATGTTCACAGCAAACACACAAGAGAGCAGTGAGCGTTGAGCAGGTACCCTGCATGTTGGTCTGAGCAGAGGAGGGACAGGCTGCGTGTCGCCTGCAGCAGTGACATTCGCACATCGACACAGGTCTAAGCGCTCAGAACAACCGGAAGGAGGGCAAAACACCAGGCAGGCTCGTGAGCAAATGAGCAATAGCATGAAAAGAAACAATCAATAGATTATTGCCTGGGTGTTGTCTCACTTTACGACGTTGACCCGGTGGTCCTGCCAGAGCCCCCCGCACGTGCCTGAACCACTTCTCTGTTACACCAGAGACCTCTGAGGGCACTCCCCATTGAGCGTGTAACAAAGGCCATGACCCCAGGGTCAGGAGAGCTGTACTGGGGGAAGGCAGCTCCATTGACACGCGCCGCTCTGTTTGCTTTGAGTAGGTAAAGATCACTAACACACCCACTAATGCGGATTAAGGGGTCATTCCCCCAGGGATGTCACTTAGAACATCGTACATCACTTCCCTATTGACACCCTGTCAAATGGCAGCACCACACACAGACACACACTTTATATGCTTACATATATACTCGCAAAATATATATAATGTATATATAAAATGTATATGATCATCTATGTTATAGATTTTTTGCATCAAAGGGATATGCAAACAGATATTTCCAGACAGATGTTTGGAAAGACAGCAGAAACAACAGTAAAACATACCGTTTCCCCATTTATCAAAAACACAGCAAAAACAGTACTAACTACCTGCCAGTGCCACTGGGATTAATGTTGTGATACAGCAGTACTGCTCTTCTGCCCAAGCAAACTCACAGGGAGAAGACTGGAAAACAACGGCAGATTCAACACCACAACACCAGTGCAAATCCAGATTCAGAATAAAAATCAATCAAACTCCGCCTGCAAAACATCTGGATAAAACACTCATGTAAACTAAAGAAAACATTATATGCTTGAAGAGCAATTACATGAACAAGATAAAATGGCTTACTTCACATATTACAACTGTTTTTTCATAAAGAGTATGAAGATTTGCCAGCCCCCCTTTTGACAATACAAACCCCTCACTTGTTGAAATAATTCACCACAAACAAAGTACTGTTTGTACGGACCAAGCTCCTAATATACTCGGAAAACAGGAGCATAAATGGTGTCGATCACAAAATGGAGGACAGTGAGAGAGCTGCAGGAAGGCAGTAGAGAAGAACACAGCACACCAGTAAGTAAACACTTCTAGTAGTGACAAAGTGAGGGTATTTCTGTGCATTTTTTTCACTGAGTTGAACTTTCAATTGATTTACAATTGTGGTCTGGAAATGCAAGTTTTTAGAAGGACACTACCGGACTATCCAGCTATTAGAAATGGCTGAGCATAAACGGTTCTGTTTCAGATAGAACGTACAATAAATACAACAGCACAAAAAGGACTTCTTTAAACTTAAACAAAAGCATCAACAAAAGAAATGAACATAAAGGCAAACAGAAAACATTTTTTACTATTTATCTTAATGGCTATACTTTTTTCCATTTTTATTCTATGAAAGAACAGTTGAAATAAAGTGGAATAAACACAAAAGCATAAAATACTTTAAATAAAAGGTTTAAATTAAAGAACAAAATAGCTCATGTAAAACCAACAAGCCCTGGCATTATTAAACCCTTATAAACCATCCATCAAGCTGTTATCAATCTCTTCTGTCATACCATTTGAATATGTTTCTGTTTAAAAAAAATATTGCTCAAACAAGTCAAACAAAACTTAGTACAAAGTACAAAGGCAAAAACAAAAACTTTAAAACAGCACGGTTCTGAAAAGTTAGAGGAAAAAGAAACATTTAAAAAATAATTTAGCATTTCATATTTTTAAATATGATGTTGGCTGGTGTAAAAGTAATTTTTCTGGGGCTGATGTCAATGCAAAACACCAGAATAAACATAAGCCGAAATGTTTGTGTATATATGTGGGATTAGGCACTATTTAATAAGGACAGAAAATATGATTTAATGAACCCATGATTAATAGGTGAAGTAGTGACAAATATAACAAAGTATATCTGAATACTTAATTTCATACATTTCACTTGTAATTGTTACCTGTGTGACATTTCATTGCACTGTACAGAACATTAAATTAAATACAGTAATGTCACTGCTACGATTTTACTAAGCTATCATTACTGTAATTTCACAACTGTTTATAAGTAGACAGTACATTAATAAAAATGATGAGAAACAATTTCTAAAGTGTTTCAGGACCTTACATTTGATCCAACTAACTATATGTGTAAAATAAAGAAAAATATTAAACATTTTAAAACCCAAATATAAATTATATACTCAGTATGAGTATATGGACTGATATTAAAATTGACACATTTGCACATTGAAATATTACAACTTAAATTCAAAATATGCAGATATTCAACTATAAGACTTAATAATAATAATTATTTCTAATCCATCATCTTATTTAGAACAAAAATGTTCATAAAACTTCAGTTTTTCATTATAAAATACATCACATAAAAGCATATAATTGTTATGATATTTTGTGTCATGATATGCACTGCATTTGGAACATTCACTAGTCAAATAAATGAATGTAATAATTAATATGCAATAAAGTGAAAAACCTGTGCAATACACGGAATTTACAATACAAATTATGACTAAAAACATTTATTCTTGGCTACTGAAAACTGTTCACATGACAACTGAAAGTGTCGTTATTTTAACCTTTTAATATCCACTACTGGTAAATAACTTAACATCAAATGGAAACAAACTCTTCATTTAATTTTAAATGATTCAAATAACTGATTTTTAAAATTCTATTTCGCACATTATAATATATCACCATATAAAATAAAGCTATAAAAACTATTTTAAAATAATATATATTAAAACAATAAATTTTTTAAAAATCTGAAGAAAAATCTATTATGTCATGTCTAAAATAGTAATTGTAATAAATGTGATTCTGCATTTCATTTTTTGCAAGTTACAAATTAATAAATTAAATGATACCTTCAAGGCTTCAATTTTTAAGCAAATTAATTTTTGGAGTTTTTTTGCACTATTTCTTGTGTAAATTTAACCATTTCATAAACATATATAACTTGATAACAGTATTAGTCTTCATATAAAGTATTACAACAATAAGGAATATTTTGAACACCAATTTATATTCTAAAATGGCCAGTGTACCTTCTCTTGCCATTTCAGCCCTTAACCCAATAAACTGCTCATTTAATATATTAACTGCTGATTTTTTGCACACTGAAGCATTTTTATGCTGTATATGTACGGAGCTGAACAGCTTTACAGGGACAGGGAAATAAATATATGCATTAATGCCTTTTAATATTTTATGGTGTGCATGTTAAATATATTTTTAGCAAGTATTCTGAGAACTTTTGTACAACAGATTGGTCACAAGTTTATAATATCAATACAGAAACACACACATTCATTCTTTACATAGGTAATTTTTATATAACACTTAACTGGCAAGAGGTTGTCAATAATAACATTTGACAATCAAAAAATTAACTATATTTTCACCCAAAATGAGACTTATTTCAATCAAACGAAAATGCTATATTAGCATAAAATGCATGATAAAAAAAGCGTATTTCATACAAGACCTTACAGCAAGTCCTGCAGCAGTTGGGCAAAAAAAGGAAAAGAGACTGGATTTTACTTATATGTCTTTCAAGTGTGACCAAAAGCAAGTGTAAAAGATGGCAAAATCATATTTTGTACTTCAATATTTAAATAATATGAAATAGTACTGCATGAGCTATGTAAGACTGGATTTAAATACTGAAGTGTAGTTACATTACGTTTGAAACAACTATACAGAGTTTCAGTGGCTCAGCAAAGTCAGGAGGGAAAATTATTAGTTTCATTTTGAAATCTTAATGACTGTAAGATATATATTCCTACAAAACTAGATACAAAACTAGTAAAATGAGGATTTTTTTGATTGAGCAGAATATAATAAATATACTTATAAGTACATCAATAATATACTATAAAATTCTGTGCATGACAAAAAATACACATCGTTTATTTTATACACAATAAATACATATCTATCGTTTAACAATTAAAGCAAGTATTTAAAAGTTTTGACTGTAAATTTGCATTTAATGTTAGATGAAACAAGTCTAATTTCTGCAAAGGCTGTTTTACATGGTTTCAGTTTGATCAGTGAATAAGCCCAAAGAAAACAACTGCCACATTAGATGGGTTTTGTTAAAAACATTACTACTCAGCTTTTTTATTTAACATGGATTTACGCATTTCTAATAAAGGACGTTAATATACTTCTGACAAATATTGAGGAACACTTTTTACATTCAGTCCAAAGCTTAATAAATGTTCACTGAATGAGGTGTGAGAATGAACACAGTTAAAAAATATTGTTTTAATCTACATGTACCAACAGGAGTATAAAACAAAATACCCAAAGACCCAAAACACATAAAGAATTGCTACATTCTGTAATCATACTGAGACAGTCCTGAAATAGTCAGAGATATACTGAGATAGTCCTGAGAAAGTCAGAAAAGGAGTTTGTACAAAATCACGTGGCTACTAAAGTCAAAGGCTTCTGTGTTTTTTTTAATGACAAATGAGCAAATTTATACAAAAATTCACCTTACTGCTCCTACAGGGACTCCAGGTGACTGCCCCTAGCAGCAGGAAGCTGCTAAAATCTGTGCACCTCTATCCTGAGGGCTGCAACTCACTGGACATGGTCTGACTGCGGTGAACTACAGTTACTCTCTCGCCGCTGTTTTATTCCTAGATACTCTGCATGGCAGATTCCTGACAACACGGGAACTTGCATGTGCCCATCAAGTGAGAAAAATCTAATGAAATAATGCTGTTTGTTTGTAAAGGCTAACACACAACACAAATATGCCATACATTTCATATTTTAATCATGCAAACTTTTCTCTTTCTCTAGTTGTTCTAAAATTATTAACAAACAAAAGGTGACTTCAACATGAGCGTTTTTACCACTGTCCTCACATTTAATATATAAGAAACGGAGCCGTACGTTATGTGATGAAGTAATCACAAACAGTGAAAAATCTTGAGTAAATATTTGATTACACCTAAAGGTAAAGCTAAAGCTGTTCTGCAAACAGAAAATGTATGTATTGAAAGAGTAAGTTAGGATCTAAATATGGAGAAAACATTAAGTATTTCAATATAAATCTTAGAATTATTAGTGTAAGATCTGTAAATGCATAAACTTGACGGGTTAGCAATAGCAGAATTAGTGTAATTCACAGTTAATCAATATTGAGTTTGCCAAAGGTACATTCAAATTTGAAATATTTAACTCCTCTAACACAGGGATAAAACATTTTTCATGACTGGTCTTATGAAAAGTGCACAGCAGTCTAGGTTTAGATGCATTTAAAAATATAAATATGTGTCACTGAAAGCAGAAAAACTGTCAGGAGAAAACAACAATATTGAGTTATTTTCCTCCTTAGTTTTTTCACTCCCTGTCCAAAAATAGCATTTTTTTTAGAAACTTAAGATATATTTCCAGTCAAATATCAGGCACAATAACTTGTGTACAACAATTGTGAATTAATACATAGTGATTAATAATCAAAGTTTAAAAACTCTAGTCATCCTAAACACTTTAAAAGAATACAGCTTATTTACCTTATCTATTTTTCATTATATTAATCTGCATACTTCACTACATCTTTAGCTGACTTCACTAACCAAGGAACAAGGCTTTGTTTCTGAATGAACGAGCTCAGGAACTGCAAAGGTCTTAAACAGGGCTCCTGTGTGTACAGCTTCAGCCCGATTCCCCTTTTCGTTCCTCCCAGTACCGTATCAGTAGGTATGAAAGCCCATCACAGCAGACTAGCCCGTAATACACCCATACCCAAAAGCCCCAGAGCAGCTACAGGGATGGTGATGCCGAGGGCAGGACATCACCGTGCCCGTCATTCACAGAGCACGGCACCACTGTATGTGAGAAGCGCAGAGAGCAATTTGAACGTGTGTTCCACCACAAACTTTTCAAAGATGTTCTTCAACTAAAAACCTAAAACTTCAATTAAAACTTAATAAGAACTGTTACGTAAAATGTTGAATTCAAAACTAGCAGATGCAAGTTTTTCAAATTTATACACATGTACAGTAGATGCAAACTTGCAGTGTTAATCTACCTACAATGTTTTACCAGTTGACACAGTTGGATATTTTTACTTGAGAGGTTTCTTAGGGTTAGTACACTGCTCAAGAAAACCACAGCAGAAGATGGGATTTGAGCCTAGGACACCTGAGACCTGAAAGCACTGGCTCTAAACACTATGCCACCTGCTGCCCAGTAAGGTACCAAAACAAATAACAATAAACATCATTAACAAAAATATTACAAAACACTCCTAAAAACTCAAAATATAACAAAAGTCGACGAAAGTCAAATGACTAGATTCACAACATTCCAAAGGAGGTGGAGATGGACTGTGAAAACGTGTCTTTTCCTTTCTTTGTAGGTGATCATTTCATTAAATTCTCTGCCAGCTTTGCCATACTGAAGATTCTGTTGCTCTCTGCTCACTTCTAACGGCTATGAGAGGCAGTCAGGGAGCTGGACTGTTGACATTAGTTGTCTCAAAAATCCAACTAACTGGATCCTGAGAACTGCATCAGGCAACATCAATAGATAAGCTTTGCACGGAGACAAATAATGGGACTCTAACTGAAAATAATTGTATGGTACTTCAGTTTGTAGCACCACTAAATCCACCCTTACAATCAATACAGATAAGAGTGACAAAATAAAAAGCAATAAAACACCCCCCCCTAATAAATAGCAATGGCATGGCCCCAAAATAATAATGTAAAAACACACAACGCTGCCAGTCTCTGGCTCTTCCACTGGTCACTTACAACGGACAATGACACCACATCTGTGCAGAGGGGTTTTGGGTGGGTTTCCTGTTGACCCCACCAATCACCTCAGCAGGAAAAAATGGTGGCTCGACAGTCATATCTGTCCTTGTATGAGGTTCACCATCATCACCATTTGGACATTCAAGCACAACCCACTTTAGCATGACTGTATGGCCACTCCTGAGTTCTGATTGGTGGAGCCCGCATCCAATTCACGCAAAGAGGCAGTGGGGAAAATAAGCTGCCCTTCGCCTCCATGTCATTCATGCTTGCAGATATTGTCATTTGGTCCTTGGTTTCTGTGGTTATCATTTCTCTCTGACTGGCATTGAGGCCTGTGCCCCTTTCTAGCAGCCTCTGCCTTTTATAGGAAACACTGACAGCGATAGGGTCCCCTCCTTCTACGCATGACAGCACGCTACCACGCCTCTGTCTCCCTCTCCCAGTCCCCTCCACAAAGTATCTGTCAGCATGCCATGCCAGTCTGGCAGCGGGCCATAGATTTAAAAATAAACAGAAGAATTTGGTCTTTCCTTTGTCTGTCATGCACAGAGATCTGCCCTGCACCCAGGTCTGCATGTCGGCTGTAAGTATTTGGGCAGGGAGCCGTGTTTCGAACACACCTGGTGGCTTGAGCTACTAGGAGCTTTAACCACTGACTTGATGGAGCTGCCTTCTGTGGGAAAGAGGAGCCAGAATTGTGCAGCAACGGCCCCCAAATGAGCAGTGTCTCCATAGGTGGTCTGAAGCATACCCTCACTTCTGTCATCGAGTAAGAGGTTGGCATGGCGCCAGATTCTGTCCTTGCAAGTCACATATCTGTCAAGGACAAATGTGCAGGAGAGCAAGGAGCAGCAGACATAACGGAGGGGAGGGGGAAGAGAGAGAGGGAGAGAGAGAGAGAGAGAGAGAGAGAGAGCGAGAGAGAGAGAAAGAGAGAAAGAGAGAGACAGACCCAAACACTGCTTCATTTCTTTTTCCTAATAAGTATGTTGTATGATTCCACCCTAAGTAGAAACTACAAGACATGTACGGGGACATGGTGAGGGGGTGGGGCCAGCTGCACTGGGCGGGAGTAGGCGGGTAGTTGCTGAAATGCGAACAGTCACGTGTGTGCAGGCTGCAACAAAAGCTCTTTTATTAAGAGTATATGCAGATAAGGGGGCGTCTTTGTGTCCAGAATTTCACACATCACAGGCGGCAGTCCAGTCCCACAGACAGCCACACTCGTGCATTTGCCACTGCGAGAGCAGCAGTGTGACCAAAGACCTGAAACCCACAATACTGCCCAAAGACCAATCGTGGGTGTAAATTTAAGGCAGGATTTTTAGAAAATATGCACTAAACAAACCAACGCACATTAAATAAACAACTATCATGATTGTTAATCGATTGGTTTATCCTGTTTCTTTCACACTGAGCTAACAAAACAATGAAAGGGTAGAGAAAGTGTCACCTGATTCTTCGTCTAACAGGCATTCATTTCCCCTCTACTCGCAGCTTTGACTCAACTTTCACCCGGGTGTCGGGTGGATCGGGCACATCGGGCTTTTGCCTCCTCTGTAACACAGTGGGCAAATGCACTGCATGACCAACAAAAAGGCCACAAACAAACATCACAATACACACACATGCATTGTCAGTTCCAGCAAAGAAGACCCATGCACTAAAAAGGTACTGCGAGTAAAAAAAACTGAGTATTAAAAATTCAGGTGAAAGGACATAGCAAGAGAAAATAACTGAAGGCAAACTACACACACAGCAGTGTGCGGCAATTGGAGAAATAATGATAAATCTACACACTCTTACATAGTTTGATCTTACATTATTATATCAGTGAACGTCCCACAACTCTTTTGACAGTATTCTGCTTCACTTGCCAAAGGTTAGTGTTAGTAAGGTTATTATTATGAAGGTAATTTTACCAGGCGGTACAAATCCCACCTCCTGCTGGAGCACCCTTCAGCAAGGCTTTTTACCCTAAGTTGCTCCTGCAAAAAATACCCAGCTGTGAAAATGGGTGAAAACTTGCATAATAAATGCAAAATTATGACCAGCTTTTGTTTTCCATAGAAATTTGAAAATCATACAGTTTAAAATGTCATGTTTTTTTTTTTCACTGAGGCTCTTTGGGGTAATAAAAAAAACAGGATCACTGATATCGATACCCTTTACTTATAAAGTAACTCCTTCAGAGTCAACTTCTTTAAAAGATAAACATTAAACCATGTGATTAGTCTGCTATTCCATTAATCACACACCACAAAATATGTCTGCTTTATATCCCACATCTTCATTTTCTTCCTGTAAAAGTTGTACGACTGTTTCTTTCTTGCCCTGGTTTGGCAGCTGATTCTTCATAAAGTCATAATTATACTTTCATTATGCAGTCAGACAGATATTTTATAAAAATCTCTTGTACTAGCCTACTTAAAAATATGAAATGGTACAAAACTATTAGTATCTCCGACTGAGGATATGAGAGCACAAAATATCTTTAATAGAGGACATATTAATATGAACACCTTGCCAGAGTATGACAGGAGGCCACTACAGGATTAACTAACCCATGCTGACAGCAACAATGCTCACAGTGCTGAGGTCGTGGATGTGTCCATGTCCTAGTCTGCATACACACACATTACATCACACAACACACCAAATACACGTGCACAACTACAAAGCCACATTAGCTGCTACTCATACATGTATGAAGTTAGTCATTAAAAAGACAAACATTTATAAACACACAAGGGTGCATGTGAGAGACAAGAGGGCCATTTCAATACATTCACATTTATTGGCATTATTAACAGACACTTTACTCTAAAGTAAAGTAAACACAGTAGCATTGTGATATACCGTGCTAAATACACCACACTAAATCTCTACATCATTCACCCATCTGCACAGTAATGTAACCCACACACACACACACACACACACACACACAAGAACGGAAATTAAGAGTCACGAATTTGGCTGAATCACATCTTATGAGAAGAACATGCAAACTCTACACAGAGCAAGCAAGGACACCAGTGTCACCCACTGCACCACTGCACAACTACCCCGATAACTAACCTGCTTCATTTCTGGATGTAGCATTGAAAGCTGGCTAGAGCAGCAGCCTGGCAGCTTTTGCCAAACACCATTATAATGAAGAGTAGGAACGGAGGCCGCAAACGAAACAGTTGGCCCATTTCCACCATGTCACCCCCAGCTGGCACAGCCCAGCCTAACCAGGGCTGAGAAAGGAGGTGAAAGAGGGCACAGGAGATGGGCAGCACCGAGCGGCAAAAAACGTGGGGAGAGAGAGAGAGAGAGAGAGAGAGAGAGAGAGAGAGAGAGAGAGAGAGAAGGCTACGAGAGTTACGCACACTGAGGTGCCTGAAAACTAAAGTGGGTGCAGGGGGGAAAGGGGTGTCGAAAAAAGAAAGAAGAAAGTTCCTTGGCATATTGGGTTTTTCAGGCCGCCTCAATTGACCTGTAAACCTTTGTGACTGGAACAAATGCAAATGGGCTGACTTGCTCACACAGAAATAGCAAAAGGCTATTGAAACGAGCGCTGTCCAACAATGCAGAGCAGCCCAGACCCCTCTGAATGTACAGTCTGGGACTCAAAGCCACCATGTCTGGAGAGCCCCACTGTAGCCAGGGAGGGCTGGCCCACTTCCACTGATCCTCCTCACTGGCTTTAATTAAACACGTCTACCTCGGGCCGCCTTCCCTCACACCCTCTGCTCACGAGCCTGGTTTTCAACCTTTCTTACACAGGAGGCAGTTTGTTTAGTTTCACATGAAACTGGACATTGTTTTTGGGTCTGCGTAGATTTCAGTGTGTTTACCACAATTTTACCCTTCCCAAAGTGTGTTCCAGATTCTTCATTCACTGCTTGAAACAGTAAAAAGTAAACAAATGGACCGTACATATGTAACCTTTTGACTTTTTGCCCTTGTTTTACGTAGATGGATGAATTTGCAATTTCTTTGCGTAGTTAATTTTTCCATGTTGCTGTGACAACCTCCTTCCTCAGTGGAGTTTAAAAAATTAATACATATAAATTGAAAATCTAAAAGGCTAAATAAACTTAATGTGCTTCCTAAATTGCAAACTTGTGATTGAAAACTGCTCTTATAACTTTGGCCTTCATATAGTAATTTTAAAGTTTTCTTTCAAATAAATATATCAAAAATATCCCTTTTATTAAAAAAGAGGGTAACATTCACAACTGTATACTGATATTTAGATGAGGAGGCCCAAGATCAATTACTAGAATTTTTATAAGTTTATTCCAACATAAACAAACACAACTGTGCGAGACATACAGACATCTTAGATAGTTACATCAGTTTAAATATTTGTAGGCTGCAGTCACTGTCACGAGTATATTATAAACGTAGCGGGAAATCAGACAAAAGAGGTAAAAAATTTGTGACTGAATGGTTACAGTGCAACTTCAAATGTTAACTGCAGCTGGGATCCTGGGCACAAAACACTGTACAACTTTGTGTGGAAAAAACTGCGAAATGTGACTGTGAGGACCGCACGTAACAGGCACAGCATAGCAGGGTATCCAACTGTGTGTTAGGGGCTGGTGGTCTTGCAGAGCAAGATCACTCCATCAGAACACTACATCTGATGACAGAAACATTAGATTTAAGACAAACGTTTATCGTCATCCACGTTCAGTGGACCTGTCAATCACTTCGAAAAGTGTTTATGACATATAGTGTAACTTCAGCTTACAATTAGGGCTGTAGTTTCCAAAATCACAAACCCTCACTTCACAATAACAATTCATTACATGTAAACTGTAAAATCCATTTCATATAACTTTTCTTGGAGTATTTCCTCTTTATTGTGCACACATGGATAAACAACTGTTTATCACCCAGCACCTCAAAAGTTACAACTTCTGCCTAGCCTTTTACAAACTGCTTAAATGACTGAATTAAATCTAATTTTAAACAAGATCACATGAAACTACTCAAAGTCTGATAAAAGATCAGAGAACATCATTAAATGATATAAATGGTTTCCATATTTTTACAAGAAAAAATGGGCAAATAAAAGGTTGAAATTTTTTTAATATAAAAAGGAAAACATTGATGTAATCGCCATCGAGATTTGCACATCTATTTTTCAAGATCAAAAAAGGATAATCGTGATAATATTATTAGTAGTTTTAAGTGCAGGATTTAATGCTGCATTAATAAATACATTTGTCACTCCTATCAAAAAACTAACAGAAGTAGAAATTTCTAATTAGCAAACACCAAAATAAACATTTAGAAAAAATTTTTTAAGATGATATGAAACTACACTGAACTTTACCACCTGCATTGAACAAAGGTTTCATCTCATAAATGACTCATAAACATTTTATAGCACTCAAAGAAAAACCTGAAACTCATTTCCCAAGCTCGCCAAAATACTACAACCCCAGAACTGAAATAAGCCGAGACATTTTTCCTATTGTTCTTTACTGTACTCTGTGTCAAGTAAATAATACCAGTAAAGATACCCATAAATACGAGCAAAAGGCAAATAGAAGATCGTCCTGATGGCTTGGATAAAAAAAATCCTGAGACCTCCCTAGGACTACGCAGGACATATGCAGCCAAGAACAAACAAATACTGACGGTCAAATTATCTGCCACCTTATAGTCACTGTCACAATGGTTTAGTTGCTTTTTCCTCAACTTCTGTCATATTGCTGCATTTATATTAAGGGGTTTTTAAGTGTGTAACAGTTCTCAGTTAGAAATGAGACAGTACTACAGAAATCTGACAAGTGTGCCTCAAAAGCAAATGACAACCAAATAAAAAATGTATAACTAAAGCAAAAAGAATTTTTCTTGCCAACCCTAACGATATATTGCCTTATATATTTGGATATTAAATATTTAACTGCTTGATCTAGAAATAATTTATCACCATGTAGTTAAATGGATTAAGTACACAGAAAAATAAACTTCACTGTTTGCTACATTTTATGCAGTTTACAGGTGCCAATAATGACTGAAACTGTTATTTTATTTTGTTACATTTGTAAATGTTCCAGGAATGAATATATATATTTAACACTTAACATTTCCTGCATAAAATTTAGCAAATACCATTAAGATGTAAATATGGCCTCTTTTGCATGATTCTGTGTTTCTACAAACAGACATCAATTTCCCAGCAATGTGCCCGAGTACCTCTGAGCCACTGCATAGGTTAGCAGACCTGGGATATAACCAAGCTACCCATAATTCTCTGCAGAGGTGGCAGGCTCCACTTTCTGCATTAAAACTGTTGAGATGCAAACTCGACACAAGATGGAACCCTCTGTTGAGCTCCCAGAACGGACCCCTTGAGGAGACAAGCTCCACTATGCCCCCAGTGGCAAAAAGTTGAAAAAGGCCCCGCCCCACATGGCCCCACACACACACACACACACACGTGCGCACATACACACACAGAAGAGAAAACAGAACATATGTCAGTCACAAACAGATCATGTCATCTAAAATCACATTTTAAAAGGCCTTTTAGAGTTTTAAATCATGAGCAGTAACAGCACTGACCGAAGATGGACCCTCAGGGGTGAGCATCTGTCTTCACACTGCAAGACCTTACAGAGATTACTTCAACTACAAGGTCACATGAAATGTCCTGCAGGTCTGAGGCACAGAGTTTCTTTTTTAGTGACACTAATATAACTATCAAGAGACAGTAACTGAAGGCTACAAGAAAAATACAATGTCAATTTCATGTATGAGGGTAAGCATTTAAAACAAACATTTTGCAGGCAATCAGGTGTTTAACACTGCATCGATTTATATTTTACTTTTACACTGTCAAATTTTAAATCTTTAACATCAACATTTTCGATCATATTTTTAAAATGATAACTGTCTGAAATGCTCATGTTTCCTGTGAGAACAGACAATCAGTTAAAGTCATACAACATTATGCAATTCCTATGTTTTCCTGATACAATTTTACAGCTAGCTTTCATTAATGTGATTTCCAAGACTACTACCAGTGGGTATGCAACTGAAATTAAACTGTAGAAAGTTGCCCTGTGCATCTCTGTGACAAAGTACTACTGAGCAAGTCACAGAGTGCCTGAGCAGTCCTACACCTCTTAAGGTAGTTCATCATGACTGAAAAGACCACATATGTGCAATCATTCAAAGAGATACGTCTGCAGAAATCTTTAAGTATGCTGCACTTTGAACCTCAACAACAACAACAACAACAGGTGGTCTTGTTATCGCCTAGAGTTTCCCTTTGGAGTACTTCCATCAGTGGCTGTTACATCACAATAGCAATATAATACTATGGTAATAACTAGGGGTAAAAAAAAACGATTTCATATACACTATTAACTGTTTCAAAACCAAGATAATTCTACTGTACTTAGATTTAGGATTTACTATACATTAATACATAACACATTCTTTTGTTACAGAACACATTTCAGCAAATGTCCACAAGACATTGGGAAAATTCTATTCTTTACAAAGATGCTATGTACAGAACGTCATCATGATTTATGTAACAGGTATTGTCTAAAAGAGAATTTTAGTGTGCTGGTGTGATCATAAATTTATCCCCTGCAATTTTCACTCTACAGTGTCTCTAGGTAGGGTTAGCTGTGCAAGTTTGGTTTCGACAGCTGATGCTCAGCACAGCACTGACTTGCAGACTAAGTACCCTGTTCACACTCCTCCCCCCCATCTCTCACTCCTGCTGCTTCTTTTTGCCACTCAAGGTCACCTGACATATTTGAAGGACAGCGGATGTAGTCACATGACAACAGCTTGTCCACAAAAACAACAGACCCAGCGAGCTGGGGTACAGTTTTGCTGAAGGAGATCCAGCCAGTAAGTCCAATATTTTGGGAAAACAAAGATATTTAAACTAAAGATGTATCAAGCATACTAACTACTGTTCTCCAGTCAAATTCAAAACCAATCTTTTTTTATTATTATGAAGCTGCACATTGTTCAACAGAAAAGCATCTGCTAAAAGCATCTATACATTACCTGGAAGTACATAATGTCTACATTCAGATGGGAAAAACTACTGAAACAAAGGCATAAAATGTAAAGGTTATGACTGCCTATAATGTTGCTGTGTTCTCCATTAAAAACATAGATGAACACAGAACAACAAATTTTCTGGCGAAGCAAACTTACTTACTAAACATAACATACCAGAAGGTAGATTTTGTTATTGCAGCTCAGGTCCTCGACAGCATTCACTGGAAGAAAAGTGCCTGATAATCGTAAGATCAAGCTCAGATCCAGGTGAAACACAGAGGGTGAATTCCAGTCTGATTGGGATACAAATTTCAACCCAAATCATTAATGCCTTACATTACAATAATGCCTTACATTGCAATAAATTACTTTTTTCCGATCCACTATGGCATCTTAATCTTTCATCACATCTCCTAATTCAGTGATAATAAAAATGACAAAAGGAAAAACTTGAAAATCCTTGAAAAAGGAATTTTACAATGAACAATAATACCGCTTAACTGAAATCAGAAACAGGAGAGTAATATAAAGCAGGGAGACTCGGGGTTCCTTTCCCACTGTGTGGAGAACAGCACATCTCGTCAGTTGGACCGCTCCACCCTCAAAACAAAGGACCCATTTGAAGAGAGCAGCCTGATGGCGACGCCGTCTACGTGAGCGGATTGCTAGAACCGGACCAGTGGACGCTGCACAACGGCCAGTACCCTGGCTTCTCCTCCAGACATAACAGAGCTGTTAGATTGCACAGCAAAGCTCAGACATTTCACCAAATGTATAAAAGCTTTTTTTTCTGTCTTTATGTTTGTTATGAAGTTATTTGAATCACGTCCCTGTCCACTTTGCTTACTCTGGATTTCTCTATGGCAGAACATATTTCTGAGACCTTGGAGGCAAGATGGATGACAGACAGGTTGACTTGACTGGCAGCTGAACACTGAACTGTGCAAATAATTAAAAGGAACCCAATTTGTCTGTGTTTGCCTTCAGACAGTGAAAACTTGACATTTTGGCATTTTACTTTTGGCCCGTTATGCTTTGCAAATACTACTGCTTCTGGTGCCAGTATACAATCAGGTCCTATGGTGATCTTTTTAAATGAATCATCTCTGAAACTCCTTCTTTAAACTGCATTATACATTATTCAGTCTGAGGATTTATTTTTAGTTACTTACTGTTTTGAACCCTTTTAGCCAACTCAACATTCAGGACAATGGCCTCAAATCACATCTTTTAGACCCACTTCACACCTGATTACCTAACTGCTAAACTTGCAAAAACTATACTTCCTATCAGTTCTACATGCATGTAACACATGCTACCAAAAATGGTGGTGTTGGCCTAACTAGGCAGAGCACTTCCAGGAACAAGAACCAGCAACCCTCATGTGGTAAGCCTGCGTCTTGCACTACCACCCAGATAGCTACTAAGAAATAACAAAGGATATATTGAGATGTATTCAGGTCTTCAGCAATATGAAGGAAATGACCACTGTTCCACATGTTTATAATGAACCGTGATAAAAATTAATTAGAAGTTCAATTAACTTCCTTATAATGTCCTCTGCGAAATAAAGACCCACTTGTTGTAACAGTATGGAGAAGACAGTGGAAAAACCCTTGAGGGAACATGCAGTGCATATAATGAGACCATGTGGGAATCTTAGGAGAGCTGTTGATCTAGTATACTGGTGGGGTGTCAGCCATGGGACAGGCTGAGGGTGGACAAGGAGTACTTTGGGACTGATGGGTGAAGAATCCACAACATTGCATAACCACTATAACTGAGTTAGAGGAAACTACTTCACACAGACCCTTTCCTTTATAATGAAAAGGGAAAATCACAGATCCAAACATGTCAGAGAACACAAAAGGCAACAAAAACAAAAACCAAATCTTTTCATTGATCAAGATGTGCTTTAAATAAACAGATTTCAAACAATACACAACGTGTACAGGTGAGGCTGCATTTCAAAAAACAGACCGCAAGCACTGGGGAGACTTCAGAGACTGTGGGAGGCCTTCTGTAACCAAATTTGTCCGTCTGGGGTTTTCTGAAACAGCTGTGTAGAGATATCAGATGGCAAGCCTCAGGGCTTCTTGTAAAAAAATAAATAACTAAATAAATATGCAAACAAACAAACACATACATACATATATACATACATTAAACCACTTTAAACTCCCCATACTCCACAGTGGTCACAACATTTACTCCTTGAACTAAAAAAATGTTCCTATCTAAAGTTTTATCAAAGTTGTTTTCTGGGAATAAAACAATCTGGGCTAAGAGTGCGTGACCAGTATTCAAACTGAAACTATTACTAAAATGCGACGTAAAACAAGTATTCTCCAAAGGACCTTTCACTTTTCACAGCATTCTTTCTCTCCAAAGGGTCCACTCCTTCTCACCCCACTCTCTCTCTCCAAAGGGTCCATTCCTTCCCACAGCTCTCCCTCTCCAAAGGGCCCTACCCTTTCCTGCAGCACTCTCTCCAAAGGGCCCTTCCTTTCGTACAGCACTATCTCCAAAGGGCCCTACTCTTTCCACAGCACTCTCTCTCTGCAGCACTCTCTCTCCAAAGGGCCCTTTCCGCAGCATTATCACTTTCCAAAAGGTACTTCCCTTACCATAGCACTCTCTCTCTCTCCAAAGGCTCCATTCCTTCCCGCAGTTCTCTTTCTCTCTCTTTCTCACCAAAGGTCCCTTCCCTTTCTGCAGCACACTTCATGAAGGTTCCTGTCCTTCCCACAGCATTCCCTCTCCAAAGGGCCCATTCCCACCTACAGCACTCCCTCCAAAGGGTCCATTCCTTCATGCAACACTATCTCTCTCTCCAAAGGGCTTTTCACCCCACTCGGGCTCCAATGGGCTGTTCCCTTCCTGCGGCATGCTCTCTCTCCAAAGGGCCCTTTCCTTCCCACAGCACTCTCTCCGTCTCTCTCCAAAGGGCCCTTCCCTTTCCTCTTTCTCCAAAGGGCCCTTCCCTTCCCATAGCACTTTCTCCCTCCAAAGGGCCAATTCCTTCTCGGAGCACTCTCCCCTAAGGGCCCTTTCCTTTTTGCAGAATTATCTCTCTCTCCAAAGGGCTGTTCCCTTCCCACAGCACCCTCTCTAAAGGGCCCTTCTCATGGTCAAAAGAATCGTTCTTTCTCTTTCAACCTCTCTGAAGATAGAACAATGACAGAAATGGTCAGTGTTAAATATGCAAATATGCAGCTATGCAGCAGTATACATATCAACAGCTCGTGTTGTGTCAGGCCTGACATAACTTTACCTGTGAACATATTTATTATTATTATTATCATTATTATTATTATTATTGTTGTTGTTGTTGTTGTTCATAATTACACCAAGACTACCACCACCAACAAAACAACAACAAAACAACAACAACAATAATCATAATAATAATAATTTTAAAAGGCTGAAATTTGCTAAAAACTTCCTGAGAGCACTGTCATCTGAACAGCCTCCAGGACATCAATAATTACAAATAAACTACCTGTCAAACTCACGTCTTTTTTGTTTTTACACATATCCTTCAACTGCAATATGGCTGTAAACAACAGTCACAAGCAAAATTCTTAAAAAATGACTTCATGATAGCTTACGGTCCACCAAGTTTATCATTATCAATTGGTGGTCTCAACGGCTGCAAATACTGGACAAAAAGTTCATGGTCCAACTTTCCAGAGACATGCAACAAGATTTCAGTAAAGGTAGTAGGATAAAAGCTACACTGTAAAACTACTGCCGTGAAAAGGAGAGCCTGAGAAACTATCCACTCACTGCTACAGACCCAGTGAGGGCTGAGAATTTTGTTGAAACCAGCAGCAGAATGTGGTACAGTATATGGTAGGTAACCACCCTAACAAATTAGGGGAACAGTTCAATGTGCAGAGGGCAAATAAATGTTGTATTTAATACAGAAAGAAACTAATCCAAGTGAATTTATTCCTTATATGTCTGCATATCAGCTCCAGTGAAATGGTCAGCATTGGTAAGCTCATTATGTGGTTTAGACTAGCAGTTTCTCCTACTTTGACAAGAATTGACTTTTCCTACACCACATTGATCCCTCTGTGAAATTAAACAAATATGCTCTCCTCACTTCAACTGGTCTCTTTAACAAAGTGCCATGTGACCTTTGGCCCTACTCAGCAGAAGTGACCCGTGTTCAACACTCCAAGTGTTATTCATGGGCACTCTGGGCATGTCCACCAACAGAAAGGGCCAACCTCAACTGCTAGCTAAAAAATCTCCACCTTCACTGAGGCACTGCTCCTTACAATGGGGAACACAGACCCCTTACAGAGTCAGGCCTAGGCTGCCAAAACAGGCCACCCAACCTGTTCTGCAGGGGACTGTCCTCGTAACCATGGCAGCAGACAGGTGGTGTCTGGGTCACAAGGGCAACAGCCCAGGGTGTGGGGGGGGGGGGTGCTTTAAGAGATGTCAGGCCACACTGAATGCAGGAATCTGCTTTCCACGTGGCCCTCTTTTTCAGGTAGCCTCAGTCTGATTTGTTGTGAGACAGAAAAATGACTGAGCACATTATATCACATTAAGTAAAGATGACACCTGCACAAAGAATAACTTCTAAAAGCTACATCACCAGACCAAATATATGCTGTTTAAAAAATGTCAAGAGGAGTTGTTTAATATTGTTTTTTGGTGTTGACATCCTTCAAAACAAATAACGGCAGAGACTGAAATTTCACATAACAGGAAACTGTGGAAGTGGACATGTCTAAATGAAATATGTTCTTCCAGAGGCCTCTATTCAAATTGGACCTTGCATTATGTTTGGGCACAGTACAAGGGCAGGGGGGATTTAACCACTTAATTTCTCTTTACTAACATTTTTTTCATTTTTAATTTGAGAACCAATATCATTCAAAGTCCGATTCCATGTAGAAGGTAAAAAATGTTAACAAACGTAAAGTAACAGGTAAACAGTGAAGGGGCACTAGGGCAACACAGAGAAGCAGCAGCAGCCAGTGAAGGTTAAAATGTAGACCACAAAACCTTCCATCTGTACACACTGTGCAGACTTCTTTTGGCGTGATTAATAATTAATAGGATCGCTTCTATGCAGCAGCAAGATTACCAGGAAGCTGAAAAAGCGGAGCAAAATGTCTGCCTAGCCAGAGACAGCAGTGTCCCAGTAAAGGCCGACTCAGAAAGGCCATGTCCTCCATTTTCCCAAAATGCTATCTAAATCTGCGTCATCTCCTCACTTGTGCCACCCTTAGCAACCCCCAACACTAAGCCCAACCCTCAACAAATGAGTATTTCTGAGTGCTTTTGTTTTAGGGTAGCAAATCACTGTTTCATACCATATAAGAGAACTTGCATTGTCTTTCACAAAGTGAACCAAACTGACCTTAACAGGGCAACTACTTATATAAAACTGAACTGCAAAGACAGACATAAAAATGTTACAGGGAAATAACAACACAGAGTAAGGGGGCTCTGGACAAATATTAAATAGGAATTTTAATGGATAAAAAACTGTTGGCCAAAACACTTGTCCCCCAGGATACAGTCTCTCAATATCTGTTCTTTTTTTAAGTTTCCCATCGACTATGATTAATATCACATATTTTTCGGCCCAGAATTTCATTCATCTTGTCCACAAAGGATCCAGTCCTGGCGAGGACATTAGGGCCAGCATAATAAACTGAGACCACGTTTCAAAGTTGAGCCAAGCAGCTGTGTGTAAGAGGCCGTGAGATGCGCTGCATTGAGGGAATGGAGTATGCACGTGCTCAACTGCACTCTATGGTGTTAACTGCAGCACTCTATGGTCTGTCTTGCATAGCCACCTGTTCATGTGGGTATCGTGTTTTGTGCAGTAATGGTTTCATGGTTTATTCATTTATTTACTCTAGTTCTGTATCACTGAAAAAATGTCTCCTAAACAGCAAAAAAATAAAAGTGTTTGCTGAGGCAATGTGTACAAAATTGGAGCTCACAGTTTGGGAAAAATGTATTAATGAGTATAGAAGACAGAGAAAGACAGAAAGATATTTCTCTTACATTAGGCTTGTCAAAAATCACAGTGCCAGCTATTTATTCTATGACATAAAATAATAGCAAGAGCAGAAAATGTCACCTGCTCCAGCAGTCTCCTCCATCATCTTGCCTAATGCCACCACCTCCACAAGCCAGTCAACACATAGTATCACAATAAGTTTAATTTACAAATGTATTAACTTATTTATTTATATAATGTTATTGTTATTCTGTATTTTAATGCATTACTCAACTTTTCCATTATATTAAGCATCGTTTAGGGTAATTTCAGGATAAATTTTGTATGGGGCTAGAATGAATTGAAATTAAAAATGCAATTTTATTTTTCATTTTTTAATATTCAGTCAGATTTCAGTAACAAATTAAGACTGGTTCATGGGGAATATATGTATACATCAATTCCAGGAAAAAGAAAGGGATCTGCTTCGTACACTATCTCCAGAGTTCAGCCTTGAGCCCAGCAACAAACTGCCTTTTGTTTCCCCATCGACAGGCTCTTCACAAGTAATCGGCAGGGCCACTTTTCCTAGATGCCAGTGGGCACCCTTAACTCTCTCACTTTCCTTTTCGACTGCTTTGACTGTCTCCCTGTCCAGTTGCCATGACGCTGGACAATTGTTTGTGATTATTCGCAAGACAGAGGAGCAAATGGGGCACAGTTATAAAAGACCACACTGAGTTACACTTCATTGGCAAAACAAAGCGTTCTGGGTTTCCAAGAAAAAAAGATTGATGCCGTTGAATTTAAGAAGGGTATTCCAGCCAGAGCACAACTGTTAGACAATTCAGTATTCACTTTAATATTATCCATAGTGGATTCTGCTGAAGTAGCATTTATATATAAGAATTGTGTGTTTCCAGCATTACTGTATTTGATATTAGTATATTTGCTGAAAAAAGGACTTCAACTTCAAGAAGGTCCTTAATCTTTTGTGCTGAGAGGTAGATTAAATACATTCAAAGTTCTACTGACTCGTACTGACCTGGCAAAAAAGCAGCCCCCACAATGCCGACACGCCACATTTTAAGCAGGTGGCACACCATTAGGGACCCAGCTCACTGAAAATAAAACGCTGATGACCATCAAGCAGCAACACAAGGCTGAGGGACACTAAGTGCACAGCTTGACTATGAGAAGAAAACAGGATGTTATTTTGCTGCTTATCTGTTCACCCAAACAGACCTAATACTTTTTCATATTTCACATACTTCAATTTCTTTCAATTAAGTTGCCTAGGTATTTACAGGAATATATATATATGGATGTTAGATAATTTCTTTAGAAAAATTTCAAAGCTCTGACACACTAACATGCAAATGTACAGTAAATCAGCTGTAAACCAGATTTTGTGAGCATTGATTTACTGTGCAAGTCAAGCTCTTCTACAAACTCTCCGTAGTCAACAATAACCAGCTTCTTCCTGTGTGTCTTAGGATACAGCCAACTACAAAAGTGATTCCTCTGTTGCTTTATAAACATAAAGCATTTTTTTTTATATCGTGTCTCTGTGGTTGTACTTTAACAACTCCAGATGTAGGACAAAAGCAAACCATGAGAGCTCTTGAAGTTCAAGTCATCACGCAGGCCTACCGTAGTCAAACAGGTGGGTTTTTGTTACAACACAATTTAGAGGCTTAGAAGGAAAAGATGACAGGTTGAAATCCCATAGTACCTCAACTGTGAAAGAGTACACCAAGGGTCTGATCCATATTTTTTGCACTTCTGGCTAAACATGATCGACACTTGTGACTGAAATGGAGAAGACAGAAGGGAAAAAAAATCCATCTTTTTAAAAGACAAGTTAAATAAGAGAAGCCTGACAAAAGAGAAACAAAATGATTGTCAAATATTTCGCGCTGAAATAATTATTTCACAAAGGGTAATGTACTATGTGAACACATACTGGGCTAGATAAATTAAAGATTTACAAGAAGTAGGGTTCGTATTTTCTACTGTTTTTAACAATTTTTTTTATAACCCAAGCAAATGAATCACACGGCACAGGGACGCATTGTTGTCTCAATTCATTGCAGGCAACCGAGACACCGGTGGAGGGGTGGAGCACGTCGCTCTGACCATTTCAAAAGCCAGAAGAAAATTTTGCCAATAATTTACTGAAAATAAATTAGTCAGGGGGTAGCCATGTCTGAAGTGACGTGCAAGAGGGCAACCAAAGCCAAAGAATCAAAGCTACCATAAAACCGCATCACAAGTGTGACCACAATGGGGACATAATCAAGTTGTACGGTTTGTACAGTGTATTACATGCCATCTTTCACATAGTTACAGATATATTCATGACATGAAGTCCATTCTAAGAGAAGCCCCTGTAGATCTATTAACACATCCTAAGGACATTCCTAACTGATTTTTATAAACATAACAGTTTTGAAAGAAATATGCATGTGGTGTTACCTGCTTTGGGAATCATCAGTTTAAGGTTTGTTTTAATGGAAGAAAACTAAAAGGTGGGGGGGGGGGGGTATTCCTGCTAAAATACTGTACGAGCATGCCAGGCAGAGGCAGGGGGTCATTTCTGAGTCTGATGGTCAAAACGTCTTGTTGTGAGCACCACAGCAACTACCCCCAGCTAACTCGTCTCTCATTCCTGGGCGTTTGGCCTATCAGGAAATTCGCAGCACAGGCGTCAATGTGACATCACAACGGGAAATTTGAGTCTCTTCGGCCAGCGGTGGGGGGACGCACTTTCTCTCCTTCCCCCTCAGCCAATCAGAAGTGGAATTTCAGCTGCTCCCACCATAGACGGGGAGGTAGACAATCAGCACGTTTCCATTTTCACTTCTCCTTGCAGGACGGTGGAAGCCTGCACGTGCCCGCCGAGAGCAGGATCATTCATTATAATTAGTCCGCTCACCAGCCCAGCGGCTGTCATTCTTCAGATTTGCTCGCAGGCGCTGTAAAATCCCAGCTGCGCTGCGAGCGCGCCGCCTCATTGCTGAAAATTTCACAAAAACCGTTACACCCTGTGGCTGAGGAAGACCAAGGCATTAATTCTTCAGAGAAAGCGCAAGAGAGAGAGAGAGCGAGGGATGATCAAATGCTTGTTACTCCCTGCCTCCCTGCCCGGTAAACCCTTTGACCCCGCACCCCCACCCTTTCCACAAATGGGGCATCTTCCTTCTTCTGCTCCCCGAGATGCAATGGAGCTGCACAGATTTGTTTGCAAAACAACTGGCCTGTTGTGCGCCTGAGCAGATAGTCCGAGTTCTCTTGGCAGATGTTGCTGGACTGACTGCAGACCTTGCGGAAAACCTGCTTACTGATCCAGCAAGAATAAAAACACCATTCGACCAAACAGGGACTATCGTCTCATTTTCATGCATATGCCAAAAACATATGTAAAACATTCCTCAAACTGCTCACCAGCTTTGTGAAAATTATGCCTTTTTGATCTACAAAAAACACCAGCAGGTCACTTTAGAATTCTGAACCAAACAGGAAGGAATGGCAGAACTCTGCTGAGATGTATTTTATTTGCTAACAGGACGTAGTTGACTCGAGAACTGGCTTTGCTTGCTGTGTCTTTAAAGGACCTGAAGTTTTCTTGGCAGAAAACGCGGAGCTGCAAGTTCAGCCAAAATAGACAATAAAGCAGTACGGAGGAACATGCCAAAATGCAGGGCAATTCAGTCCAGAGGCTCATTTTTCCGAAATGATTCACACTGGAAAGAAAAGCACCGCTGTGTCCTGATGTGAACCCTAAGAGGCGATCGTCAGGGCGCAGCAGAAAACTCGCACAAAACCAGGCCATGTGTGCGACTGCCCAAATAACAAGACACGCAGATAAAAATACACGCAGGCCGTGTGCAAGCAGCCATTTACAGTAAGCTCTCCGCACTCCCGATGGGACGCGGACTCAGCTCACGTGACACCAGACCTTCTCCGTGGCCCCAGCTGGCGTGCTATCCATTCTGGGCGCTGCCATTTTTTTTTTTTCCATGCCTCGGCCGCCACTTCTAAATTTCCAGCAGAGCTGAGCTGGATGCCAGTGGTTTTGAAAAAGAAACCATTGTTGCAGTGATTCAGCCTTGTGTCGACACCTGTAATGTAGTAGCTAAGGCCTGAGAGCGGACGGGTATTGTTTAATAACATTTTTTTTTAAAGTGCAGTGCAATGTTGACAGCTTCAGAGAACAGCAACTCCAAAGCAGTTTAAGGACAGAAGAAATAAATATTTTAATGCCATGGGTTTGTTAAGCAAACAAATAAATGCAATTAATATTGTCTTAAGACTAAGGGACTGCAGAGCTGCTAGGTCAACAAAAATATGCAACGTAGTGGTCACAGCCACTGCCTTTGGACTTGAATGACCCAGGTTCAAATGCTACATCCTGCTGTAATACCATTGGGTGAGACACTAACCTTAAATCACTCCAGTATCTGTTGTCCAGCTGTATAAATGGATGTCATTGTAAGTAACTTTGGAGAAAACAAATAAACACATGTAAATTAAAGCAATGTTTGTCTGAACACCATGAAAAAGTTGGACAGTTGATAGTGTTACTCATTTCACTGCCTTGCTCACAGAGAGGAACACATAGCCAATTTGTACTTGCTTCAAGAATTTTTTTTTTCAAACACCTTTATACAAATCAACCTGCACAGCAGGTACACAACTTGCCTTTCTGCATTTGCCACCATACCTGCTGCCCCAAAAATTCGACACAATAGCAACTACGGAAGAAACTTGTGAGACAAAGACCAGTTGGGTGGTGCTCCCTAGTAATACATATTAGTATGTTAACTGCATGATGCCACAGGATCAGCAAAAACTGCAGCTCTGTGCACTGGGAGAAGACCCGGGGGGGGGGGGGGGATCTGCGACACTCTGCTCTCACTGTGTTCTCTGTGCCGACTCTCATGCCTGATCAGCAAAGCTTCAGAGCTGTGGGAGAAGCAGGCCCAGAGGGGCGTGCCTCTTTAGTCGCACCCCTTGCTCAGTATGCATCAGCGGCAGGGGGACTGAGCCAATCGCACGAAAAGACCGTGTTGTCCAACGGTAGGCCTCCGGGAATGACACGGGTTTCACAGCACAGGGGTTCGGGCGTTCCTCTACATCAACAGGCCGCAGTCAGCTCTCTTGACATACAGCACGCTTTTAGCCAGATGTCTTTTAAACAGCTCTGAGCCCAAACACGTGGTGTACCTGCTGGCCTGCCTAAATTCTCTGGTGTGGAGCAGCAGTCGATCTGCAACATCGATGAGAAGGTAGCACTGCAGCTGAATTCTCCACACAATCTAGCCCAGTAGATGACCCAGGGTATACACCTTCAATTAATGTCTAACTCCATACTCAAAGTAATAATCAGTCAAACAATACTGTTTACACCTGCTACACGATGTGGCATTTTAATCAAAAAGACAGAGGTTCTAAAGAAGGTTCTCTTCGATGGTTGCAAACCTCGGGTGCTGCAACTAACTCGAGTTAATGCTAAATGTGAAATGCTGCAGCTAGGAAACAAACAAAATAAGGTGCATAGCAACTGTCAAATCATCAGAAAGAAGTAAGTAATTTAGAATAAACTTAAAAAGTAGATCCTTTGAGAACTGAAGCTCAACAACCACTTAATTACATGATTTATTCTGGAAGATGAATATAATTTGCAATGGACAATTCACTAATAAAAGGATTGAACTTGCATAGGTGAGTGACAGAGCTTCCAAAAATAAACAAAAAATAAAAGGATAGTGTAACAAATATATCAGTCAGCATCACCTTGTGAACCTATGAAAGAAAGGCTGTATGTCAAATATACAGTAAACACTTCTCTATAATCAGATGTGGACACAGAGTTACCTTGTAAACCTATGATAACTGTCAAAATTGACAGTCAAAACACAAGGAGTTAGCTTAGTATAACATAAGTCGATATCAATAGCAAAAAAGAGAGGACTAAATGAAATTCCATTCTATCTCTTAATTCTGATTCGCAAACAACTGAATATCAAAAGGTTTGGTTACCCTTGACGCTATTTTTAATTACAGAGCATGAGTATTGCTTATCTGAATAAATAAAACATTCTGTAAAGAAATGATATACCATTTCCTAAATTTGTCAAAGCAGTGGAGAAATACAGGGTTTATTTGATGGATTGGAAGATCTCATTAAGGTTAATGTTTCTGGAAACTTCTTCATGAACCAGGACAACAAAGCAGGATAAATTGATTCCCCTAGTCAATAAAGGTAACTGTGACTTACAGCCGCAAAAGTAAAGTACAATACAAAAATCATTCACAGGTTAAAGTTTTGTGCTCAGAAAAACTGCTGTATACAAACAAAAAAATTAAAGAAATATTACTACTATATAACAAATTCCTACGTTGTATAATATGTATATCGTAACTGATTTTTAATGTCACCTAACATTCACCTACCATATACAGACTTAATTCTTCTCATAGCTAATATACACCTCAACGAAATGTTTATAACACGATTATGTATCTTCATATTTTCACTTTAGAGAAATGCATGCACACTACAGTATGGTTAAAAAATGCACATTAACATTTTATTATGTTTTTATGTATGACATAATTGTGCCTGTTGCACAGAATTCAGCATGCCTCATCAGTAAGGCAGCACACATTACTGTGTCATTTTGTTAATGATTTTTGTTTTTTTTTAAGTCATAAACTGTGAAAATAATATAATACTGTAATATGGAACTATGCGAAATTAATATTTGGTCTTTGTTGGAATGTGAAGTGTTTTCCTCCTACCTGCCTGTTCTGAGTTGGAGTCTCCACACCACTCCACCTTCTTATTAGCATCATTTTACTACAGGCACCTCTGAAATACAAAACATTTTAGTTACTCTGCATTTTATAATAATAATAATAATAAGAAGAATAATAATAACTGTATTTCAATGGTGCATTATTCCTGTGATAATTATGAACCTAAAAGTAAAACATTCACCTGTTATATTTATACACTAATATACATTTTTAAGAAATTAAAGACTCAGTTAGAGCTAAAGTATGACTACGTGTAAGCTGAATAGTTGAACATACAAATAACCGTGACGTGTTTGTTTACATCTTAATGTAGTCGTTTTGAGGTGTAACGAATAAAGAGTAATATAAAAATAAACTACACTGAAATTTACATTTTTATCTGTACACACGGGCTAAATGCAGCTTCTTTGTATGATTGGGGAAAAGGTTTTTTTTTTTTGGTCGCGTTAAAATGTATAGTGATGCGAAAATAAAACATGCACTAGAACATTTTTAAGTTATTCTCACTGAGTAAAAGCTGAACATTAACTTGGGGGTATCCTTTATTTAAAAAAGACCCTAATAAAGAAATATCAGTGATGGTTTTTAAAAAAAAAAAAAAGTTTAGCATTAAAAACTGCAACGAACGCGTTGCGGTGAGGCAATTTCTAACCGGACTTGTATTAAATTTAGTAACTTCAGGCGGACACTTTTTGAGAAACTTTTTAATGGCGCCATTTGTTATTGTCAGAACCGCACGAACACAATGACTAACACACACTAGTCGGTCGTGTTATTTTTCCACCCTTTTAAAAATCTCTATTTTTCTAGCATCATTAACGTGAAATAGTGACTGTTGCTCAAAAAGAGGAACCCGTCTGACGAGCTTTCAACAAAACGCTGAAACTCAACATATTCTTTGTGACGAATCAAATAAAAGCAGCACAAATGCAACTGCATATATTATGTGCTGTGTTAAAACATTAAATATAATATAGATATATATACACACAGTCAATGTGCCCAAACTAATAAGTTCTAACTTACGTTGCTACGCTGCTCCCGTTCATGTGTGTCTACTTTACTGTGTAACGTCTTCATTAGAGGTCGAGCGGGTTCGCAAAACGCAAAAAAAAAAGTTTATATCCCAGAAAAACCGTTTGACGTTGAAATTTGAATTTAGGTCCGCGGTGCGGAGGGACGTGTCACTACCGGGCGCTCGTGGAGACGCGGCCCGCCGTGTCCCGCGCGCGGAAGCTCGTCTTCCTCCAGTTTCGCCGCTCGTTCCACCCGGCCGCGCGCGCGCCGCTCCGCAGGGACCTCACACGGGTTCATGTGAGGTGAAGGCAGTCTGAGGACGGATGGGAGGTGCTCGTTTACACTGTCAAACACCATTAAACGTCGCCAACTCTTTATTTCTCTTCAGTGTCAGACCGCTCTAAACGGGGCTGGGGGTGGCAGCGCTTATTTAAAACACATTTCGTTTAAAATGCCACAGATTCGCTCCTCTTTCCCCAAATCCAGAAATGCGTGCCTGTTGTGACCGCAAATGTTTCTCCACGAACTGGACCCGTATTAAACGACGGATAAATCTTATTGCTTTGTATTTTTGTTTCCCTTCCACAATCTGGTGCCCTTGTTTTGCATTTTTCACTCCGAACGAAAAGGAAACAGTGACGCAGCCATGGCGACCTAGACGCGTCGGTGTCGCGGAAGCGGAGCGGCCGCGCGCGGCTCTCCTTTAAAGCCAAAGTTCACAAGTGCAGTATTTCCGCGGAACTAAAAGCGGGTCCGTGCTGCGCTGCACTGTACTGTACTTCACCGTACACTGGGGTAGTTTACAAACAAGCAAGACCGCGCTTGAGCTCCCCCTTCCATCGGCGCGCCGAAGCGCAGTGCACGCCATTCAAGCGCGCTCACGGAGGACGCTGTCGCCGCGCGGGTGCGCGCTGGTGCTGCTGGTAAGGCCGCGCGCGCGCGCGCGCGCTCGCTTGGGAGATAACACACCTTCAAACAGCCATGCCCTGCGTGCGCGCCCTTCACCTGCGGCCACGTGCGCTTGCGGGAATCCCTCTCTTCCTCTGCTTTTTCACGTCCACACACGGCGTGCTTCGGCCCCCTTTCTAACCATTATGGCTCTGGTTATTATTCCTATGATCTGACTAAGTTGAACGCTGTCAGTGTTCGATTTCTTTTGATCCCTTTGAAGGTAGTTCAGCGCAAAAACAAAACGTTTTTCATAGTCTCTTGAAACTGAGAACTACACCAGTGGTGTTGCCACCTGTCGGGGTCAAGGCAGGCAAAGAAATGCCTGTTAGCGTTCAGTAAACACAGATACTGGAGGAAGAAAAACAAATTTGCCAATAATAGTTATGTTGAGTACCAAACATTTTAGCCGTACAGCTCTAATGCTGGGGTCTCCCACAAATATGATCGTAAGATGCTGGTGGGATACAAAGCAGGCTTACGTGTGGAAATAATTTTATCTAATAAATGATATAAATAAAGACGGATGGAAATTTCACAAGACAGTTATTTATATAGTTGGAAAGATTAAAGTTACTCCAATTTAAGAGTAGGTGCTCTACAGTAGATATAAAGTGTAGGTGTTTTACAGCACATGTTGTGACTCTATATAGGATGTAGGCTGTGGACTGAGAAAGGTGGTTCTGTAGGACAATGAGAAGTTATATCCTGCATGACAGGACTAGTGAGCACCAGGTGTTGCTGTTTGATCATCCATCTTCTGCAAAGAAACTCTGTGATTCGCTGTTCCAGCTCCTGTGCTGCATCAACAGCTCCACGGTCATAGATCAACTGAGCCGTGTTTTTAAGTTTAACTCAACAAACATGCATACGTTTCACATAAATCACAGTTTAATGGTTAAATATCTGACATCCCATTTTACAAGAGTTTCTCCTAACTGCAAAGTCATTGCAAATGTGTCACTCATTCAGGAGAAGTGGGTTTGATTCAGTTTCGGACCTTGTTGCTTTGAAACGGCGCTGCTGAGACGAGCTCGACACTGATGTGTTGCTATGTAGTTTGTTCCCCCTTTTAATATATTTAGAAAGATTTTGGTTCTTTTCTTCTGGGTTTCAAAGCATATGTGGGGGGCCTTAGGGACACAAATCTCTCCTAGGAAAATTTTTGGATCTGTTAAACGTGTCCTCTATATAAAAATGTCTTTCCTGGATTTATTAAAAGTCAGGCCACGGCAGTATTTTATGTCACCAATTTAAACACATTTGAAGCCATTTGAACAAACATGGCTCTAGTTCACGAGAACAAAAGAGTTTAATTTTGTTATGGCAGCAGAGCACTGATCACAGCGCTGTGAACATCGGAAACCTAAATATAATTTGCGAGAAAGCCTGCTGGGCTTTTTTTTAACTGCTGTATCCCTGATTTAAAAGATTCTTCTTTTTTTGTAGTGTCAACAAATAAAACCACCTGAAATCACATGGGTGTTAACAGAAGAAATGATGTATGGCGTGGCAAGGAATGCTGCTTGTTTGGGATTCCAGTGGGTAGCATGTATTTCCTCTTTCGGTATCTGAAAAAAATTATCCTTTAATAAGATTTCCTTGTCTGATTTTGTGCACTTGAACATAGTTAAACAAAGCTGAACACAATTCGTGCATTTGAACTGGTTTTTGCTTATTATGGAGTGCAACTATCTATCACTAAACCATATTAAGCTAATTTAAAATACCATAGTTGTAGAAACAAATGGATATAGTGACTTATTCTTACCAATCTACTTGCTAGCAGTTAATGAAGTAAAAAGCGTACTATTTATGTCTTCAAGGAAAAAAATCCATGGTGATCTAAAAGTTCATTTTAGGAGCAAATAATATTAAATATGTGAATCACTTCTACTTCATGCAGAGTTTGGACTCAGGGCAGACTTGTTTTAAAGAGTTCAGCTCAATGTAAGAGAATCTCTAGATGAGGAGCTTTGGTTCAGCAGGTAGAGGGTAACATCACATAGGGAGCTATTGCTTTAGCAGACAGATGTATGTATGTATGTATGTATGTATGTATGTATGTATGCATGTGTGTATGTATGTATTTTCTAGTCATAATTTAAATAATCCACCTTCCAGTCTGAGAGTCCTGGGTTTGAATCTCTGCTCCTACTGCATTACCTTTGAACAAGGCAGTTACCCTGAATCAGTATTATCAAACACCCTACTGTATAAATGTGTAAAACACTGTAAAGTTGGCTATAAACACTGTAAGTTGTCCTGGAAGAAGGACTTGGCAAAATAAAAGTTTAAAATAATAATAGTTTTTTTTTTTTTTTTTACCAATTTTAACTTTTTTTTGTTTTTTAATAAACACAACCATGAATTCCTCACACTGACAACCATGACCTTGTGCATTTTTGGACAATGACTTTATTGTTGTCACTCTTATTTCATTGTGCGACTGCAGTATGGGAACACACACCCTGTACCCTTTTCCTCTTCTTTTTCCCATCAGAGTGAAAGGTTAAGGGGATTACGGGGCTGGGAATTCATGGATGCTGGCTGGCCGGTGGGGCAGTCATGTGCAGCACCAGTGAGGTCAGAACCAAACGGGTTAGAGGTGGGGTGACTGACCAGGAAGCTGTACCACACTTCTTACATCCATCCTTTTTCTGATACAATGACAATTTGAAACCCATATTTGTTTTAACAATATAATATATTTGAATGAATACACTAGTATGTATTAATGTATGTTTATTATTTAGGAAAAAAAATGCCCCATTACTTGTCAAATTATCATAGAGCTCTGCAATAGCTTTACACTTTAACATTGCTTGTTCGATTAACAACACTGGTGGACATGTGTTTGCACGAGTTTACCGGCACCGTG
Source organism: Arapaima gigas (assembly GCA_900497675.1). Taxonomy (NCBI): domain Eukaryota; kingdom Metazoa; phylum Chordata; class Actinopteri; order Osteoglossiformes; family Osteoglossidae; genus Arapaima; species Arapaima gigas. The sequence continues at coordinate 517,158 of UFQX01000310.1, forward strand.
CTGTTTGGGGGACAGATGTAGCTGCCCTGTTTATAATTTTGACATTAAATTAGATGTCATCTTTCTGGTCAGTTTTAGTAATGCACGAATGAGCTCGAAAAAGAAAAATAGCACCAGTATTGCTTTTATTTTATTATCGTTTCCTTATTGGGGGAGATAATGAAATGTACAGTCTAATTGATCCCCGAACTTTAATCGGCATAATTACAGGGTAATTAAACACAACTGTTTGAATACAGTCAGACCTGATCTGAGCCAGCCCTGTCTATTATAACTTTCTTCTAACTGAACCTGCAAATGTCAAGTTGGCAAAACAGAGATTTACAGAGGCGCATCATTCCATTCTCAGAGGAAATTTCCGAAGGCTTCTGGAGAAAAGTTACTGAAGCCTTTTAGCCTGGATGGGGTTACACAGCTATTTCTAACGCTGTAAAACTTGTTTGATCCATGGTCAAGGCCAAATGGAGTAGGATCGGAATGCTGGCGAATCCACCTACCCTGTCAATTTTGCTCCACTAGGTAGGTGTAAAATTATCAGGGAGCTCAAAAACAACCCCTGAACAACATCCAGGAAACTGCAGGCCTCTCTCCTGCCTCAGTTCAAATCAGTGCTCCTGACTCCACGGTAAGAAAGACATTGTGCAAAATTGGGGTGCACAGGAGAGTGGTAACGTACAAATCACTGCTCACTAAAAAGAAATCAAAGCTGCGAGATTTAATGTCTGCTGGTTACATAGACAGTAATACTTTAACTTGTGCTCTTGGTGTAATGATGAGAAATTAAACAGCATTACAGTATAAGAAATCAGAAGTGCAAGGTATTGCAGTAAATGGAGCTTGAAAACTGTGCAAGAACACCATAAGGCAAAAGAGAGTAGATAAGTGTATATTATGGAAGATAAATACTAAACCCCCAAAAATACTAACAAAATATTTTTGAATGGGCAAAAAAAGATTGCCCATTGCTCAAAGGCCTAAAATAAAAGTATGCTATTTTGAAACAGCGGTATAGGAGGCAGCACTAGCAGAGGTATTACTGTGTTGTGGGTACTTTTTTAAAATTAACTTCATATATGCAGCTATTTGTGTATTAAATGCTAGCAAAAAATGGTGGTAACAAACTTGCTGACTGTATGTCAACAGTCACACGTTTACATTTATACTGGTGCCTGACTGTGAAATGTGCTTTTATTTTCTGAGTTGCATGTTGCTTTGGACAAAGCGTCTGCTAAAATAATCTATGTAAATATAAATAAATGCTCATGTGCAGTGTGTTGAAAAGCACCTGGGCGTCTCACAGGACTGATTTTTTGGATGATATGGCAAAAAACAAATGTGGCCTTTCACAGTAAGAACCTTCTGCCAGCTGTCAAGTATAGCTGTGGCGGTGCGATATACTGCGGACGTTTTGCTGCCATAGAGTCTGGGCACCTGGCTGTCACTGAAGGAATTATGAAGTCCTCTTCGCATCTGAAGATCGTAAAGGAGAATATCAGGCCATTAATCTGTGAGTCAAAGCTGAAGTGCAGCTGGGCCAGGCAGCAAAACGTAGTCTAGCCGAAGTTTTGACTTGAATCTGATTGAGATGTTGTGGCAAAACCTGAACATTTTCTGCTTGAAGATCTGCAACTGTTTCAGAATAAGTTCTAGATGTAGGAGAGGGCCAGAATTCCTGCACAGTAATGTGAGAGCCTGGTCAACAGCTATAGCAAGCAGCTAAGGGCAACAGAATCAGTAGCTGGCTAATGGAAGGAAATTACTTTTTCTTACTTACAATTGCACATTTCATTAGCTTCCATGTCTGGAATTGGTATCATCGATAAGTTCTAAGGCTCCCTGCTGAGTGGTCCTACTCTAGTTACAAGTCAGTGAAACATGAAACAGCGGCTTCAAGCAGCGGCCAGTCTTAGAACATGTTGACTTATTACTATATACACGGTCCTGGTGTCATTTTTTTCCCCTCTCAGACTCCTTTCATGCAGTGCTAAAGCCGACAAAAGATCTGATCAAATTTAATGAAAAATTACAAAAATTGTGAAAACTGGAACTGATGGACATACTACAGCCGATGGACTAACACGAGCTGGCATACACTTCTTCACACCACTTTATCTCCACCGGTGGTTCAAAGCACATCACGCTTCCCAGCCACGGCCCCCTCTTGTTCTTTGTTGGATGTGTGCACCAGAATATGTATTTTAAGATTGCTAACTTGGGTGTGGCTGCAAAAGTCTGCTTTGGGAACTCAAGAGGGTTTTCGCTCGTTCCCACCACCAATTTGCACGCTCCACCACAGACATCTCCTCTGGTAACCAGTGAACAGGAGATAAAGGGATGTATGATGCTCGTCGCTGACGTTCTCTCGACGAGAGCGTTCCGAGTGTCCGTTGCTGGAATGTGACCAATTGCAGCTCGCTTACACACACGTTCTTCCTTTTCTTTCCTTTTGACAGCAGAGAAACTAATCAAGGCCTCAGACTGGAGGACATATTTCTCTTTGATTTCATCATGCTATTTCCCATAGCGCGCTGTTCCAAACATAACCTTCGGCGGAGCTGAAATTAATGAAAATATCTCAATTTTATGGGCGGATATTCTGGGTCCAGGAGCTAAAATAAAAATGTCTAAGTTTATTTACACCCTTGTTATTTCATTCAAACAGATGAATATCGCTTGAAGTGTAGAGAATGGTTAAGTACAAGTTAAGCAGGCTTTTCGAAGGTAAAACATACTGAAGGTAATGAGTCTGTCACCGTGGCAACCTCAAGGCTCTCATAAACACTGTTTCACTGGGTCAAAATGATACCACAGCACTATACACAACATCTCAATCCAAGCGAACGATGGCTTTGAGCTAAAAATAAAATCTCCCATTAAATCTGCCGGTCGGTTTTAAATGGAGTGACAGGCTTGGCACCGTCTGCAGTTGCATCATTGTCCACGTCCAAAATACGGACAACAAGCTCTTTATTTTTCTTAATCAAGTAGCCAGACACAACAGGGCATGCACAAAAAAAAGTGAAACATTGCCTTACGTGCTGCGTGAATTAAGATTTCGCTGGTCCAGGCATTTTTTGTTTGCAACTTATTTGAATTTTGTCCAAAGGGCAGCCTATCCAAAAAGAAAGCCAAAGGCGAGGAATGAGTCAGTGTCATAAGATGTTTGCTCTGGTTGGTCCCTGTTCCAGACAGTCGGGGACCTCCATTTCACACAAGGCTGTGCTAATTTGTAATTAGACATCCCCCCCCGCCTCAGCAGACAGTGGAAATGGCTGCACAGACAAAGCTGCCATTCTCCAAGAGGGAATGGCACGCCTCTCAGGCCAGCAGGCTTTCACAGGCAACTCTGAGGTATCCAGCAGAAGGAAGGCAGAGCTCAAAAGGCTCAGTGACAGACACCCCCTCTAACCCCCCCCCATCCCCCCTCCCCACAAAACCCAGCAGCTGGCATGTACCAGGGCACCCAGCCAACATGCTACAACATTGACATGTCGAGTGGTCCCAGAAGCTGTCGGTGCTGTGGACCCACCCAGCTGCTCTTGTTAGTCTAAAACACCATAAATAATCCTAAACGAAACTTTGCTGTGACACACGGAATATAATAATCAGGTTCACAGTAATACTGATGCGGGTCTGAGATTTTTCCCCGAGAGCTGAAGGCGCATAATCGTTTACACGGAGCGTGAATCTCTCCTTGCTTTAGAAGATGCTTGCGGAACCACTTGTGCAAACTGAGCTTGGAAACCATTGCCGTACAAACCCTGGACAGATTCGGGACCGCTGAATGAACGGGTCGGCGGCCTGTATCCGTGACCTTCGGCGGGATTAATAAACACCGGCGACAATGGCACATACACAAAAGCAGCCAGAACCCGGAGCCCAAACAAAATCTTATTGTTTCTGTTTTCCAAAGCTGGGGCCTTCTCCCAACCCCAACACCTCCCCCCTGTACCTTCCAGACTTTCTCTGCCCTCCCTATGCCCTAGTCTCCGCACCACCCCAACCCCACCGCTGCAATCCCCAGGCCGCCCCACTCTGTCAGTGTCAGTCCAGTGTTAGCAATTAAACAGTAAAGCCTCTCAGTTTCTCTAGCAAAGTTGGGGGGGGGGGGTCGCTGCCTGTAATGGACCCCCCATTACTGCCGGAGACAGCAGCTGATGAGGGATTATCCTGTGGCGGGGTGCACGGCGCTCTCTGCCGCGTAATCTTCAATTATCTCAATTCAAGGCGCTGTGTCGATGGAGCTGCCCCTACCTTTCCCACGGCTCTCTCGGACCGCCCCACCCCGCCTCTCTCCGCCGTGTGCCAGGGCCCCGGCACAGATGGCCGCCTGGCTGGCTTGCCAGCCGTCCGCGCCGCGCGGCCCCCATCCACCCCGTGCCCGTCTGACAACAAAGAGCTGCCGACTCATTTCCATTAACAGCCAATATGGGGTGTGGAAAACAGTGCAATGGGACCAAAACTTTGCACCGCGCATTTTGCAATATCTTTTGAAAAAAAAAGGGGGGGGGGAACGAAAGAGTGAAGATTATGTAATTTCACCATTTACAAACCTTATCGTTGCAGAAAAAACTTATCCAAAACTTTGCGGCGTTTCCTTAACTTCGGTGAATAATTTACGAACGCTATCTTTCGCTTGTTGTAGGGTCAGACGCATAAACTGCGCCGCATTTAAAATTGCCATTTCAGTTTTGCAACCCCCTCAAGTTCTAAGAATGTTTTATAAGCACGGTAAGTTGTGCCTGTGTTTTTTTAGCTGCAAGGTTTATGAGACACAGAATGAAACGGAATTGCTGTACCTGTTAGCATTGTGCCCCCACTGGTCTGTACACAGACACACACACACACACACACACACACACACACACTTTTTGTGGGTCACAAAATCAGTCAGGAAATGTAAAAAAAAAAAAAAAAAAAAAAAAAACAAAAAAACAAATCCAGAAAGAGTGGAATGTGCACAAATCTAAATGACCTTTGGACTATGATTTGTTTCATTTGCTCATTATCATACATTTTGCATATAAATNAAAAAAAAAACAAAAACAAAAAAACAAATCCAGAAAGAGTGGAATGTGCACAAATCTAAATGACCTTTGGACTATGATTTGTTTCATTTGCTCATTATCATACATTTTGCATATAAATAGAAATGGCTGTATCCTCCGAAAGTGGCCTATTATGCTATGCAGATGCCTTTTAGTGCAGAAATTGATGACAATCCCAAGCAGTGACCATGTCCTTAGGTGTGCAGGGACCCACTTTCCATGTATCGGGAAGTCGTTGACCCCGGTGGAGCCCAAGCAGGCTGTCAATCTGTCGGCAACATCCGCACATAAGTGTGAGTTGGACCTGCGGACAAGAAACAGGTAAATGATTAATCCGGCTGCAGGTGTCCTCACATCGGGGTCATGAACGATGACAGGTGAAGGACAGCCAGTAAGACCCCTCTTCAGCCTGGGGGAATTGCACAGACAGCTGGTGTGGAACGGGACGTGTCCTTGAAGCCGTCTGGAGCTGTTTAGCGATGTGAGCTGAGCAACAGGCGTGTGGAAAAACCTAGTGTGAAAAATGCCACACACGAACAGCACGCCTGCACCCCGGCATCAGTTTACTCAGCCTGTTGTTAGCAGTATAACCTGTCTTAGCTGCTAGTATTGGCACTATTTTTCTACTTCTAGAACATGCAGGAGGGGGGCATCTGCTGGCACTTAGCCCACCAGAGGTTTATTTTCTCCCTCGCCTCCTGGTCGGGAGTTTCTTGTTTTCCTCTTCTCAGGTGCTGTCAGGTTTACTGTATTGCTCTTATACCCTGTATAGTTGCTGTTATTAAATGCATAACCTCTATCTATAGCCTCACCGTATACCTGTTATACCTGCTTTGTTGTCTTAATCTTCTGGTCAGGCTCAGACTCATTGTGTGAGAAGAAGCCTCTATAAAAATAAATTGAATTGAATTGAACTAAATGAACCTCTTTGGCCATCAAGCAGCTGAACTGGGTGCCACTGTAAAGAGGAGATATTAATATTATGTAAATGGGGGGGGAATCAGGCATCTCTACTGAGTGCGACAGATAGAATATGAACAATTGCTGAAAGACAATATGGAGGAAAGTGAGAAGCGAAGAGTGAACCTTAACAAGATGACGCGACTTTGCTCCGGCAGAGACCGGCGTGCTGATGTGCCTTAGGGATTTGCGCATCAGGTGACAGTGACACCTCATGTCTAACGTGTGACCCCTTCAATTTGCTGTTCTGTTCCAAAGAGTGAGTTCCGCCTCAGTGGGCACGTGTCCAGACATGCACCAGAAGGTCATGGGGTTCACACTGTGCACGGAGGGCATTCAGCGAGGACACCTCTGAAAGGCTCAGGTGCAGAGGCCGGTCCAGTTACCAGATGTGGCAGGAGAAGGACAAGCGTGATGCACCACTTTTCCGCTGTTCTGGAGCCTGTGACCTAATCTGAGGACGACTCTGGGACCCGTGTGTGTGGTGCCATTTCCTTCGTTTATCTGTTTGCTCCTCCTCAAAGCGCAGTGAAAAACTAGACAGGGAGATGTGTTTTAACAGGAGACAGGGCAGGTCCTGAAATACCTTGGATTAACACTATGGCCAGTGTTGGCAAGGACAAGTACTAACAAGGAGACAAGAACGTTCATATTGAAAGAGGCTTAATTCCGCTGAAAGCAACCGCAATCCGACACAATCCCTGGTCTGGCCCATGGACAGTTTAAACTCCGTCTAGAGGGCTGCAGAAGCTGCATATATCAATGGACGACACTCTTTGAATGTCTCAATCCCTTGCCTCCACCTCCCACCCTTAATCTACCTATGAGACAACAGGTGAACAGGTGAGCAGATGGTTTGGTGGATGACACCGTGAACTTGCAACGTGTTCGTTGTGCGTTCACATACCTCAAGGTGCTCTGAGCAAGAAGTTAGCAAAATGTTCAGCAGCACAGTGGCTAGATTTATGCCAAGCTCATTTTCTTTAAAAATTTATTTGGCCATTAGAGTCCTAGTTAGAGGTTTGAAAAGAGGGAGGATGACCATCATTTACAAGGACACTGAATTAGAAGCACTTTTTAAGAAATAGAAAATAAATCATGTGTTACATTTGTTTATAGCTACCAACTGAGTGGACCGTAAAATCCAGCATGTATCTTGCAGACATTTGAACAATGTCATCTGAGACCTCTAAATACCAACTATCAACAAAAGGTGCAAGTGTGTTTTTGTTAGGCTGATCTACCTAAAGATGCTGGTGCTGATGGAGAGGTGCTGCGTGTCAGCGTCGGTGTTCTCACGTTCTCCTTCAATGACAGGAATGTCGCCATCACAAGCTGGATGCATATTACACCTTTTATCGAAGCATGTTAAACACTGCACAGAAATCAAGCTGACAGATATATGGCTCCTGCCTTTATATCTCTTTAAAGAAGCCGCATTAGCGCTGAATTGCCCTCTGTATATCTTTCTTGTGTGGATTGCAGACCAAAAATACTACAGCTGATAAAAGAGAACAGCAGCTTGCATTAGACTTCCAGTATTATTTGTTTGTCTTTGACAATAAACAAATTTAAGGCAACAGGTAGCAAGCAGCTAAGGAAATGGACCTGCAAGGTTGCAGGTTCAAAACCCAAAATGGATCTGCTGTAGAATATTTTTTTAAATGACCAGACTTACGGCACAAAAAAATACACCCATATAAAGTGATACCTTTTTAGTGCTGAAGAGTAGCTCCCTTGCAATAATAAACTACTCAGTACTGAGTCAGTAAGCTACTTGTTTACAACTTTTCACCACCAGTACGTGTCAGTGTCGTAACATTGGAGGACCGTGGAAGATCAGACCACCAGGAGGGTCAGGGTGAATCCCAGACAGGACACAGGGTAGTCACACATGGACCAATTCACTCGCACAGTCGCCGGTTTGCCTTGCAACACATGCCTTTCCACTGTGGGAGGTAAGAGCGCACTGGTGTGATCACGGAGGAACACGCAAACTTCACACAGACTAAGTCCGATTCGAACCTATGCCTGAAGGCAGAAGCACCACCCGTTGTGCCATCTTGCTGCCCGATTTAAATAAACTAGGTTTTATTTTTTTATTTTTCGCACACAGCAAGCTAGATGAGTATGTGATACTCATATTGTTTGAACACTTTTGACAAGCGCAGATAAACTCATCTTTGAGCTATTTCTGGTGATAAGGATTCATAATTCCACAGTGGTTTTATGGTTAAAAAAAATACAGTCACACCACTTCAAATATCTGTTTTCTTCCACGTACATAGTATTTTGAGGCCCACATACAGAAGAATTACAATCTATTTCCTACACCGAACATCTAACTGCAGAGGTGAAACGAGGACAGCGGCAGCTGGGACTTCCCCCAGCGCCCCCCCGATGGCCCCTTCCATCCCCTGTGACTCCAAGGCCACAGGACGGCACCACCTCCCACAGCTCACATACTTGGGTCATCCTGTCTCTATTATTTAAGTGCTGCTCGCTCCAGGACGTCTGCTGAACGTCACGAGGACACCTTGTAGAATTCCGCTTGTTCCGTATCGCCACCAGTGAGACCCGACTCCGGGGCCGGGAGTCCAAGATTTGCACAATGTGTCCTGGGATGACCTGAACCCCCCGACGCCGCCTTGCTGCGGACGCCAGCTGACGGGGCATCTGCCGGAGGGCTGTGCCAGGGTGTCGTGTGACATCAGCACCAAAGCTTTTGGGTTGTGTGTGTGTGTGTGTGTGTGTGTGTGTGTGTGCGTGTGTGTGTGGGGGGCAGGGATGGGCGTGGGCCCTGAGAACAAGGCTCACCACAGAGCTTCACCGAACAAAGCTATGCGCCTTTGCACAAGCCTCCACCCGCTCCCACAGGGCATCACGGACACTGGGGTGATGAAGGCCTTGAAGACGCGAGGGCAAAGACAAACAGCCAACCCAAGAGGCCACGATAACTAAGGCCGCACTGTGGTCATGGAAATGGACTTGTGAGCCGTAGGGGAAATGCCGTCCGATACTCCAAACAAGTCTTGGCTTATGCAGCTGTATAAATAGTTTAACTGTAGATCTGCAAACTCTGTGTCACCATGCAAAACGGCTCTGTTATGCAAATAAAATATACTAAGGGATACTAAGCTACCAAAAAGGCCACTGTTCCTTAATATCTGAACGAAAGGCTGTGTCTGCGAATGAGCTGACTGGTTGTAAAAGCAGAAATCCCCAGGGTCTCGTATGGGGGAATACGATCCATCTGGACAGAGGGAAGGGACCCCAGCACAAATGCACTTGACAGAGCAAGCCTGCTATTCCTCTGAACATATTGTCGACCTGCGTGATTTAAGGCAAACTCGGGGAGGCAGGGTCGGCACTGGCACGGTGTAGGTGTTAGACATCTGCTCGAGGAGTTATTACTCTGAGACCTGCCATTACCGAGCAGTCGCTGTCCCCCAAGACGAGGAGAAACAGGCCGGCAAACCCTGCGATTCATAGGCATTCCGATAACCCGCTGCCATCTCACCCGTGCTTAAAGAAAAAGAAAAATTAACTTAAAATTTCACCAGTGTTTCTGAAGCGGCATTTTTCTGCACAGGTTCAGAACACACACAGGTTGAAGACATCAGTACTTTTACGTGGTGTCTGTTGTTGCCCCCAGTGGCGCTCTGGAACAGGAGGCCGGTTGTCCGTTAGTAGAATTCTTCGTTCTGCCAACTGATTGTTTGGCACGAGGAATTTAAAGGTGTTTTTCAGCCACTCGGGGAATGTAATCCTCAGGTATCTACGGCATAGACATCCACCCTCATCCCGTGGGCAGAAAGCTGACACAGGGCAGAAAGCAACCTTATCCCGGAATGCCTCCGGCTTTAATGGTTCCATGCAGACAAAAGATACACGAGGGTAACATGTTCTGGGTATTTTGGGAAAGAAAATGAGCATTGCTCAAGAGCGCTGGCCACTCTTTCGCCGTAAACAAACAGAGGCATGGGAACGACACCAGCGGAGGCGTCCTGGTGCAGAAGAAGGAGCGTTCCCATCATTTACAGAGGAAATAGACACTCACGCTGCCAACAGGGTCCCCTCCAGATCTGATACACTGCCCTTTGGAAGAATGTGTGCTGCCGTATGAGCTCACTCTTCCACCAGGCAGCTGGCAACTCCGAGACGGCTGTGGCAGTAATTAGCACGCAACCCCGAAGAAGGGGCAAATAATGGGCACAGTGAGGGGTGAGCAGGACCTTCGCGAGCCTTTGTCGAGTGCTAGGCTTGCAGATGTCCAGCAGCCATTAAGCAAGAAGGACCCGTGATAAATGAGTGGCTGTCAGAAGGCGACGAAACACCGGGTGCGGGAACTCAGGAGCAGCCGAACACGTCAGCTGACCACCGCTGTGGCCACCGTGGTTCTGTAGAGAAGAAGACTCTGACTCTAAGTCCAAGGGGAGAAGGAAGCATCCAGAGCTGAGGATTCAGAGCAAACTCGGTCAACAAACTGCTTTACGCCTCAGCCTCCCCCTAGGATTGCGGACAGGTAACCTGGAGGAAACCTCATCCCACGAGCCGCACAATATGCCCTAAATCCACTGGAAGATCTTGTCAGCGTTCCTCCTCTTACCGGCTTATGAATACAGTCACGTTTCTCAGTGATAGGAACGTTTGAAGTAACAGTGCTGTCAAAAAAAGGTCACACGTGGAGCATGTTGGTGACCCCAGCTTGTTTCTCCTAAATATTTAGTCAGAGTCAGAGATCTGCACAGAAATTGCTTGCATATCCCACTTGAAAGGGACGCAGAATCGAAAGGCTGTCACTTCTTGGGCTTGGCCCAAATGTGGCAGACTTAGCTCCCTTTGTCCCTCAGAACTGCTACATCCATCCCAGAGTTCAAGGCTCTCAAAAGGCGCTTCTGTTCCAACCTCCTGCCAACTGCAGAAATTTGTAACCAGCTATACTGAACAAAAGTATAAATGCAACACTTGTGGTGTCGCTTCCACTTTGTAGCACTTTGATGAATAACAAAGCAGATTGAGTATTTTTGTAGGCACTATGTTCACTTTCAGATTTTGCCAAATGAAGAAGTTTACTTTTTTGTTAAATTTTGTTGTTCATTTATTGATAACCCATCTACTGCACAGGTGAGGCGTATGAACACGCTGACTGAGCGGCACGATCGCCGCACAGGTGGTCCTTAGATTGGGGACAATAAACGGCGGCTAAAACGTGCGGTTTTTCTCGAGCAGCACGATGCCCCAGATGCCTCAAGTTTTGCAGGACCAGGGCCGTCGGTCTGCTCGCTGCAGGGACGTCCACTCGAGCTGTTGCCACAGGCGCATCGCAGGGATCTGCACACACTTGGCAGCTCAAAATGTCCCAGTTCTTCCGTGGCCTGCATACTCACCAGACGTCACCCACCGAGCATCTTTGGGATCTTCTGGACACGACGGCGTGTTCCAGCTCCCACCGACTTCGCACAGCTGAAGAGCGGGCCACATTCCACAGACCACAACCGACAACCCGGTCAACTCTGAGCAAAGGAGACGCGTCGAGATGCTACAGGAAACAGGGGTCGCAACAGATACTAATGTGGCGAATCTGTTCCAGGGCCCAACTTTGTTTTTTGGAGTATCTGTCAGCAAGAGAGCCCAACGAACCAACGTCCGCGGCCAGACTTCCATTTGTCGATTTATTTGCAGCAACATCTTTGAAATTTCAAACAAACAAGACGCGCTTTAATAATTGTGCGTTTGTATCTAAAGCTCTTTGTCTGCTGCCGAACACAAATTTGTTTACTCTGCGTTGTGCTGTGTGTCATTCTGGACAGCAGCGTCTGCTGAATGAACAAAAAGGTTGTAAACTGATAAATAATTATTAAGTGTGTTACGTGAAATTGAATCTAGTTATTACATTTCAGCCATTTAAGGATTGCAGCCTCCCTCTCACTAGGGGCAACAGCGATCGTCACCGCAGCGAAGGCGGGAACAATTAAGATGGCGGAACGATTCATGACAGTTTTGACGGGACATCGTTGGGGGTGCAGCGCCCCCTGGTGGACCTCCGGCAGAGTGCAGTGACCTTGAAGCCGGCGACGGGGATGTTGCTGCGGCTGCTGCTGCTGCGATCCCGCCGATCGCCATTTGAGGAGAACTTGAGTTTGGAGATCGATCCCACCGCGCAGGGACAGGGACGCGCGGAAGGTCTCCTTTTCAAGCCTGTTATGGGTCTGTCAGTCAGTGCGTTTCGCAGCAGTGGAAAAGTGACAGAGCACGACCACACACACACACACACACACACAGCGCTAAAACATACAAAAAGTGTGTTTTGCGTATCGGAGCGAAAAGGCTTAACGAAACGTGGTCGAACTAGGGGTCGGCAATCCCCCTTCTCCTCCCCCGCAGCGCCCCCTGCCGTCTGCATTTCTCATCCAACCTGAAGGCGGCGTTTGTAACCATTTTCCCTGCTGTGTCGCCATCTACTGGAGGTTTTTTTTTTCTCCACGCGCCCGTGTTCTTAGTTAAAAGCGATTGTTGCGCAAATCCGACGTCACACTGTGTTTTATAACGCGCACACAGAGATGTGTGTTTAAAGTATGTGTTTAATGGTCAGCCTTTACCTTCCTGAAGCCACGTCCGACATGTTTTGCGTGGTCAGACAATGAACTTTGCCGTGATTTTTGCAGCAGGATTTTCTTGCTCGCTTTGGGACCTGCATGTACCTAGAAGAAGGGTATTGGATCCCAGCACAGCCGGCTCGCCCATCATGCTTACATACATCTGCACATGAAGACAAGTTACTTTTCTCAGAAAAACAATCATTTTTGCATTTCTGTGTTCATGCACTCTGACATTTTTTCTTGTTTTGAAGGGTTGACGTAGTTCAGGTAAATCTTTCAGAATAAATCACTTCCAGACTTTACTGATGCTTACAGAAATGTGGCGGGTCGCAAGAACACAACGGAACTTCTTTTCCCCGCCTTGGTTTTGTACCTGTAACAAAGTGACTGCGTGGGACCGAAAACAAACAAGCATCATGAAAACATTCTGTTCAGCTGGAGTTTTATGGGTACAGAGCCCTTTTAACCACGGTCCCACTGACCCTTAATGTGAGACCCTGTTTGATGCTAAACTCACTTCAACCCAGTCGTTTGAAGAAGAAAACCTTCTTACCTTACAATTGATTTGAAAAAATAAAAAAATCATAAACTCCTTTGGCGCCGCAACTCAAAACCAAAGCCTTTAAAGCTGAGATGCAAGAATGTAGTGTTTAGAATCATGTAATGTTTGACAATTTTGTTGTCTTCCTCGTGGTCGGGTGACAGCTGAGGTAATGTCTGCAATGGCCCTTGACACATGTGGTCCTCAGCTTGGAGCTGTTGTCACGTTCGCCGCAACAGTAGCATGACAGCAGACGGAGCGGTGCGTGTGGAAAAGTGGCGAGAGGAAGCCGTCTCTGTCACCACGTGAAGGACGCCGCGACGTTTCTGCTGCGGTTCAAGCTGAAATCCGGCTCATCTGGATGGCCTGAGGGAGCTCATCGTTCCTGGTCCTCATTTCATTGACCAGGATTGACGGCGGCCCATCTCGTGTCCTCATTGTCCCCGGATTTTCGTGGCCTCCACCCTGTCCTATCTGCTGCACGTCTGCTGCTTCCCTGCGGCCAGACGAGCAGGAAACCAGGAGGTAGACGAACAAACCACAGGCAGATCCAGTGGCTTCGATGGCTTCTACAGCATTTTTCCAACAGACCTGACGCTTGAGATCTTTTCCTAGCTTTCAAGCACTTCTGAAGACCACTGTTCCACAAAATAATCAGATAAACATGCAAAGGCAGTTAAATGCTGCTAAATATTAGGTTTATGAACAATTACAATGACAAGCTAATAAGTCCTGAGGTGAATTTCTGAATACAGTACTGTGCAAAAGTCTTAGGCACCTATGGGAAAAATGCTATAAAGCGAGGATGGTTC
>UFQX01000311.1:0-41070 GCA_900497675.1 Arapaima gigas
ACATGGAAACATTAATTATAAACCGAGTGAAAAAGACAGATGTTCAAATCTAATGTATGAGAAGAATTGAATTATATGAGAATTCATAAGAATAATTATGAATATTAATTTTCCATCTATATTCTTTCTATGCATTTTTCCATCAGCTGATGTAGTTAGAAAAGCATAAATGAGTTTTCTGAGCTTTTTATCTTTTCTTGACCTAGCGTTTTAGAAGCTGAAGGTAAATGTTGAAATAGTGGCATCATTTTCAAAACCCAGTGGATTAAATAAAAAATTAAAAAATTTTGAGGGCAGTGAGGGATAATCAGTTTTATTTAAAATAACCTTGAATAAGAAACAAACTTGCTGGTTGTCCACAGTGTGTCTTTGAAAAAGTCCACCTCCTAGGCATGAAAGAAACGACTCAGATTCAAACAGAACATCAGAGTAACAAAATATACTTCAAAAGGTAAAAATGGATTCATACAAAATATGAGTTGGTGTTGAGAGCAACTGAGGAATTTGGAAAAAACAGCCTTACTTTTATACCTTTTTCTGTGTGTAGGAGTATTTTCACCTGCTTCTCCTGGGGGCCGACTTATCGCCACCTGGTCACACTTTTGACTACCATCTTTTATTATTGTCCTTAGTTTTTTATGTTCCTCACCCTCTGGCCAGTCCTCATTGTCTCAAGGACTAACACCCTTCTCTTCCTTTGGCTTTGGTCCACTTCCAGGAAACCCAAACCAGCTGGCTGCCTGTTCTCTTCACTTTTTCTCCCTCATCACCTTTTTATCTTGTTGACCTTGAATTGCTCACCTACTGTCATTTCTAAACAGTAAGATATATGTAAATAAAACAGATCACAGGGCTAAGCCCCGGCTTATATCGGTTACATGCGGTCTCCGTTATTTATAACTAATGCATGTTGTAATGTATCTAAGTTCATTAGGCTATGGTAACACCTTACACATGCTTAAAAAAAAAAAAACTTCCACAAGCACTCTAGCACCACTAGGGTGTTGAAAACTTTTTTAAAAAAAAAATCATTTAACAGAATTTTTTTGTTCTAGAGAACATGAAGGAATATTTTGATTAAGAAACTAATTATCAAGTTAAATATACATTGAATTTGTTAGATTGGAGGGGGTAGTGCAATATGTGCTAATGCATTACATGTAAAATGATGCATAATCTTTTCACCAAGGTGGAACACAGGTTTGTCACACACACAAAAAAAATATTCAGGAGAACAATATGAACAAAATCTTTATTAGGAATTCATGATTAAAATACATACTGCACCAGCTCACTTCTGACTGAGGCAGGAATGGGTGCTGACTATCTTGGGAGCCAAAGCCTATAGCTCTACCATGAAGACCCATAAAACCTGACACCATAGAGCAGGTATGGAACCGTGGCCAGTTTGAGCAGTGCAGGAGATCGTGTTCTGAAAAGAGCTAGTAGTAGACTAAAAACCTGAAGCTTGTTCAAATCCTAAAGTACTTTGTGGAGAAATAGCTTGTTGGTAACATTTTTACTAGAGCAACACCTCATTTGAGAATCTGTATACTGGGGAAACCCTAAACTGGCCTGAGCAGAACCAGAGCCACTGGAACCTTCAAAGCTTGTGGAAGGTTTCACAGTGTTGGGCTGAAAGCCCAGCAAACCCACCAAATATGAATCCTCATAGTTACTAAAAGTAGCCCCCACAGTAAATGGGCTAAAACTGCTGGACCCTAGGTGATAGCTACTGGGCTTATGGTGGCCTATAAGAATAGTTCACAGCAGAACCAAGTTGTCTTGAAACAGCACTGAAGTTGTTTCCTTGTGGACCACCAAAGCCATGCCCTTAGAAAGATAAATAAATTGTTAGTAAGATATGGTTGCAGGATTGTACAGTACAGCAATGGTACATTGGTAAATGGTTACATACTAGCAATTTAAGCTTTAATACAGGGTGCAGTGACTGTCAGAAAACAAGACATTCATACCTTTCTGTGCAGCAACATATTCTGCATTAGTTACCAGTAGACAGTAAAACAACCTGAGGACTATGACATACAGGATTAAAAGACAAAACACATTAATTAAAGAAACAAAAAGTATAACAAACATAGGCTACAAACCACTTTCATTTTAATGGCCAGACCCATCACTCAGCTGTTTGTACTGTCAACATAACTGTAAAACTCATCCAGCCAAGGCTGTAGGTGATCTTCACACTCGCCCTCACAGCCTTTATGCAGCCTGAATAGTTACAGCCAGTTGCGATGAATTGAATCCATTAACTGAATGACAATTCTTTCAGCTGTAACCCGTGAGACAATTTTTAATTTATTCATAATCTGTAACTGTTAACAATTTGGGAAAAAAACCTGGAGGCTTTAATGTTACCTTGCATTGTGCATAACAAAGTGCTTCTTTTTTACTATGAACAATAGTTATATTTAGGACTGCTTTTTAAATAAAAAAGGATCAATAAAACATTGTACATAAAGCATGTTGTATGCCTATAATAAACTACCGGATTTTAGCTATGTTTCGTGATAACGTGACAATGTTTTTGGAAAAGCGGTAGGAACGGAACACAATTCTTTCAGAACTGTGAGCACCCGGAGAGATTTTAGGAACGGTGTGAATGAAGTCCGCGGATGTCGGCAACGGTTTTCCGTTGTATTGTGAATACCCGGAATATTTTTTCAGCCCACTGGCGGTTCTTTCGAATTGAATCGCCTTTCTTTTATACGCCTATATTTAGTTAGTTTACACAGTTTTCTTTTGGTGTCAGATAAAGGTGATGATCTTTCTCGATCGTACGGAGCGATTGTGTTTTCACAGTCGCTATTTTAAAATCCAATCGGAAGTCCCAAGTTTCATGAAATGTTATTTGTTCTTTACGCGTCATCAACGACGTCTCTGTTGTTTTTAAAACAAACTTATGCTACCTCGACAAGCTAACGAACAGGACAACTGTAAAGCTATACAAATAATTTTGCGCAAACGCTGATTTATTTTTGTGGCGTGTTGCTGTTGCGCATGTGACGTTTCGTGTTTTTGTCGCTTCAGTGTCAATGTCGGTGTTTTTATAGCCAGTAAAATTAATAATTATTTGATAGTAACATTTTAAATAACTAGGAATGCAGCTCTGTTTTTGTAATCCTTATGCATGACTTGTAAAGGTATGTACGAAACTGTCCCAGAATCGAAAAGAAAGGTTTATTTAGGACAACATAGGATTGTGAAGAGAAACAGGTAAGAGTTTGGTAATTTATAGAAATAATTTATGAAAATTTTTGCGACTTTAATAGAATATCTATTGTTAGTTGGTGTTGGGGGGGGGCTTTTTATATATTCATTTAGATTGTTTTTTTTCCAAGGTGACATATGGTGATCTATATATTTTATCCAGGCCTCTTAATGCTGCTATTTAAGGATGGTTTTTAATATTTTGTTTATTGTTTACTAGTCCTCCATTAAGACGTTCAGGTAAAAGTCATGAGTCAAAGTGTGAAGCGGTACAACGTAAAAAGAACAATGGAGAATCAGTCAACAAGGTGAGTTCTAATTGTGGTACAACAAGATATATCTTATATATCTTTGCATACATGTTAAATCTTTTTTTTTTTAAATTTTCCCTAGCAGTCTGGAAAACTCCAGTGGGTGGGTGACTCCACTTTGGCTATGGATGAGGAGGACTTACAGTCATTGGATGGAATCATTCCTGAAAATATGGCACTTAAGTCCAGGGCAAATATACAGTCAAAATACCTGGCGGATCCCAGCAACTTGTCACCATGCCACAGTCCTCTGACTAAGAAGGGAACTGGTTTTACTAGAGGCAAATGTCAACATTCTCCTCCAGCTTATGACAAACATGAAGAGAAAACTAGATTGTCTCATTCAAGAAGTGGTCAAGTTTTAAAATGGTCTGAAAAGACACAATCAAAAATTAAAAATGATTTTAAAGATCTAGCCAAAACACTTCTTTTCAGTGAAGACACTGTGATGTCAGATCCAGATTGTGAGCTTGAAAAAACTTTACATGATGGCCACCGGAGAGTTAATGGTAAACGACAAAGATCTCCGTCTATGTCAAGCTCACATTTTGGGGAATTGTTTGGTTTGTCATTTCAAACACAAGCAACTCAAAGGGATGTTTTGAGGTCAAAGAAATCTGCACTTGACATTGAAGGTCAGTCACAAGACAGTTGTTCAATGAGAGGTTCGAGAGACTTCGTTCTTTTCAGCCCCACTCGGTTGGCTGCTGGTCAGGAGAAGAAGCTACTGCAGCAGCGAAGCCCTGCGGGAAATATGTCTGTCTCGGTGTTAATACCGCCTCCTAGCTTGGAGTTCAGCAAACTCAGTGATACTCTGGCTGACCCAGGTGGGGCTCATTGGCAATCTGAACACACTTTGGGAATATGGTTTAATAGTAGATGTTAAGTTTTTATTTATTGTAAGTTATTTGAATGGTAAGTGGAGTCTATATGTGATGCCAGTGTGTTTGTGCGTCTCTGTGTGTATTGGTGGGGGGGTTTAAAGTGGTAACTATTGGACTGTATACATTTGACAGTATGTTGTGTATGTGATTTACAAGACTAACTGCTACGTGGTATGGCAGTGCAACAGGTAGCATTGGTGCTTTACAGGGCCTTTGGATCAGATATGGGTGTCGATTTGTTTGTGTGGAGGTTGCATGTTCTATGTGTGGTCACATGGGTTTACTTCACATGCTCTGGTTTCCTTTCTCAGTCCAAAGATATGTATTTCAGGTGAACTGCTGATTCTAAATCAGTGTTAACTGAATGAGTGTGTGTGACTGCCCTGTGATAGAGTGGCATCCCTGTCAAGGGTGAACTCATTCTTTTTCCTGAATATTCTTCAGCCCTCTGTGATACTGGTGTGGACAAGTGGTTGCTCGATGGGTGTGGGTAGCCTAATTGCTACTTCACTTTCTTATTTATTTTTTTCCACTGAAAAATTTTATACTCCTGTGTTTAAAAATTTAAAAATGTTTAACCCATTTTACTTTCAGGACAAAGGGTTCATATGACTATTCCTTCTGAGCAGTGTGACAAGCTGCTTCTGGCCAGTTGGGGTCTTCCCAAACCTGTGCTAGAGAAATACCAGAGTCTTGGGGTTGTGCGGATGTTTGAATGGCAGGCTGAGTGCCTAACTCTTGGAAAGGTGCTCACAGGCAAAAACTTGGTCTACTCCGGTAATTTATTTTATTATTTTTTTTTAATGTCTTGCATTTTTTGTGTTTGTATTTTTTTTTAAGTAAAACTAGTAAAACATGAATGCCGGCACCTTGTTTTATTTAGGTCAGAGGCTGTTAAACATATTTTCCCCTTCAGAGGTTTAATATTGCCCAGTCCCTGGCTCTGATCTATCCTCTGGTGTATCCAGTATGTCACTTATGTTTTGCTTATTTCACAAACTAAGCTTTTAAAAACTATGTAAATTGTTACATTTAATTTTTAAAATGTTTCTTTAATCGCTCAATTTGCTTGGATAGAGTGACTGCTTTGCTTCTTTGTTTCAGCTCCTACTAGTGCGGGCAAAACATTGGTGGCCGAGTTACTGATTTTGAAGAGGGTCTTGGAGACTAGACGGAAAGCCATTTTCATTTTGCCCTTTGTTTCTGTGGCTAAAGAGAAAATGCACTACCTTCAGGTTTGGTGCATGTTTTGTTGAAATCAGTTGCATTTATGGATCTCCATACTATTTTCATGTTTTTGGTCTTATTAGTGCTTATTTAATCTGTCCAAGATGAATGCAGAGTTGTACTTGTTCATTTTTCGTTGAACAGAACCTGTTCCAGGAGGTGGGACTTAAAGTGGAGGGGTACATGGGTAGTTTCTCTGCAGCAGGTGGCTTCTCCTCCCTTGATGTTGCTGTGTGTACTATCGAGAAAGCCAATGGCCTGATCAATAGGCTTATTGAAGAAGATCGAATTGATGAACTTGGTAACTTTTTTAAACATAGTTTAAGTATTGTGATGAACAGTCTTGATATAAACTTCTTGCAGACATTTGTAAAAGCACTTTATAAAGTTTTCAAAACAACTGAGGGTTATTTTTATTTAAGGGATTGTTGTGGTGGATGAACTGCACATGTTGGGGGACTCCAGTCGAGGGTACCTGCTGGAGCTCCTGCTCACTAAGATATGCTACCTCACCTTGAAGTCAGCAGAAAGGTAAAGCACATGAGCTGGATGGGGCAACAGATTTAATGTCTGATTAGCTGTGTGTTTCTTTTTTTGTTTACATCAATTCTTCAATGCATTATGTTCTAGAAGTTCTCTCAAAGGTGTTCCAAAACTCACCAATGGGATGCAGATAGTGGGCATGAGTGCAACGCTACCCAATCTGGACCTGTTGGCTCGCTGGCTCAGTGCAGAGTTGTATCACACGGATTATCGGCCCGTGCCACTAATAGAGTGGGTGAAAATTGGCTCAAAGATATATGGTCACTCCATGAATTTGGTCCAGGACTACAAACCCTCTCTGCATGTGAAGGTATACTGAAGTGAATGTAAACTGATTGAAGACATTTTCTTGTTTATATTTGGGTAAAAGCTATGTGAATTTTTTTGTAATTTAAAAAAAAAAAATCTCTCTTAGGGTGATGACAATCACATTGTCAGCCTCTGTTTTGACACAATTTGCAACGGTCACTCCGTGCTGCTATTTTGCCCATCTAAAAACTGGTGTGAGAAGCTGGCAGACAGTGTTGCCAGAGAGTTTTATAATCTCCANTCTCTCTTAGGGTGATGACAATCACATTGTCAGCCTCTGTTTTGACACAATTTGCAACGGTCACTCCATGCTGCTATTTTGCCCATCTAAAAACTGGTGTGAGAAGCTGGCAGACAGTGTTGCCAGAGAGTTTTATAATCTCCAGCACAGAGCCATGCAGAAGGCTCAAGGTAACCAAGCCTCGGGCTTATTGCTGCTTTTTTTTGGAAAGTGAAACTTGTGTATTCAGTTTTAAATTTTGATTCATACATAATAAATTGTTTATGTGTTATTGCTAATGATTGTGGATCTTGTTTTTCTTGCTCTGTGGCTTGATACCAGCTTGTACTGAGGGACAGACAGGCCCCAGCTCTTTGCCCTTGTCCTTGAATCAGGATGGTCTTCTGGATGTCCTCTCGCAGCTGAAACGATCTCCAGCCGGCCTTGACCAGGTGCTGCAACGCACTCTTCTCTGGGGTGTTGCCTTTCACCATGCAGGTAGGTTGTATCCCACAGTGCCATTCTCGTTGTGAACAAGGTCTGAAAGACCATGAATTAGACTAAGGTTATGTTTTTCCATTTTTGTCTCTTTATCTTTCAGTTCTTTAGGCATTTGTTGTTCTCCTCTCCTCAGTTACGAGGTCATTTGCTTTCAGATAGTTAATTAGCAACTTCCTATTGTGTTGCTTTGATTGAGTTTTGATTTTTGTCTCCTTTTTTATGTTGTTTAACATTATATAGAAACATATTTAATTTTCTAAATTATTGTTTATTTCTGTGCTACGTTAACTTTGTGTTAGCTGCAGCACATAATTTCATCCTAGATGCTCAACTGATTTCTTGCATCCTGTAAGCACTTGTTTGAAGTTATTTGTTTATTTATAGGTTAATAAAAGGTAAACAAGTCTCCCTGCTACTTGTTTGAAATTACAGGTTTAACATTTGAAGAACGAGATATTCTCGAAAGTGCATTTCGATTAGGCTACATTAGAGTCCTAGTGGCCACTTCTACTCTATCGTCTGGTATAAATCTACCTGCCCGACGAGTTATTATAAGGTCACCAGTCTTCAATGGCCGCCAGTTGGATATTCTCACCTACAAGCAGATGTCTGGAAGAGCAGGGCGTAAGGGTGTGGATACTCTTGGTAAGTTAGAATACATTTTTTGTGTAGCATAATGGATGAGGGTGCTGCCTTAGTCCCGGGAACAAATTCCCAGACCTGCTGAAATACTCTTGAACAAAGCACTTACCTGAATGTACACAGTAAAAATTACCCAACTGCATAAAATGGATAAATAATTGTGAGTAGCTTAACATTATAAATTGTTTTCTACAGCATTGGCTAAGTAAAAAGGAATAATTTGCCTTAGGTGCACCTTTCAAGGAAGAAGAATGGATGTAACTTCTGTGTCTCTATAGGAGAGAGCATTTTGATTTGTAAGGAGTCTGAGCGACTGCAGGGAATTGGTTTAATACAAGGATCTCTGAAGCCAATTAAGAGCTGCTTGGTGAAGAGGGAAGGAGAGGGAGTCACTACAAGCATGGTTCGGGCCATACTAGAGGTATCCATACTTTTCTTTATCAACATTTGCCTCCCCGTTGCAATTTAAGGAGAGATTCTAATTCATTCCAGCAAGTCAATGATGCTCCACCCAAATAATAACACTTCCCTCACTGACAGTCAAATGGAACATATTCTCAATTACAGCACACAGGCTTCTGATAGTTTGGGGGAAGCAGCACGTGCATCTGAGCCCAATGGGAAATTGAATACTTCTCAGACGTGCCACAAGTCTTTGGAAGAAGCGAATGAGAACAGTTTTAATTGAAGCAGTAGCTTCCTTTCTTCGTTTCCTTCTCTATATACGAATTTGATGTCCAGTGGTACGGTTGAGGAATTTGACACGGGGATGCTGTCAGTAATTGTTTTGGTTTGATAATTATGTCTCCACTTTGCCGTTCCTCTGCAATAATTGGTTTTCTCAAATTCCAGATCATTGTCGGAGGGGTGGCTAGCACCCCAGAGGATGTGAGACTGTACGCCTCCTGCTCCTTGTTAGCGACCAGCGGGGATGCAAGTGTAGGAGATCAGGAGGCAGGAGAGGTGATCAAGGAGAAGAGGACCAACATGCCCAGAGGAGCCATAGAGGACAGTGTGCAGTGGCTATTGGATAATGAGTTTATTCAACTGCAAGAAGAGGGAGAAGGAGATCAAAAAAGTAAGTTCAGAGCTGCAAGACATCAACTGGAGAAACCTCTGTGCATTTAAAGAAAATAAACACGCAAAAAAGGTGTAGGCATGAGTACCTCGACTTTACTTGTGCTTATTTCTGTTGAATTAAAGTTTTTAATGTGGTTTTCTATTTTTATTGAATTTTCCCTTAAGTTAAGAAATACTTTGCCACTCACCTGGGTGCTGCAACTCTGGCCTCCTGCTTGTCTCCTCCTGAGGCCTTGGAAATATTTGCTGACCTCCAGAGGGCAATGAAAGGATTTGTCCTTGAAAATGACCTCCATATTCTCTACCAGGTAACATGTTGGGTTTATTTCACTGTTTTCTTTTCTCACAGCATTAATTGCATGAAACAGGCTCATCTTGGTTAAGAAGGTAGTAGAATCTTCCTTAGCACATATTTCATACTAAACCATTGTGTGAAGGTAACTCCAGTGTATGCAGACTGGACGAACATTGACTGGTACCAGTTCTTCTGCCTGTGGGAGCATTTGCCTGCCTCGATGAAGCGTGTGGCAGAGATGGTGGGAGTCCAGGAAGGATTCTTGGCACGATCTGTCAGTGGAAAAATAATCGCTAAAACAGAGAAGCAGCACAGGCAGATGGCTATTCATAGACGGTATGTCTGATTTACCCATTCATCATTGGATGTAGAAATATGACTTTAAGAGAAGTATCTGAAAAGATGAAAAGTTTTTTTTTTTTTTTTTTTCTTTTTAACTGCAGTACATGAATCAAATTAGTGTAACTGGTTAAATAGCTAATCATTTATCTGCCTTGTTGTCTTGAAGGTATTGGTAAACCTGAAAACACCTGTTTTTTTTCCCCTCCTCCCTGCAGTTTTTTTACCACGCTCGTCCTGTTGGATCTCATTAGTGAGGTGCCGCTTGGTAGCGTTGCAAAGAAATATGGCTGCAGCCGTGGACAGCTTCAGTCTCTGCAGCAGTCAGCTTCTACTTATGCAGGTAGTTTCCACAGAGTATCAGCATAAATAGTTTATTGTTGCCTGTGGCTAAAATCACTGCTTTAAAAATTGTCTGGCTTTTTTTTTTTTTTTTTTTTTTAACTGCCCCAGTTTTTTTTTTCTTGGGTATTTCACATACTACTTTAAAATCAAACACATAAATCGCATTAATTTTAAAACTAATTGTGTTTAAAAGTTCTGATGACCTCTGAGGTGAGATTGTGAGAACACAACGTTTATTTCTTCATGGTGTGTCTAACACAGCAGTGCCCACTGAGCACCACAACACACTACATGGCTTAGACTCCTGAACACACTGAACACCATCAGGGCCCATATCTCTCCTCTAATCCTCTGCAATGGTTAAACAACTCTTAACAAGCATATACACACAGCAGGCATGATGGCACAGCCACAGTTCCATCCAGGATGGTGGACCCTTCCCATTATCTTTTGCTGTCTGCTCTATGTGTTATATTAGTTATTTTTAGGTTTGCTAGGTCTCTGTGATGTTAATTATGGCTTAGTAACTGGGGTGGGTTATTGTGTTTCTTTATTTGTAACATTTGGTTGCCCACCCCAAGTATGGCTTTTGTTACATTTGGTGTCTGTGCATTTGTGTGTATTCAGGGGGTAAATGGACATTTGGTTCACACATAAAATTTGATTTGGGAATTTGTTTTTGCGAGGAAAATTGAAATGGCACCACTCTTTCCTTTTAACGATTTTTTTAAATTGATCAATGACTGCATTTTGCAAAAATCACAACAAAATTTTGAAGACTAATTAAAAAATTTTGATAACATTTTGCTCAAGTCAGCATTACAACGACATGCAAGTTTTTGTATTTTGTTAAGAAACGTTGCTTTTTGTATTTAGCTGCTTGACTTGTGGTAATTCGCTACATTTTTTAAAAAATAAATGTACAAATTAATTTAAAATACTGGAGAAATAGCAGACCAAATGAATTCTTCATATTTGTATGCGGCTTTGTTGACAGGTATGGTCACTGTGTTCTGCAATCGCCTCGGCTGGCACAATCTGGAGTTGTTGCTATCACAGTTCCAGAGTCGCCTGAACTTTGGTGTCCAACGGGAGTTATGTGACCTGGTGAGGATCTCCTTGCTGAATGCACAGCGTGCCCGTGTCCTCTACGGCACAGGATTCTTGACTGTATCTGACCTTGCCAGGGCCACTGTTGCTGATGTTGAGAAGGCCCTGAAGAAAGCTGTGCCGTTCAAAAGGTCAGTCTGTGCCAGAGACAAAGATGGTGTTTTTCACATTATCAGCAGGATGTAATAATTAAAAATTCTCTTTGGACAGTTCCCGACAGGCAGCTGATGAAAACGAGCAGGACGTCCAGGAACGCAGGACCACCCGCTGTATATGGGTCAGTGGGGGGAAAGCCCTGACTGAGAGAGAGGCAGCTCTGCATATTGTTGCTGAGGCCAGGAAGCTTCTCCAACAGGACCTGGCCCAGCTTGGGATACAATGGGACCCCAATACACTTCAACAAGAGAAACATCTGCCTAATGTACCAAGCTGTTGGCCATGTGATGGATCACATGACACAGAGCAGAAGGCCGCAACTCCTGACAAGTCTGTAGGCTGGGAGGGCCGGGAGGAGGTGTCAGTAGTACAGGAAGTTAAGAGTGAAAGTAGAAATTTGTCCAAAGAAACTGTAAAGGATACAAAGGCTTATTCTGTCTGTGATAAAGAGAAAGTGCGCAGGAAGACTCTATGTTCCAGGTCATTATTAACAAACATTAAGGATGTGGAGGCAAAAAATACAAGCATAACTTGTCTATTAAATTCAGTACCTAAAGCTGTACCACAGAGATGCCCAGTTGGTCGGGGGACTGATGGGGAGCCTATGCAGTCTTGTGTCTTGCGCAAAGTTCTAAAATCCATAAAGTCAGGTAGAAAAGATTGTGTTGACAAATCTGAAAAGCAGTCATCAGTTAATTTTCCAGAACCTCTTGTAGGTTGTATCTCCCGAACAGAAAGCAATGATCCAGAGGATAATACTCACCAGAAACTTGCTATAGGACAAGAATCTAAGCGTCGGAAAATTGAGAGTGCTGAAGCTCTAAAGGCTCAATGCAGCAGTGCCTTTAATCTACACACCATTGCTCCTAAAGATTCTGTATCCTTTTGTCCACAAGCTGGAAAAAAGTCTCAGTGCCTAAATCACAAGGAAAGCTTCCCTGAAGTTACTAATTTCAAAAAGCCTGAGTTGCAGAAGTGCACATTAAACTTTAAAAATGGAGAAGTAACAAAATTGAATTCCAACGTGATGCTAAAGAAGAAATGTCTTGAGAGCAAAGATGGGAGCGGTTTGAATGAATGCATGGATAATTTGCCATCTGTCGATGGAAAGAAATGTGAGCAGAAATCAAAGCACAGTACTGTTGAAAATGGCTGTGAGGTTACAGTGTGTGAAAGAGAAACTCGTAAATGTACAAATGACAATGAGCACTTCAGTCTGCATTGCCATCAGGGGCCTGAGGGAAACTGTGGAAATGTGTCTTCCACAGCTGAAGACCAGTGCAGTTCTCCAGAACTTTATAAGTGTGAGATGGAGGACTTTGGAGATAGCTTTCAGCTGGACACACAAACTGAGAGAGTTCTAATGCAGCAGCTTGCCAACATGAACCATGAAAATTCTCAATTGCCAGGAAAAGAACAGTCGGACTTGGAAGATTTAAGAAAAAGGGTCTCGGATCCTAAAAACCTAAACGCTTCTGAGGAGGTTTTGCTTGAGGAAAATGTAACCAATATGTTCCTGTGTCAAGGTTTGCCTCCCCATTACAATTTAAGGAGAGATTCCGATTCATGCCAGCAAGTCAATGATGCTCCACCCAAATATAACATTTCCCTCACTGACAGTCAAATGGAAAATATTCTCAACTACAGCACACAGGCTTCTGATAGTTTGGGGGAAGCAGCACGTGCATCTGAGCCCAATGGGAAATTGAATGAGATCCGTGCTTCTCAGATGTGCCACAGGTCTTTGGAAGAAGCGAATGAGAACAGTTTTAATCAAAGCAGCAGCTTCCTTTTTGATAGTCTGTATGAGAATTTGATGTCCAGTGGTATGGTTGAGGAATTTGACACGGGGACCACAGATGCTGTCATCCACCATGTTCTGCCTGTTGAGGAGCAACAAGACCATGGAACAGACGTCGATAATCGAGAGGCTGTTCAGTGGGGTGAATCGTTCTTCAACTTATCCGAATGGGGTGATTCCCTGCAAATTGGCGAGGAGTATCTTGACAGGATAAATGGCATATTTAAACCCAACGAACAACCTCATGGGCCAGCTAATGCAGTGCTGCCTTGCAAAAAGGAAAGTACCTCATCTGATGAAATAGTGGTTAGAGATACACAGGTCCAGTTAGACAGTAAAGGAGATCAAGTTTTGAAGAACCTTACATTTTCTTTAAGTCCAGGAATGCAAGATATTCTTGACAAATGGCCCAGTATGTTAAGTCCTGTTTTTGCATCAGAAGAAGTCCAACTGAGAGGTGAAAAAGGTCAAGCCACTGAACAAAAGGTGGTGAATAGAGTTGATCCAAACTCAGATCCAACCCGTAGTACAAGTCCAAGTTTAGAAATGAATGTTATGAATGAGAACTCAAAGGCAGGTTCTTGCGACACACCAGTAGGAAAAGCTAAGCTGGGAAGTCACAGTGACCTTATTCCTCCTACACCAGAAACCGAGCCAGTAACCCCCAGAGTTAAAGTGACCTTGTCTTCTATCCAGTCGCCACTGGCCACATGTCCAGAAGTTCCACCCGTATCTCCAGGAAACGCAAAATCTGTTGCCCATTTAAGTCGTGGGTCTGACTTGGATGCATCTCTGATTGCTGAGGGTTTCAGTTTACAACTGTCCCAGGATCCTTCCCCGCAGGAACGCATTTCAAGCAGCATGGAGTCCTTCTCCATCATTGATGTGGCCAGTGATGCCAGCCTATTTCGCACATTCGTTGGAGAGTGGAAAACAAAGAGCAGATTTTCCATTGCTGTTGCCTGTGAGAAGAAAGAGCACATTAGTCCTACAAAAGTAGAAGGCAAGAGTTATTATGAACCTGATTCCATTGTTTTACAAATCATGCCAGGTATTTGCGGTGATTGGAATGTACAGATTTGTCAAATATGATATGTTTATTTCAGCGATGAGGACACGAAAAAATGGATTCCCCATTAAAGGAAGTGAAGGTCTTTGTGTCGTCGGCCTGTCTGTATGCTGGGGAGGAAAAGATGCTTATTACATTTCGTTCCAGCATGAGGAATCCTGTACAGGTGAAGAGTTTCCGTTGACTAATGACTGTTACTCAGGTGCCAGAGGATCAAATGGATCTAGAAGTTTCTTTTTTCTCTCCTTCTCTGCACAGGTATTAGTGCCAGTTTAGCACCTCCACCAGTGGATAGAAATTTAACTGTGGCAGAGAGACTCAAGCAGGTTCGAGAGGGCCTTAAAAGAAGCTCCCAATTGGACTGTGTGCTTATTTCGTACGACTTCATTCAACTTTATAAGACGCTTCTTCTGTCCTGTGGACTGTCTATGGAGGGAAGCTTTGAGGATCCAAAGGTGAGAAATGTTGATGAGGGGTAAACCATGTGGGCTGAAAACATGCCGATTATGAAAACTAAGTTGGATGTTAGGAGCCATAAACAATGGTGATAATAGTTTGCCTGCTGTATGCAAATACAATAAATGTGTGTCTGTTGATATGATTTCATTCCCTTGAGCCCCTCAACCCTGGACAGTGATATATTCCTATACCTCTTTAGTTTAAGTGTTGGGATCAATTGTAGACCCTATCACATATTTATTTGTTTGACAATGTCCAATATACCCTTATTTTGATTTTTTGATCCTACCATTTTGTGCAACATGTAGGTTGCTTGCTGGCTGCTAGATCCTGGCTCAAAGGAGCGCACACTCCACAACATGGTCACCAACTTTGCCCCTCAGGACCTGCCCCTGCTAAATGGCATCAGCACTGGGTCAGGGGTGCAGAGCCTGGGTATGAGTGCAGATGGAGATCGCCCTGGGCGATACCGAGCAGCCATTGAGTCCGTTCTTGTGTACAGCACCATGAAACAGCTGCACATCCTTCTGGAGAAAGACAACTTGCTAGGTGCTGCATACCTCTTTATTTCACTGCATGTTCCTGCAGAGTGAGCTGCTGCATTACCACTCAGTCGTCTGTGGTCTTTTTATATACTGCTGTTTTGCATAGTCATTCACATTAATGGGACTCTGAATTTTGAATTTAATCCTCAGGCAAGTGTTAGAGCATCTGCTCAATTTTAAAGTGGCAAACTCATTGTTTATTGTCATCAGACCATATGAGACATCATGGGAAACAGTAGTTATGGAACTGTACAGACAAATTTAATTTTCTGTTGTGGGGACTTTTTTTAACCATTAACTGTTTTTGTGTTATCAGCATTTATATGCTGAACAGAGTCCTTATGATAATATTTAAGTCAATAAGCGATGATTTTTCTTTACTCATATTATTGGGCACTGATTTTGCGTTGGGTTATACAGCACATAGCATCTTTATCGGTTAAATGGTTAAAAAAGGTTTCCCTCATTGTCCAGAAACAGAAATGAGCACTAATTACCTTTTTTGTTTTTTAATATTCCTTGTTGGTGGTTATTTAGTTCTGCACTGTGAGTCTCAGGATGGCGTTTTTGATTCTTCTGTTTCTCTTGCAGAAGTCTTCCGCACTGTGGAAATGCCCACACGGTACTGTCTGACGCTTCTTGAGCTGAACGGTGTTGGATTCAGCACCTCCGAGTGTGATGCACAGAAACATGTGATGCAGGCCAAGCTGAACATGCTGGAGTCGCAGGCCTACGAGTTGGCAGGATACAGTTTCTCCCTCACAAACCCTGAAGACATCGCCGAGGTCGGCAAATCGCAAATACAGCTTTAGACTTGTTTTACAAGGCTGTTGATGAAGTGGCCATTTTTTTGGCACCTGAGGATGTCTGAGCTTTTTTGCTTTGTCTTTCATGATTAATTAGATTCAAATTTGTTGTGTCCTGCAGGTTTTGTTTCTGGAACTGAAGCTTCCTCCAAATGGGGACCTGAATGAATTGAAAAATAAGAAAACCCTGGGCTATAACAGGCGTACGGGTGCTGGGAATCGGGCCAGACCCAACAAGAAGTTCAGCACCACTAAGGTGACTGCTCCATAGTGGAAGTCATAGTTGTGAGCGGCTAGAGACAGTCACTGAGAATCAGAATGATGCTTCAGTTATTCTAGGTGTTTTTTTGCCTGTTTATTGATTACAGTATTTAGTCACGCTCAGGGTAAGTTCTGTATTTACAAATAACAGATCTTTATAAAATAAATAAAAACACTTTGATGCATGTGGTCCTTGTCCCACAGGCATTTTTGAGAAAATAGTTTTTGTGTTTCTCACGGAGACTGTTAAACTCTGTTAAATAATTTATGTAGCATCCATTATTTACTTTATGCTAATTATACTAACCAAAGTGCTTAAGTCAAGGTGAGAGGTGCTGTAATCCAGTCAGCTTGTACAGGGTGATTCAGAAAGAATCCTTTCATAAATTTATTATTAAGTCAGTATCATACAATATGAATAAGTAGTCTACTGACTACAAGATTAACAAAATTTTGTAAGATTAAAACATAACAAATTACTTAAATTGGTTTAGACTAAATGTTCATATGTTACTTCTGGGAGATTCATGAAGGTATTCTCTCTCAGTCACCCTGTATGTAAAGTTGTTTGGTAGGGAAGGAAAGAAAATCAAAGTGGTAATTCCACATCCATGTTCTGTCCAGTGATCTCAAGAGCACAAAATGTTTATTTTTCTCATTCTGTATTTATTACTTGTAATTAACAGCTTTAAACACAACACACCTGTTTTCATTCATACATTGAATTGATTTGTTTGAGGAGGCACTACCTGTTTACAAGCTGTGGCTCTGTTTGAGAAATTTATACCCTCACAGGTTACCATTGTGCTGTCGAACAGTCAGAGTCAGCAAGTCTGACTTGCATTAAAACACTTCTGTAGTTCTTCTAATACTAGTCCAGCGTGGACTGCCGTTAACTAGCTCTGCTTTTGTCACATCCTCAGGATGTTCTGGAAAAGCTCAGACCGCTGCATCCTTTACCAGCTGTGATCTTGGAGTGGAGAAGAATAACCAACGCCTTGACGAAGGTGGTGTTCCCCTTGCAAAGAGAAAAAATGTGGCACCCCATTCTGGAAATGGAAAGAATATATCCGGTCTGTCAGACCCACACGGCTACAGGTACAGATGTTTTCACACTCGTTCTGATGTTAAAGAGAATTCACAGAAGTGTCTCAGTATTTACTGTAGAAGTGCCTGGTGGAAAACAATGCTATGGATTTTTTAGGTTGCACGGGTAATTCCCCATTTTTATAAATATCTTCGTGTTTATTTTTCCTATACAGGAAGAGTAAGCTTCACTGAACCCAACATTCAGAATGTGCCAAAGGATTTTGAAATCGGGATGCCTTCCATTGTAGAGGAAAGCCCTCCATCTCAGGAGAGAGTGGGTGCTGCCTGTACAAAGTTGAGGTACGCGCAGAACCACAAGTTTTCCTAACCTTATATGTTTGTAATGCTCCGATTTAAAAATGGTGCCACGTGGCTTTGTTCTTCAAGGAGTAGGAAAGCAAGGATGAATCAACCAGCAGTACCACCACCACTCAGAGGTCTTGTGAAATCACCAGAGAAGCGAGTGCCTTTTTCTGTCAGTATGAGGCACGCCTTTGTACCTTTTACAGGTAAGGTGATGGTTAACGGAAGATAAACTGTAGCAAGGAGATGATTTATTGAAATAAACTCAAGATCAAAAACACTATTTGAAATGCCACTGTATTTACCCGTTGTTATACCTCATGTATAATCCTTCTGGCTCCTGTGATCCTGCAGTGGACCAGTAGGTTGATGAATAGATAGCTAGGTAGATAAAATTAAAAGGTAAGACATTTATCATAATAAAAACCAGTTGAATGTTAGATCTCCAAGGTGCTCATTGATTGGCTGCCACTGTATTTCAGGAGGTCTGATCCTGGCTGCGGACTATTCCCAGCTCGAGCTGCGCATCCTGGCTCACTTCTCCCGCGACCGCCGCCTCATCCAGATCCTCAACAGTGGAGCAGACGTCTTCAAAAGCATTGCTGCCGAGTGGAAAATGATTGACCCCGAGTCTGTCAGTGATGCTCTTAGACAGCAGGCCAAACAGGTGAGGTTCACACTTTTGGTACTTAAAAGATTAATATAAGTAATTTGTTTATTTACTTTATTTGTTTGATTGTTACAAAGAAAATGTCTTATTCTTTTTTTAAACTAGATTTGTTATGGCATAATCTACGGCATGGGAGCGAAATCCCTGGGAGAACAGATGGGCATTGATGAAAATGACGCTGCTTGTTACATAGAAACGTTCAAATCCCGATATTCAGGTAACTGACTACAAATAAGGGTCTCGTCATGTAAAAAATGTCATGACTTTTTAATTTTTTTTAAACACCTTTCTAAATGGGAGGCAACATAACTGTCGTGTTTACCATAACGTTGACTGGCTTTGTATTTCAGTGACAGGCTACTTTGTGTGATTTATTTGGATATAGAAGATAAAAATCTGGAATTGTAACCTGATGGTTGTCAGTTCATGCTCTGTACTTAATGTAAAGTGAAATATGTTTTCCCCAAACGGATTGTGTATAATACTTAAAGGCCGCAATACATTGGGTAAATGTGTCAGCTGTTTTTTAACAATACGATTGTCTGTGCTTAAGGTATACAGGCTTTCCTGCGGGAAACCGTGAAGAACTGTGGAAATGTTGGCTACGTTCACAGCATCCTGGGTAGGAAGAGGTTCCTCCCAGCAATAAAAGACTCAAATATATATCTGAAGTCTCACGTAAGTATTTGTCCCAAACGAAAAATGCACCATAAACCCAAGACATGAGACCACTCATCTTTTGAAGGGTTCTGATCCAAGGCTGAGCAGAACTTCCTGTCTCCAGGCCGAGCGCCAGGCAGTGAATACAACAGTCCAGGGTTCCGCCGCTGACATTGTAAAACTGGCAACTGTAAACATCCAGAAACGCTTGGAGAAGATCTTCCCTCATGTGCCTCGAACACACCAGCACACATCAGCATCAGGTAGGCAGGCCACGCAGAATCTGAATTTTGGGAGAGCTGATTTGTTGCAGTCTTAGTTTATTTTAAACTGTATCAATGCGCTTCATCTCGCAGACAGCAGACGCTACCGGATGCTGCCTGCCCGTCGTAGGGGCGCGTTCTTCATTTTGCAGTTGCACGATGAGCTCATCTACGAGGTGGCAGAGGAGGATGTCATTCAGGTGGGTTCCTGCTCTTTACCTGAAATCAGTTATTCGGGTAGCTGCAACTAGTGGAGTGCACAGTCTTAGTCATACCGTGGCAAGAATCCTCTGACCCCGAAAGGAGTCTGAGATAAACACACACCTGCGTCCATCAACACGTTAGTGATTTTACTGTTTGGTATTAATCAGGTCTTCAACAGCAGGACACAGTTTTGTTTTTTTTTGTAGAATAAATATAAATAAGCTCGTACTCTTGTTTTTTTTTATATAAATAGTAAAATATGAGGTTTTATGTGATTGTCCACTGTTGTGTACATTCCCCTGTTGCCTCAGGTGGCACAAATTGTGAAGAAGGAGATGGAATCGGCAATGAAGCTGTACGTAAAGCTGCGTGTAAAGATCAAAGTGGGTCCAAGCTGGGGAAACCTCCAGGATCTGGACATTTAAACAGGTGCTGTGCTTGAGGGACATGGTGTCTGTGTTCGTCAGAACTCGGACAGAAGTTTCCTAAAAGAAAAGTGAAAGCATAAAATTTTATGTCTTTTTCCACTTTTGGTCTTTAGGAGGAATTTTAACCAACCACCCATACTTACAGATGCATTATTACAGCCTTTTATTTATTAGAAATTTACAGATGAATTTTATGACTGGACACTAAAAATGATTTTTAAAAATCTATCTATAATGTGAATGCGATTGAAATGAGAATTGAATGTACACTTTTGTATTATATGAAATGAATGTTAATAAAAGAGCAAACCGACTTCACTTTTTAGGTTGCAGACATGCAGTTACAGAAAAAGCTTCATTTATATTCTTGATGATTGATTCTTGATACTTACGGAGAAAAGTTTCTTTTTTTCTTCATAAGAAGTATATTTAAAGATGAGAGGCTCGGGATTAGAACAAGCGCATTTTCAGTAGCAGGAGCATCAACAATCTGATATGCTGATGACACCAACCTAATAAGGGTTAAGTGCTGCAGTGGAAGGTGTGCAGAACATCCTCAAATGTGCTGGTGTATCTGCAAGAGTGAAGGTTATAATTGTTCGAGCTGTGACATGTTCTACAACACTGTAATGCGGTGAAGTTTGAACCTGGAAAAAACAGGACAGGAAGAAGACTCCTTTGAAGTGTGATGCTGGGAGAGACTTTAAAAACTCTGTGGAGAACCAGATGGATATAGGGTCTAGCCTGCAATGGGCAAGTACTGCAGTTGGTGGCTGGATGCTGGATAAAACCTGCATTACATGTTACTTCTTTTGTTGAACAGTAGGTGGCATTACATGCACCTTTTTGTGTTTGTTCTAGACTTGCCACCCTATCGAACCTTCTTGTGCCATGAGCAAATAGGAGAAAAAATGGCTCCCAGAATGACATGCAGTGCACTCCAGTGTTTCATTTCTTCTCCTCTACCCTGCATTCCAGCACAGCGCAACTGCATCCGTTTTGGTTACTTGTGTTGCGCCAACTGGGGCTTCTTTCTCCACCCAGAAAAACATCCCAACATTTTCATTCATGCTACAAATCAAAGTGGCGTTTAGAGTAAATCTAGCTGGGATTTGCTCAGAGCGCCACATCAGGAGGCCTGAAAGGCGCCACTGTCTGCGGCATGCGGGCTGTCCATCTGGGATGACGTGGGAATTCGTGTCATAGCCTGGCCACAGTGAGGCGCCGTTAACTGAAGACAGCTGCTGCGGTAACCAGCCTGTGGTGTAAAACTGTTACCCAGGCGAGATGTATGATGTAACAACATCTGCTGTGCAGATTAATCGTAATGTGGTGTAATGGAGTAACAGTATCATCTGGGGTAACAGGCAATGGTGATATAGCAGGCAGAGGCCTGCGGTTCTCCTTCAAAAATTTGTGCGGGTAACACCTGTCCATCAGGTCTCTTTCTGAGCGTGACTAATGGGGGGGTGGAGGTGGGACAATGCGTATCCGCAAGGAGGAGGGGCTACGGTGCAGCAGTGTGCCCAGATAATTACCCGGCACTTTCTGTCCCCATGCTGACACGCGCCAGGGGCATTCTGTCTGTGACAACCTCCCCATCTCCGATCTCCTGTCTCCTCCCCTCCCCTGTCCTATTACCGCCGAGCTCCCGGGGGGCTGGGGGGCTGTGAGGATCATCATTATCGATGGTCCAACTTGTCCTTTCTGCTGCAGGATTATTGCTCCATCGCTGCCACCACCCTGTCACTCAGGTTCACCAACACACACCTTAGCTGGTGCACGGTGCATATGTGCGCGCACACCCCATTCCACCCCATCACACACACACCTGCCCGCCTGCCATCCCTGCAACATCGGTTGTTTCTTCTAACAACTCCTCCTTTTTCTATAACCGACAAGGACCAATCAGAACATGTTAAATCGCCCGCTTAACTTCAGCATCATGCAGAGTCATGTTCTTCTCTTTAGTTCAGTAAGTTTTGTGAAGTCTGACCTTTTGATTTGCTTTTTTGATTGACAGTCGAAAAAAAGCATGCAACATCATATTTCTTGAAATGTGTTTATTTATGGACACTGGCCAGTTGCTCCTGGTCACGCAGTAATGTGTCACAGTCGGGTGTAGAGTGGGTTCACATGGAGAGTGCAGAACTAGTCACCTCCCGCCCTTTGTCCCATCTTAATGAAACCCAGGATTTACACCATAACCAACCTGTTGAGGTGTTTTGTGAGCTGCAGATTTCTGAATTTCATTCTGCTTATATTCCCCAAACCATCAATAGTCACATTCCCAATATTTCTGTCTCCACCTGACTATCGATTCCTTAATTCCTTCAACTTTTCTTTAAAGCTACTTATGGTGATTTATCCATTTATACAGCTAGGCGTTTTTTACTGTTTCATTTTAGGGTTAAACGTGGTACGGAAGGACATGGCTCTCAAACCTGCAAGGTGGCACATGATGTGACTTTGCATGTTTTTTGAGTTGTTCACCTGATCCCTCCCACAATGCTCTAGGGGTTCTGTTGACCACGAGTATCAACATGAGGGACGCAAACCCATGTGCTCTCTAGACCTCCTCCACCGAGATGGCTACTGTGACAGAGCAGGGACTCTGACCCCACAATGTAGTGATCAGTGTGGACTGAAGGTGGCGCTGTCTTCACCTCAAGCCCCTGAGAAACCCTGAAGCTCCTGCAATGGTTGTTAGCTATGCCACTGGGCCATTTTGAGCACAGCTACCGTTTACACTAATGTATTTAACCAAGACTTTTCTCTAAAGAAATTTATAATCCTCACCCATTTACAACGATTTACCCATTTATACAGATGGGTGATTTTTACCGTCAGTTCATGGTGAGTGCAGTCAGTTCTGCTATGTATTTCTCGTTCCATTTAGTGCAATAAATTTACATTTTCAGTGGGGAAAAAGGATTGGGTCACGGCTCATTAAATGCAGTAGCCATCTCCTGGTAAAACTCACGCACAAAGTTAAATGAAAAGATTGTTAAAAAGTTTAAACTCGTGACAAAAAAAAAAAATTACACAATTTGTGACACTTTGTTCTTCACGTCCTTTCAAAGTGCTTTATCACATCCAGCTGCTCTCGCAGCCTTTTCTTCACAACGTCCAGCGGCCCTCTGACCGCCAGAACTCGCCTTTATGCTCTCTCCCCTTTGGGCAGCCGTGTTTAACTGCAAAACGGCACAATGTTAAATTAAATTGAAATTACACAATGCAAAAATGCGTGAGTTTTCCGAGTTGTGATCCAGCTGTTTTCCTAAATGAGACTCAGAAAAGTCTCTGTTATGTAAACTTGTCCACCAGGTTCTATCCTGATTGTGTAATGAAAAGACTAATTTTACATGACAGCTGACTGTACGCCAGTCAAGGGCATTACAGCCAGAGGTGAGATTTAAATCCGGGTCCTTTGAGTCTAAAGGTAGTGGCTTTAAGCGCTACTTCTCCTGGCGCCCCTTGTTTTGCATGGACATTTATTCGCACTTTTCTCCAAAGCGACATTATTGATTAATGTTTAGCCGACACTTCCATTCAAAGTGACCTGCGACACCAGATAGGCTATAAACAACATGCAACCATTTTGTCAGTGCAGTTATGACACTGAGGGGCTCCGCAGGAGGCCGACTGTCCTCATACCCAGGAGGAGAGCAGAACTGCATTGCAGTGGTGTAATCGAGGCACGCGTGTAACTCCTGACCTTAACGACCGAAGGTAACCATAACCAAAACCATAACCCCCCGCTGCCCCTGAGGTGTCTGTGGGGCGCTGCTCCTCAGGTTGCCAGGTGGTCAAGGGGTGATGACTGTGCTGTTCCTCAACCGCTTAATCCCCTGGCACCACATGCAGAAAGGGCCGGGCGTAGCGGGCAGCCGCTTGCAGGCACCTCCCCTCCCCCGAGCTGTGAATGGCAAAAAGCAGGGTGAAAATTGAGGGGGGACGTGGGTTGCGACCAAACCTCCGCAATGCACCTTCGCTCTCCGCCCGGGCGTGAGGATGGTCGGCCTCCTGAGGAGCCCCTGAGGGTCATGACTGACTAACGCAGTCTAACAGTCCTGGGGGTGGGGGCACCCCGCGGTTCCATGTGAGCACCTGCCAGAACTCGCGAGGCGAAACGCAAACGCCCCCCGATTAAGCAGCGGCCCATTAGCTCGCCCCGATCACCCCCTGTGGAGAGCACTGCACCATGTCCCCGCTGGGCTCAATTCAGCTCCAGCCCACACGCACAATCCTGCTGAATATTCCGTTTCACACGCTTCTGTTTTACCGCCAGAATTTTCCCAGCTTTGTTTTCCTGAAAGCATTTTTGAATTTTAAGAATGTAAAACGATTGCCTGAATATACAGCTGAGCTGAGATCTAGAGCATCTTGAATTAATATTTATTTTGCAGGATGCTGCTTTAGACCAAGGATGTCCCACCTTTTTTTTTTTTTTCCTCACAGTTATTACTGTGACCTGGTTCGGGAGCCACTTATGTGTAAATCGCCGGAGGTGACATAACGAATCAGGTTTCTTTGACGCATAATTAATATAATGCATCATTAATAGTTGTTTTGTATTTCAGCAACGCAGTGGCGCCGCCGCCTCGCCGCACCCAGGCTGTTTGGGCATGGGTTCAAGTCCAGCTCAGCCTGTGTGGAGTTTCTCTGTCCTCACCAAATGTTTGTGGGTTCCCTCCCACAGTCCAGCAACACGTGTTTCAGATGAATTGCTCACTCTGAATTGCCCATAGTGTGTGAAAGTTTGTTGGTTTCTCTGCGACAGACTGGTGCCCCATTCAAAGTGTGCTGTCTAGCGGCGAAGGACAATGGTTGGGTTTTATACATCTAAATTTGAACACGTTCATTTTATTTTATAATGTCCGTATTAATTACGTCCATTGCTTGAACACATGATATGAAGTCATATATCTGGTATATTGAAACTTTAATGTTCCAACAAAAATTACAGTTTAACCCATCTCATTTATGGTAGGTATTGTATATATTAATAATTTACAAATGTTCTCATGTGACAAGGCAGGCTGTACACAGCCCCCAGGCCACACGTTGGACAGTTATCACGACATTTTCAAAACATTGGGGTATTACGGGTTTATCGTATTTATAAGTTCTTTTTATGCTCCTCCAAAGAGGCAGGAGTCGTGCTGCTGAGGTTCAGAACCACTTCTTTCCATCATCCGTTCACCGCCTGAAACAGGGAGTCGCCATGACTCTAAGTGACCGTGTTGGGGGGCTTCATTAATTGCCCCTGGGCTTGCGACCCATTTTTTTGCCATCATCCACCCCCCCCTCCCTGGGTTAAGAAGGGGGGGGTATCGCCGAGCTTCCCATGACTGGGGGAGTTATTAATTACCATAATTTCGGTGGCGGTTTCAGATTACTGGGTGCACTCCAGGCTAGCAGCTGCGGCGTGCCAGTGCAGAGGCAGCGAGGCTGCTTGCCGACTGTGCTGGCAGCGCCGTCTCCTAGCAACGTGTCCTCCATGTATTGTGCCTCCCTGTCCTGTGGGCTCCTTGCATAATCTGCGCTGCTGTTTCCATGTAGGGCTTGTTAAAAGATTTATGATGCAGCTTAAATTTTTTTTTTACCCTCGGACGGCCTTTACCACGATTGCTTTCGACGTCTCGCAGCAAAGTGCTGATCCCGACACGACCTCTGCATGTTATGTGGTGAATTTGTGTGCTTGGGAGCCTCCTCTCTGTTAAAGTACTATAATGAGGTGTTTTGATGTCGATTTACAGGTCTGAGAAGAAGCGACATTAATCGTAAAGGATATTTCAGCAGCGTCCGTTCAAATTAACTCCGTTTATAATAAAAAACAGCTTTTAACATTGTCATTCCATAACTATTTAACTGAAGCCCTTTTTTCCCAGAAGATTTTGTCTATTTATGCAGCAGGGTAACATTTTCAGTGGCATTTTAGTGTTAATGCTTTCATGAAAGGTGCTTCAGCAGGACATGGGATCTGAACCTGGGTTCTTTCAATGGAAGGCAGCAGTGCCACAATTTCAGCAGACAGCAGGCGAATTGAATTAGAGCAAAATTAAACGGTGATATTATTCCTGAAAAGTTCATTCTGTTTTTATATGGGAGGTTCCTGAGAGGGGCCCAGTGCCTCCATGATGGTCACGACTTGGTCACGACTCAAGTTAGTGGCATGTTAGCAAGAATGCATTTGCAGGGTCACGTGAACTCAGCCCACAGGGGTGAATCAGTGCTCATTTAGGACTCTCCGTGCACGGCGGTGCAGACCTTTATATTCATTTATTGCAGTGAGGACCTCCTGCGTCACTGTTGATCGGTGACCTCTTCGCGTTGAGCATCACTGAGCAGTCGCACCTGGGCAAGCGAGCGCTGTTGCCAGAGCAGGTCGTCTGCTGCAGGGACATGAGGCTGTAGGAGGATCAAGGGGAACATTTGGGCTTTCATCTCCCTCCAGCTTGGAGGGGGGGGTGTCCACCTTCTGACCTGGTCAGACAGCCAGCTCGCTCACCTCTTCCTCGAGTGTTTTCTGCTTCGGTCCACCATACCTGACAGCCGTGACTAATACTGAGGAAGGATGGTTTGGTCCTGCACAAGGGGGGTGGCTGGCAAAAAATTTTATGGAAAAACACTTAAATGCAGGCAGCAGGTGGTGTAGTGGTTAGAGCTGCCATCTTGCACTCAAAGAAAGTGTGCGTGTGCATGTGTGTGTGTGTGTGTGTAGCTCACCCTACACACATCTCCTTCCACAGTTTCGTGTTTCACCACAGTTTGAACCACCGTGGTTCTCACACGCCAGCCATCATCATTAAGAATTGATGAAACGGCCTTTCATTAATATTTATTAATTTTATGCATATATGTGCGCCGCAGGAGCCCAGTGGTTGGAGTTGTACCTTACAGTTGGACGGGTGTGTCATGACCTGGGTTCAGCGTCTGCTCCTCTTGTAATACCTTTGACCAGCTTAGCGTGAAGCGATACAGTAAAAATTACCCAGCTGTGTAAATGTGTAAATAATTGTGAGTTACTTTTGGCAAAATGCATCAATCAAATGAATGTATAATGTGCCGAAGAAGGGACTCTCAAACAGATGGATCATTATGAAAAACACACACGGCTCCTGGTTCTCCTGGGCCCAGCAGCGAATCGATTTCTCTAATTGTCGGAGGCCTGAGCATCCCCAACCCACGTTCGCACAGCGCGATATGCTCGACCATAAACCAGCCCAGCTCAGCGCACGTGCACGACGTGTTTACTGAAGCGCAGAGAAAATCGTGAGCGATGAGCAGCTGTCAGCTGCAGCGAAGACGAAAAACAAAATGGCGGGCGGTTTGGAAGCGAGCCAGCAGCAGGCCTCCTTTCTAGCGTGCTAGCGAGCGGCACG
Organism: Arapaima gigas; assembly: GCA_900497675.1. NCBI lineage: Eukaryota > Metazoa > Chordata > Actinopteri > Osteoglossiformes > Osteoglossidae > Arapaima > Arapaima gigas. The sequence continues at coordinate 27,140 of UFQX01000311.1, forward strand.
CCGCCCGGGCGAATCCGCTCCGGGGTGAAAACGCGGTGCCGTTTGTCAGTCGTGGGTCAGTGTGGATGCCGTACTGTTCTCCAGCACGGGACTGTGGCGACTCGGTCAAATCGAGCCAGCCGGGTGTGTCTGAAGCACCGCGTGGACCTGAGACCCATCGCCACTCAGGGGGCGTTCATCTGCTGTACGGATCAGAACTTCCCCACAACAAGTAGTTATTCCGTTCGTAACCATTTGGAGTCATTTCACTTCATCCTGCCTTACTTTTTTTTAATGTACTCCTGCAGGGGTTCATAAAGCCCAACTGGCACACACTTACTTCTGCCTCCGGTGGTTCCACATAAGTGATATTTTACACATGAATAACCTGCAAATGTCAAAGCCAAACGACGTCGGCATGAGGACAACCGACTCGTGTTTTCACAAACGCAGCTTGACATTCAGTGCTCAGGGATGTCCTTTTTTTGACAAAAGAAATGACAGAAAAACCATTTCGGACTCATTAATCACTTGACTGTATGTGTGACTTTGCAAATGTTGAGTGTTCCTGAATCCGACCTGCAAATTTAACGCGAAAGTCCATTTTTGTGATCTGTAAGATCTGTCAAATGTGACTTGACTCATCCGACCTGGGCTGTGGACGTGGGTTCGATCCCCACCCGGTCCGTGAGGAGGTTGCAGGTTTTCCCCCGTTTGTGTAGATGTCCTCTAGGTGCTCTTGTCTCCTCTCACAGTCATGGTTTTCAGATGAACTGGTGACCGAAGCCCAGAGTGTTTGTATGTGTGAGTGTGTGTGTTGCACTGCTCTGTGGAAGGGTACAGTACTTACAAGTTGGGTATCTGTCACTGTAACTTAGCTTGGTGTCAAGTAAATACAAATCAATAATAATAATTAATTAATTTTCCTTGCCCCCCCCCCCCCCACCCCTTCTCTTCTAGAAGTTTCTGGAGCCAGTAAAAGCAGTGCGTTTGGGACACACTGGGATCATCGCAACTCGCTGGTGATAAGAAACAGAACATACGATTCTCAAACGCACGGGGGCTTTGAGGCCAAGCTCCCATAGGGTCTGTGTTTTTCGACCGGTGTGTCCGTTGCCGGCCCACGGGGCTCCTGCGGCAGAGCCTAATGTTCCCCTCATTCGCAGTCAAGCCCTCAGAAGCCCAGCTGTAGACAACTGCCCGGGGAGCCCCCCTGTTCTCACCGCTTCACTCCTCGCCGGATTTTCCAAAGGTGAGAATTCAGCTGTCGCCTGTGTGAAGAAACCTAATGTGTTCACACGATGGTGCGGTACCTCACCGTGGTCTATCTACATTCCCACATGACACTACCAGACACTGTTCACAGTGGTCTTTTTCACGTCAAAAGACTGTCAAATACTATTTTTTTCCTGTTCATAATGCACATGTCTATTTAGAAATCCTCCACTACACCCAAGTGAGAGAACATGTCACCATTTAAAATGAACAAGTGGGCCATGCAAAAAGCCAAGGGAATATCACGAGTTCTAACCAGTGTTTTTGTTTTTAATTGTTAAACAGTTACTTAACTGATGCCTTTTTTACAGTGTTTGGACTGAACACTAAAACATCCGTTAATTTTTAGTAACTGCTTCTCCAACAGAGGGTCTTATTGGTGCACAATGTGTCCTGGAAACGTTGAATTTGAGGCAGTTTACACTGCTGGTTCATTGTGGGACAGTCTCACACACACACACACACACACACACACACACACACACACACACACACACACACACACATTCGCACGCATGCACGCACACTATGGGAAATTTAGTGTCGCAAGTTTACATGAAACACATGTCTTTGGACTGTGGGAGGACACCCACACAGATTCCGGGACGACATGCAAGCGCCACACAATCTGTACCCGTGTAAATCCCAGGTGCAAATTGAACCGGACGATCTGGATGCCTTGTCAAATTGGAATCAAATTCAGGACGTAGGAACTGAATTCCCATACCGGGGATTTCAATCCTCACACCATCAGGGGTGTAAAAACAGCAATTCATGCAAGTCCAAACACAGGAAAGCCTTTCACTTGGATCCCTAGCATAACACATCGAGAGCTTTTGGTTTAATGAACCGGCGGTTTGGTGACCTTCTATTAATTTCACTTTCATGGTTCCCACGCATTGGGCGGCGATCCCATTTTCTTGCGCAGATCAATCAGAGTCACATTAATTTGTACTAAATAAAAACCCGCAGGGGCAGCGTGGCGGTGAAGCAGGTCTTGCTGTGCGGGTGTTGGTTTGAATCCTTCTTAGTCTGTGTGTAGTTTGTGTTCTCTGTGTCAGTGTGTGGATTTCCTCCGGGTGCTCCGGTCATTCCAAAAACACGTGTTTCAGGTGGATTTCGACTCCTTGTTGCCCGTAGTGTGTGACTGTATGAGTGGGTGTGTTTGCGACCTCCCAGGGTGTTTGCTTCCTTGCCAAGTGTGTCCAGGAGAGGCAACCTCTCCAACCTCGTAAACAGACAAGCAGTTTCTGAAAATGTGCGTGAGAAACCTCGAGCGAAACTTCGGCCAGAAGTTTCCTGGAGAAAGTTCTTTTTCGTCAATACTTCTAAACATTTTTTTTGCGTTTTATAACGGGCACCATTCTCTAAAGGCGCTGCATCAGAACAGCCCGGTCTCAGAATTGCATTTGTCGATTTCTTTCAGGCCCTTCATTGCTTCTTCTGACACACTGCCTAATATAAAGCAGCCAGCAAGACCCTATGAAGGATGAATGACCTCATATTCCAACCAGTTCACATCTTTGCCCAACAAAGTGCTCTTGAACATCGATTGTTTTCATGCTCAACCTGCCAAATACTCTGGACGGCCAAGAAAAGCTTAAAATGCAAATCTGATAGGACCTCCACTGAAATGAATCATTTATAATTGTATTATAAATAATTTAAACTGGGAAGAGTCCTTTATTGTGTCTCCTTGGGTAAAATAACTTTTGTCAAAGCCCAATAGAAACGAGGCTGTATGAATGTAGAGAAAGACTGTTGTTTTTGCTCTTTGCCCTCCTTGTACTCTGTAAGGATTTCATCATGAGGAGAAAGGAGCTGTCTTTTTCCTCCCGAGTCCCCAGCACTTGGGTCCCTATCTTCCGGCGTGTGATTAAATACCGGGGCGTGAACGGTTTGCGAAACATTCCGGCTTCTGCAGCCTCGCTGCGGCTCAGTGTACTTCCCTTGAAGAAGACGCCATGCGGTCTGGATGTCGACTAAAGTAAGCGAGGGCAGGCTGAGCCAGAAAAAATAAAGACATAGTGAGTGAAATACAGCCGACTGGGCTAATGGCCCCGAGTGGAGCGCTATTTGAAAATTGTTTGGCAACATGCGAGTGTGAGCAAATAAAAATATTAATTAAAAATACCTTTTCACGTGTTTCTCGGGGCAAATGGAGATATATGGCCGGATCTTCTGCAGTCAACGTGCGTCTCTCGCACATCATAAGGCAGTGGATTTTCTTGACAAGGTTCTGACTTTGCAGGGAGGCTGGATGCATATTTGCGTATCCGTATTTTGCAGTCGAAAAAAATTTACATGCAAGTCACGGTGGGCCCATCTCCATGCTTCTGCCTACATGCTTCTCCAGTCCAGTGAGAAGGCTGCACTGATGCTTGCGGGGCTGGCTGTCGAGCTCATGCGTTTCTTCATATGCAACCGTGACAAACTCTCGCACAGGAGTCTAGAACAATTCTCAGTGTCGCCCTACGCTGTTATCTCGAATTTTAAGTCCGGCATGTGCTGACGTACCCCGGTTAGCTGTTTCCACCAGCGCATATGTTTGTCTCGGTGTTGCGGAAGAGAGAGGGAGTTGGTCTTTCTCCACACTTGTTATCCAGGCAGCCACAAGGTGAGGACCAGTTCAGAAGTGTTTGTTTGTAGTTGCTGTGAGTTTCCTCCAGCTTCCTTGAGTTTCCTCAGGTACAGACCGCCTCACTCTTCTGGCTCCCTCTCAGCTGCCTTTAAAAGCTGATCGATCCTTTTGTTTACCAAAAGTTCAGGTCTGACCGCGGCCTTGACGGAAAAAGTCAGGAGTCGGAACTCATCACTCACGCAGAACATGAGTAAATGACAAAATTGTTTTAATTGCATAATACTGTTAAACAGCGTAAAATGATTTATACAGCAGGGTAATTTTTACATATCAGTTCAGGGTAAATACTTAGATCAAGGATGCGTCAGTAGGAGAAGATATTTGAACCCAGGTCATCGAGGTCTTCCAGGTGGAAGGCTTTGGCTGTAACCACTACGCAGCTTTCTGCTTCCATATATGTATAGCAACTAAATATTAATAAAAGACCACTTTACAATTCCTTGCTTTATAATGATGTTGGTGTGTGGGTACCAGCGTGGCGGGGAATCAGCCGAGGCTGAAACCCTGCGAAACACACTGAGCTATAGAGCCATTGTGCAGGGTGAACACACACCTAGACACGCTTCCGAGAATGCCGTTTCCTCCACCTCTGAACATTAAAGGAGCAGCTTCCGAACGCAAACACAGGCAAAGGCTTGTCGAAGATGTGATTCGCAGCCATAAATTAAACATGACTTAGAGTTTTGGACGGCAGGAATAAAGGGGAACAGATGGGTCGTGTATTTTAAGCAAAGTCACACAGAATAATTTTCCTGGCAGTTCAGTCGGCCAAAATGTCTGCTACGCCATTTTAATTGCCCAGCCAGCTAGTTTGTCAAGCAGAGATTTGGCTTTTTAAAGTTAAAATTTTCTTGCTGCAGTCCTCCCTTTCAACAAACTGAACTGCCGTGTTCACATTTTTTTGGACAAATAAGTCAAGTCTGTACTGTATTTAACCGAATTCTCATTTTACTCTAACATGTCACCAATTAAATTCTTGACGGTACCTAATTTTAATGCTTCAGATACTGTACTGGAATAATAAAGTATTTGGCAATTTTATTCTTTGTTGCTGTTTGCTGTTTTTTCGACATTAACGTGTAAACCAACATCACTGTGCACATATCCGCGTGGGTACAATCTGGCAACCAAACTGAGCCTGACCTGTGTCTGAGTCTCATATTTCACACTCTTCTCTAGTGCTTTAATAACTGATGTCTCTCCGGTTAAACTTGATAAAATAAAGTCCATTATGACGCTTATTAATTTTCAACGCGCCTCAAAATTCTGTCTCCCCCCATTTGACTTGCTTTTTACCTCTCGCTGCTCTTGAGTCTGCCAAAAGTCAGGTCTGCTCAGATAGTGTAAACTTAAAAGACTTCAGCCCTGTTCCCATCAGTCTGTCACAAAGTGGCTGTGGAGAAAATCTGTCGGAACGGGGAAAAAACACTGAAGAATGTTCACGTAATATTTGGTGGCCAGAAGGTACTTGTGTGCTAACAACCTCTGAAGAAATGCTCGGATGCTCCTTGTGGGCGTGTGCGTTGTACGACAAGGGCCACCTATTGCACTCTGATCCTACAGAGAAAAAATGACCGAGCTCTGAAAAACAGGCTAAATCCCTGTAAGTTTAGGCAGGCTTAGACCTGCACATCTCACAATGTTACACAAGCCATTTAAATGCAGAGCTACATGTTTGACCTAAGAAAATTGGTTCCGCAGTTCAGTATTTTCGAGGGTACAATTGCAGGGCCCTTGCTGCGATCTGCATTCGCAAACTTTGCCGTTTCATACACTCTGCTATGCTATCTGAGACCTGGCTCATGGGTAGTGCTCTGGGCAGTTTCTCCTCAGCGAGCCCAAGAGGTGATAGAAACATTGATTTCGTTTGACTTAAATTATTGAACTGACCATTTCTGGCCTAAAAAGAAAAGACCCTGCTGTGAATATCGATCAGTCCGGTGACAGGGGTCTTCGGAGCTCCACCCCCTCCTCGATCCTGAATCTCGCCAACCCCTCTGTCCTAATTAAAAGGGCTTCACTGTACCATCACCACCCCGCCGTACATGTAAAAATAAATCAGGACATGTGAGAAATAGGACAGAGAAAAAAAACCCTCACTGAGGGCCAATATCAAAACCAGCAAGACAAATAGAGAGGATTTTCTGTTCTTAAAAAAAAAACTGCCAGTGATGGAGTGAACAGGAGATGCTGATGCTGTGCATTGAATTTTTTTTTTTTTGCAAAAAGTGTTCTGTGTTACTTTAAGACTTTAATGTACAAAACATTGCCTCGATGCTGCCCACTGTAGAGCCCTCAGTCAAAGTCCTTACAATAAACTGTTTGGGTAAAAATTGCCAGTCTGATCCAAAAGTTCCCTTGCGACAGTAGGTGTATTGTTGTTAGGTGGCTTGTTTTTTAGGGGTAACGTGATGAATATGGTGCTTTTGCAGCAATGAGAGCTGGAAATCATAGTCTGCAAAAGACCCGCGAGTGTCTTCACCATCATGCCACGAACTTTGGGGTCAACGTCAATAAGTAGTAGTTTACAACAGGCCAAAAACCACCCAGAAACATGCATTCAAAGCACACATTAAGGGCTATCAAAAAAGAGTGAAAAAGTTGCTTTGGAAATCAGTTGATGGAGAAGTAATGGAAAAAAAACAAGTCCCGGAAGCCTTGTTTCAGTTGTCATCTTTCTTTCATTAAGGCACGACAACATAGGAATGTAAATTATGCTACATGTGTGTCAAGGAATATCTGCTGCCCCATAATATTGTCCGTCATGCTTCAAGCAAAGGTGTACAGTAAAAAGTGTGTTTCCGTCAACCTGCTTCAAGTTGGCTGTTACACACTAGTGTCTTCAAAAAAGGACGAGGCTGGTTGTCAGTCATCATCATACAGGTTGGCGTCATGTTTTTATGACGCAAGTATTAGAGTAAGGAAAAAATCACGCATGGCATGCAAATACATCATGTTTTAAAATTTAGATTTCATATATTTCCTACTCCAATAAGATATATTGTAAAGATAACTCACATCGGAACAATCAGCACACAAAGTCCCACAATGGTTCGATCCAACTGGCAGATCAAGCTCACAGCAGGAGCTGGTAGATGGAGCATTAGGGAGTCATCAATAAAAGTAAAGTTCAGCTTCATCCATGGATGCAATGAGGGGATGTGTCCCTCCCAAAATTTCAGTTTAACTCTCTCACTGTTGCCTATTTGATTTTGACCCCCCCCCCCCCCCCCCCCCCCCCNTTTGTGGGTGTTTACTACATTAGCGATTTGATTTTCCCCCCCCCCCCCCCCGTACCTTATAATTTGTTCTCGCACGGCAGTAACCTACTAATATATCCCTTCTCATTATATATAAATATTCAACTGGCAAATATAAACACAAGATGTGGACATTAGCTACCTGCATAAGCTAAACCTCATAAAGTACGAAACAAGTCAAACATTTTAAACATTAATTGTCCAGATTCTGTTTTCCTCTGGTTCAAACTAGAGGATTTAAAGACCCCAAATAATGATCAGCCTCCCCTTAAAATCACCGACCCCCTTGTGCATTCGCCAAATACAACAGAAACAATTCATTTTCACGCTGCAGTGTGCTTTTGAATTTTTTTTTTCTCCGAGAATTATTATAGCGCGGCTTCAACATTTCAGCCTCTAATTGTCTAGGCTGGAGCACAACAATTATTTCTAATTGACATGGCTGCAGTTTTTGTTGTAGCAGAACCGGTTGACATTTTCAACTCTGAGTGTCTTTAATCCCCAGTTTCTGGAGTGAGTCACAAGCCGACAGCGTAAACTTTTGGTGGGAAATTATTTAACTGCCTCTTCAAGGAGACAGAGCATTGTTATAGGTTAGTCCGATGGGCCGCGGCAAATGAGTTTCCCTGAAACTAACCCGGTCTTGGTAACTTTTGTTCAAGATGTCTGCAGGCATCAGTTTTTCCTGTGTGGGAGCCCGATTATGATCATGTGCAAGACTTCCTCTGACACGCTTTAAACGTGGGGTAGAACCTGTTCCTACAAACCGCCTCATATGATGACATGCTGTCTACGGGTGTTTCTACAGCAGCAAAAGATCATCAGGATTCTGGTCTCCAAAGTTAAGATCCTACAAAGTCAACAGCTGCTTTGATCTAAAGATTTCAGCATCTAGGAACCTTAAAAAAACCTAGAGAGGTAATTTGCCATCCAACGTTTTCCCCCAGGTGACTTACACAGTGAGGTTTGTATGCTGAGTTACCTGCAGCGATTTGCCCATTTATACAGCTGGGTAATTCTTACTAGAGTAATTCAGGATCAGTACCTTGATCAAGAGAAATATGGGACAGGATTCAAACTTGACACTGTTGACCACCATGCCTCCCACTGTCCCTGTTTGCGCCTGCCTTTGTTCTACCCTTTTGTGGTAGCAACCAACTGGTAGCTCAAGAGCCATTACACTTTTTCAAGAAGCCCTCCTTCTGCTCCCCATTCTGCTGACAAATTGAGTATTGTTGGCATGCCATTTTTCACAGACAAAAGTACACAAAAGAGCCTCACTTCAGTGTGCTTTGCTCCGTCGCTCATACAGATGACGTTGTGGAGCCGCTAGACGGTGAGCTGACAAACACAGAACCGGCGCCCTTGGAGCCACAAACAGCGCAAAACTCGTTGTCACGTCTTAGACGTGGAGACAGAAAATGATGTTGTCATAATATGAAAGCGTCTTCCTTGGCACGTTCATGGGCAAATCCTGCGTTTATATTTCTACCAAGTGGTGCCACCTTGAGAAGTGCTTCATCTTAGAGAGGTTTGCCGAGTTTGCAGACCGGTTTCTTTATTTCACACTCATCCTCGGCAATTGGTCTTGACGTGTGTCACGTTTTTGCTTTCAGCGAGTAGCCGAGGCTGCGGACCCACCTCTGGGTGCTGATTCATTTCTCTGATTGTCTATTAAGAGCCTCCATGACCTGCAGACCTGCTGGGTTGTGATCTGCTGGTTTTAATCAGGCCCTGTGGCTGCTGTTCTCTCTCTCACACACACACACACACACACACACTTCTTTCTTCTACCCTTGATGCGCTGCCCAAAATCTTTAAACTTTTAGACTGAGTGAGACATGTCAGTGTGATGTCCAAGAAGTATCTACAAGTGCACCTTTACACTTGGTGACACTGGAAGAATTAAACCGGCTCCTCATCGTCCTCTTTTTAGACATCTTTTTTTTTCTACGCAACAGTGGGAGAGACTGGCTGTGTGTGGGAGGACAAGCTCACGCTGTTAAGCGGCCCGAGCTTCGTCACATGGGATGGATTTTTCTCCGGAAGCACTAGTAAAGGACGGTGTCGATCAAGGGGGTGAGGGGGCAGGGCAGGGGTTTCTCATAACGCAAAACAAAGACTGACGCCCCAAAAGTTGAGGAAAATTCACGGTAGGGACAAATAATAAATCAACAGCTCTTTCTCTTACTTCGCAATAGACTGGACTTTGGCAAACCAAGTTAGCAGCGACGCCTGAAAATATGCTGCCTCCGGCTAAGCAGCGTGTGCAATGGCTTCATTTGAAATGCACCGCTTAATGTGTTATTACATGGATATAATTTTGTTTCCTGATTGTTAGCAATGCCGAGCGGAACCGCTCTGATATTTGCATGTGAAAAGCCTTTATTGTTCCTTCCAGAATAAGGCGCACAGTCCCGAGCACCGTCATCGCATTGAGAACATGATTTTATTCCTTGGCAGCTTGCCGTTGCTAGGTAACAGGGAGAGGAAAAACCCTCATCTTGAAGTATTTAAAAAGCCTTATTAATTACTAATTGCCACACAAAGACAAGGAGCACTTCTTTAAGGAACAGTTTTAACCGTCGTATTTCAGTCCCGAACACCTGTTTGTACACAGGAAAATCGGTGTTAAATCGATGTGGAGGGGAGCTCATTGTCAACATTCGGGGACCAAACAAACTCCCAGAGCTCTTTCAACTCTGCCGGTCTCCCTGCAAGTTTTCACTCGCTTGTCTTATTGTCTATTATCTTTTTGCCACAGAATTCACTTGTTTTTTTTTCAGTCCAAGTGAATGCCAAAAAAGTTATAACACTACGTACAAGTATAATGCTCGAAATTCTCTTAAGTAGTGAAAAGGATAGAACATTTAGTGAAATACTCTCCTTGAATGAGAGGGATGATTAAAAAAAAACAATAAAATTTAATATCAGTGAAATGTGGTAAAAACGTGGTTTTTGAACTTTCGTCTCTTAGGACCCTGAGGGCCGGAAGTTGTTTCCACGCTCGACACAAAAGGACACTATTTTTAGTAAGTGTGGATTGTCTGAGCGGTTGTTTCATTTTGGTTCTGGAAGCTTCCCTTGAAGCAACTCTGACGGACTCTGTTGTGGAGTCCACCTGGAACGGAAGCCCAGCAGATGGCCGACTGAGCATTTTGGTGAAAAATCGCTCGTGTTTCATATGGAAAAATATCCAGCGTAAGAACACGCTGATACCTCGAGTACCTCTGCGAACTAAAAAACCCATCAGCTAAGTCAATAAACATAAATGTAAAAATGGCCATCTGCAAAATATCTGCTGATAATGTGAAATTAGAAGAACCGGAACATGTCCTCCACTTCATTGTAGATTTGTGCTGAACATCCTTCCTCTCATCTGCAGAAAATAAATTAATGGTAATGTAGAATAGGCAGCACTGTGTGGGGAAATACTAGGACAATATATTTTTCAATTATTTACAGGTTTTATTTAATAACATCAAAAAAAAGCCTAGATCAAAATCTCATACTGGATGTTTTGAAGAGGTTTCAATTCATTTTGTTTCACCCTTCTTTACAGATGTTTTTCCGCCCTGGTCCACATCTACCGAGAATCAAAGGAACACACTGAAAAAAGGGCTGCGCCAAACAGCTCTTAAGTTTGAAATGATGAATATTTTTTAATCTGGTCATAGTTTCCCTCATAAAAGGGAGCCTCTGCAGAGTACCCACTCCTGACGCCGCCAACAGCTAAATTCGGCTGCCGAACACAATCGCCGGAACCATGAAATGACTACAAAGCGGCACATTTGCATGAGGGTGGAACGCTACACCTCCGTACACCGGGCACACCTTGTTTCGGCGCTCAGTCTCTTGTGATGCTGCTCTCACCGAGGGCTGCTTTTTCTTACTGTCATTTTCCCATTAACTTGCTCTTTTAAGCACGAATGAGTTACTCTGCACTTCGCTGTCATAGTTGGCTATTTGCATTGAGGCCATTTTGGTGATGTAGCTGAGAATGCAGCGAGGCCTTCAGCAGAAGCCTGCTGTGCAGCATAGAGAAAGTGTGTGTTTGTTAGTGCACTTCTCCAGGACGCTGCTGCTCACAGACCAGGGACTCAGGGAGATGGTGAAAATTTCCACGTTGAAGAGACAATCTTAAATGTCCGTTCTGCAGCGTAGCTGCCTGCTGGAACTCTGCTTGGGGCACCAAGTTCCTTCATCACTTCATAGTAGATCACACAATTCTAGGAAATGCAGATAATGAAATTTCCCTGGATTCCAGTTGGGAATATCTAAAGGTTAGGCTGTGACCATTGGCGCATGTCTGTGTTGACCTTTCCTGTGGACTAACTGACTTACTTTGTGGTTCTTTGCCCAGTGGGCTTCCTAAGGTATTCAGTTGGCCACCAGTTGTGGATGGTCCTCCATCTGGCTTTTGCTTGAGTAGCTGAAACCGCTGACTGTAGTACTGACTGAGGTGTGCGGAGGGGGGAGGGGGGTTATTTGTATTACATCGGATTCCTCATCGGTCCTCATCATCTTATACATCATCTGTCTTCTTCCCTGTGCACCAACACGGTATTTCTCAAAACATCACGTGCGGCTGTTGCTTCGTCCGAAGCTGCTGTAAGTTTATTTAATCTTCGTCTTTATTTCATTGAGGCATAGTATGTTATTTTTTTTAGGGTAAGCTCAAATTTAGGCACTTTAATCTTTTTATGCCTTGAACGTCATACTTTCAAAAACATTCCTTTCAGATGCTTAAACTTGAAAAACCTTTTGGAATTAGAATATTGTTTTATTAGTTTCTTACCGCACTGTAATGAAAACTATAAATAGATTTGAAAATTGGGGGAAGCAGGTGGCGTAGTGGTTTTAGCTCCTGCTGTCTGCTTGAGAGTTCCAGGTTCAAATCCCTCCGCTTGCTGTAGTACCCTTGACTAAGGTACTTACCCTGAATTCATACAGCAAAAATTACCCAGCTATATAAGTAGCTCAACAGCGCAAGCCGCTTTGGAAAAATACCTCAGCTAAAAGAAGAACATTTCAGAGGTAACCCTGGTTTACCTCAGTGCTTAGGCAGTTCCAGGGTGAGGAATGTACCCGTCTCTAAACAACCGAATCAATAAAAATGGCCGGTGAAGAGATAGGAGGCCCATTATGGTGTCCAGGCAGGCTGTCCACTGGCCAAACCAACACTGTCCAACAGTAGGGGGTTTTCTGGTTTTAACACGGAGAAGTGAACGAGCCCTGACACAATGAGGCATGAGACCTGAGGGTTTCCCTGGAAACACACACTAAAGATAGCAAAATATGGAAAGGGCTTTCATTCGTGTATTCCGGAAAGGACTGTACGAATATCAGCCTGGGTTGTTCATTTCACTTAGTGTTTTCGGCTTGCACGGTTCTTCATATTTTATTTTACAGCTGCATGGAAACCAACCACAAACGCAGCCACAATGCAGCACTCCCACAACTGCGAGGTAGAGGTAATAATCTAAAGAGGCACCAAATGTTAAAAGATCACGTTTTTATCTTACATTTAAACCGAGGGATAAACCTGTGACATAAAATTCACCCCTCATCGGTTCAGCAATAACTCCCTTAGAACATGTACATCTTTCATGCTGCCAGAACAAGCCCAGCTCCTTCACAAATGTCCCTGTCCACGGAAGTCTAACGCCCCAGTCCACTACGCAGCTCAGTGCAGGCTGGACACGGTGGGTCGATTACATATGTAAATAATCAAGGAAAAATGAACCAGAAAAATCAACATTTTGTGAGCCTGCACCAGCTCCCTTGTCAGACTGACTGAAATGTTACAAAAAACAAAGGCCACAGTGGCGGGATGGAACTGTCACATGAAAATGTCCTGCGCTGGGCCAACCATGGAATGGGGTAATAGGCGCCATCACCGTGACAACACGGCTTGTGCCCCAAGGCTGCTGGGGGCTCAGCTCCTTCCTGGGCTGCTGGCTGCCCGTGTCAGAGTCACATTTACATCTCTGTCACCCTTGCATTCTATCCCAATTTACCAGTTACACTTTTGCTGCTTGTCCTGCGTTTTTGTTTTAGAGGTTACTATTACAGCAGGATGTTTCGCTGCACTAATTCACATGACTTGAAGTGGCATGCCCATAATTATTTTTATTATTTCATTTTTTGTTTAATGCATCTGACCCAGTGGAGAAAAGGGACACAATCACAAAGAGGGCTGCGGCACATACAGTCTCATTACAATGGGCTTCTGCTTTGCAAAGAGGAGCATCAGTCAGCCGAATAAAGGAGGATGATGACAGCTGCTCCTCTGCTTCACTGGCAGTGGCTGTGAGGACGAGGTTGGAGTTCAAAATGCAGGTCTGATCAAACTAGAACTTTAGACTGGGCTCAATTTTGGCCCATTTGCAATTTACAAGAATGACAGTGTCCCTTGGGAATTGGGGGACCGGTGGCGGGGGACTGGGTGTGAGCGTTAATACATAAAAAAAAAAAACAAGGCATCCATATGCTTTAAACAAATGAATAAAAAATAATATACTTGTGTAGCATTTATTATGTCAAATATTTACATTTTTGTCAAAGCATTGTTGGCATTCTCTAAATATGACTGAAAACAGTGGATACATTCCTCAGAAAAATTCTGGGTAATCCTGATTCCTTTTGTATCATAAGGAAAGGTATTTCTCATTGTTGGGAAGATGTTTCTGGACCCTGTTAATCAAAAGAATAAATCACAGCTGACCCCCCCCCCCCCCCCCCCCCCCCAACGAAAACCCCCCCCCCCCCCCCCC
>UFQX01000311.1:41103-309839 GCA_900497675.1 Arapaima gigas
CCCCCCCCCCCCCCAGTTCCGCAACTGAGAATCCCACTTCTGCCCCCATCTCTACCTAACTTAACAGTGGGTGCAGTTTCCCCGGTTGTTTCCAACCCGGAAATTTTTGGTTGCACCTCACACAGGTGGGTAGCAACATTTCCAGCAATTCAGTTTAAAAACCTTCCACATGCAGCCACGGTACAGGTCTGTGTGAAGTATATACTGTGCATTTTATCAGCTTTATTTTTAACACGAGTGGAGGAAACTTTTGAATCAAACACACCTGTGTTTCCCTACCAGTGAAGAATAAAATCCAAAAACAGACAATGTAAAACACCGGTGCTGAAGGCTTATTGCTTTTTATTGATCCTACAACCTCTCTGGAGACAAACTCTTCTGAAGTGATTCTGTATCGCTGAACTCTAATGGCAGCAAACCACTTTTCCCCCGTCCTATTGACATTTCTGCGGGCCTCCTGTTTTTCAAGTTGTGCGTTTTCTTCTGTTAACATTGAGGAATAATGGGTTCATGTGCACTGAAACTGACCTCACCTGTCGTATCCAAACAACGAGCACTAAATAGAGGGACGCCAGCAAATTAATTTAAACAAACTCCATGGTCGTGTTTGCAGAATTTATTGAAAACCTAGAATGAACTCTGATGTGGGAGAAGAACACAGGAACTGAATGACCAGTTGGGTGCGGAGTGGAAAAAGTCAATAGCTGGGTGAGTTCATACCTGCAGGCCACCTGGCAGTGATTTCATACAGAAGCAGAGGACAATAGTGGTGTCCATGAACTTTGCATTTATTTCTCAACCTGATGTTTACGCTTAGGGCGGCACAGAGATGCAGCAGTAGTTTGTGTTGCTGTCTCACAGCTTCTGGGCTGCGGATTCAGACATGGTTTTGAGTTCAGCTCAGCATGTGTGGCTTGCATGTTCTCCCCACGTTCAAGTGGGTGTCCTCCTACAGTCCAGAGACCTGTGTTCCAGGTGGATTGGTGACACAAAACTGCCCTTTGTGTTCATGTATGAGTGTGTAGTTAGCTGATCCTGTCCAGGGTGTATCCGCCCTCACACCATATACTTCTGGGAGCAATGGGCAGAATTAAAGATAAAAGATTGATGGATGAATGCTTGGCTTAGTTTTTAATACATATCAGGTATATAATTTTACTTGTTACCGAATAGCCATGAGTAGATTAAGATGTTTTCTTAAGCAAATATATATATAAATATAAATATTTAAATAAATAAATTAAATAAATAAATAAATTTTTTTTGCCAGGAACTAAAAAAAAGTACCTTCAAATCCCCCTTTCAGGTCATCATTCCAAATTCACATATACAAAGACACACATATCCTCACACAAACTGTCACCGAAATGTTGATAACCATTCCTGTCCAAAACCCAGTAAAACCAAAAGATTTACAGCAAATAAATTGCAGTGGATTAAACCACATACTTTTAAGATGCTTTTCCTGACAGTGCTGTGGGGTCTATTTTTTAGTACTAACTACACTGCGTTTACACCTTCCTTGAAAAGCCTGCAAAACTTGTACACACACCTGCACAAAGAGACTGGCATGTAGTCTGCAGCGGGTAGCACAGCAGTTAACGCTGTTGCTTTGCAGTCAGAACAGGTCCTGGGTTCAAATCCCTGCTCTTGTTGTTGTACCTGGCAACACATTGCTTACTCTGAGTCGATAGGGTAACAGTTCCCTGCCTTTATAAATGGGTAAGTTATAAGTAGCTCAGTACACAAACCTAACACTGCAAGTGTCCTTGAACAAAGGAAGCAAATAAATGGGGAAAAGCAGCATTTGGTTCAAAAGACAACTCATGAGAGCTCAGTGTATCTCCAGCGTTTTACATAAGACCCCCTGAAAAAAATCGTTTCTCCAGGCCCTAATGGAGCTCTTGGTCTCATTGCTTGGGCGATGAGTAATCGCTATAACCGCCAGTTTCCGACCGCACCGGATCTATATTAGGATCAGTCCGCTCAGCCGCCGAACACTTTTCCAACCTGTTGTCAATAAGTACCTGAGAACACGAATTCCGCGGTCATTATTTCCCTGCCCTTGTTTTGCTGGCCCCGCTGTAAAGTTATCGCTGCGTTTCTCAGTATGAGTAGGCCGTGGCGGACAAAGCCGGCTCCGCAGTGATGCACAATGTATGATGCACGGTACGTGTCGATGACATCACAGTGCTCCGTGGGCATCTGTGAGCGTGCACAGCTTCTGTGGGCCCGGCTCCCTCCCTGGGTGTCAGCTCAAGGGAGGTCGCCAGCTGTTTCGGCTGCTTCGCTAAGAACATCTGCATGAATGACTCCCCCCCTTCTCCTCGTTCATTTCGAAAAAACAAATGTTCTCAAGTGGTCCCAAAAAAAAGCTCAGTCTGATTTGATTAGGCTGACGGAGATTCATGTCCGGGGGAGGGCAGCTGTTCTTCTCAGGACAACTGGAGCTCAGTAGGGGACAGGAGTGGTAGCCTTGCATGCCCCCTTCCCGGAGCAGCCAAATGCCATGTGATAATCGCTCAGCTCCCCCCCCTCCAACCCCAACAAAAACAACAGCATTCGAAGCAGCCTGACGCCATTACCTTTGTTTTGCATAACAAAATGGAACCAACGGAAGTCACTTTTCTCTGCAGGGGACCAATGAGCCACTGAAAGAGGGTGGCAATGTGGTAACAGGGGACACGGGCCTGCGAAACTGATTTGAGGCACGGATCTGAAAGGTTTAATAGTCATTCTCCACATTAACCCCCCACCCCAAAAAAAACACATTCTCCTCCAAACCAAAGAAAATGTGGAGCAAGAATAAAATCCGGCTGAAACGTGTGGAATTCACAGTGAAACACAAGCTAATACAAAGGAAAAAAAAAGTGCTTCGGTGAAAAGGGACAAAAAATATGTGCATATTTTTAAAATAATAATTTCTTTATAAGAGACAGAGCAAAAGAAGTTAAATGGGCTGAAGCTCAGGATATTGGCTGCAGAAAAAAAAGCGTATCAAAGGCAAGACTAAGCAGCCTGAATAATGAGAGCAAAATATGAACGTGAGAAGGTGGTAATGAATTACCCCCGACAGACTGCTGAGCGCTGAAGGATGGTGGAGCCTTTAAAGGTCTCAGGTGCTCACACTGCAGCGACTTCACACAGGTGTCCTGGAAATACCGTCACCACATCTGTAACTGTCTGTCAACTTTGTTGGCACCCTGTATATTTGTCTCTATTTCAACTGACGGCAACATCTTTTACATGGATCTCTTTGTGTATGAGCCTGTCAATCTCTTTAAAGATATATTTCAGTAAAATATATTCTTAGTCATACAAAATTTGAAAACTGTTAATGAAACAGTCCTTTCCCTAACCCTGCGATGGGCTTGTGTGCTGGAGGGAGAGCGAATGAAAATGACAATGAATCAAAAAGATTAATAATACAATACTGCAAACAAAGGGAGTAAATTCCATTTAAGAACGAAAATACATCCTAAATGACCCGAAAGTGTCACCCATCATTTTCGAAATTATAATATTTCCAAAGATCTCATCGCTAGACATGATTTTCTTTCTTTTGCTGGAGCGACTGTGACCTGCCTCAGTGTTGTATTTTTATTTCTGAGGACATATTTGGTCATTTGTTTTCGTGCCGTTGTGGCAGACAGAATAGAAAATGTTTTCCAATTTTTCTTGCAAAAAATTTTCTGCAATCTCACGAGCTTAAATGTCTTCAATGTGTTTCCATGACTAATATTAAAACAAAATACACAAGATGTGATAGGGCACTAACTTGGAATCAACGCGGAAGCAGATGGTCTGAAACTGTGGTCATCCTTTATTTATTTATTTATTTTTTTGCTGCTGCGGTCATGCGGACGCACAACGGAGGTGGTAACGGCAAAGTCCTTCGGTGGTCTTGCTCTGTTACGGGGATGAATTCATTAAAGCAGGTGTGACGACAACTTTGGGATCTGAAAATGGATGCGGGATGCATAGTTGCTGCGAGAGAAAAAAAAAAACGTATCCCGACCGGGCTGAGATCGATTTTGTGCCCTCGACACCTGGAGCCCTGTTGGACTTCTATTCCCTGTTGCCGTTTCACAAAAACAGATGTTAATATCATTTCCAAATAAGCAGACATGGAGACCTGCAGATAATCTTTGCACAGGGAGGACATGAGCAATGGATGTGTTTCTCTGAAGAGAGAACAAAAGAGTATTTTTTTGGCCTTTTTGGTCAGAGCCCCTCTAGATACAGAATAAAACAGACTTAAAATATCTTTCTATATATTTTTTCCTATCAGGAACATATCACTGGCTTCAAACGTAACTTGCAAGCCCAAATCCCAAGCAGTCCCACACATTCACCTAAGAATGATGTGGATAGAACAGAAGAAGCAGACAGGTGTTAAGAAGCTGAACATGAACTACACACGGTTATTAATAGAAATGTGACAAAAGTAGAAGAAGGAAACCCTTTCAAATGAGGTTACATTTGTCTAGGCTGCACCATCTGTTTTCTGTCCTCCCTTCTACAGCATCAGTAATGAAGACCAGCATCTTCTACGTATTTACCAGTGACTTCATCTCCCATATTTACCCTTATTTATCTCTTCTGTGTAAAACAGGTCACCTTTCACATAATACACACACACACACACACACACACACACACACACACACATATATGTATATATACATATACACACACACACACACTCGAGTTAAATCTGGAAAGTTCTGGCAGGTCTACAGAATGGGCTGGGCTTAGACATATTGTCACGTGAGCAAAATCATTTGATTTTGTGTACCAGCACCTTTGATGATATTTCTGCATTCGTATCAATTTCATAGGATGTGGGCCAGTCTCATGTTAACCATTCAGTTCAAGGACCTTTAAAAATAAACCATTCTGAATGCTGAAAAGGTTTTTTTTAGGACAAATAGTAACTGGTGCAGCAGCAGCTTAAATTAGCATTTGCCATGTGTCTGCTTAACTGTCAAACACAAGAGGATATTTGCAAGCATCTTCATTCAGCAAAGGAGTATGAAGTAGCTGAACGTAGCTGCAGCTTTTGACGTGATCGGAAAACAGAGAGCGAGATTATAATTGCAAAGGGCTTCGGTGAGAAGCAGCTTCGGCTGTTTGTCTCGAGGCTTTAGAGACTCTCAGCTGAGCAATCCGCGGGATTTATTATCATTGAGCTGCGCATCATTTAAGCACTATTTTCTGCATCTTAAATTAAATTAAACTGGCTAATCGTTCAATAATGGCGGCTGCCTGCCTACGATGGACGGCCTGATCTCGTAAAGCCAAGTCAATGATATACACACTGCGGTGATCGATAGTCTATCAACTCGTCCATCGCCAGCATTTCTATAGTCCCCCCAAATTAGATGGAGAACATTATCATATATCAAATATGGGTTTTAATCAAATTACAGGTACACGTCACCCTTGACTGCTCAATTAATTTAACTCGCTGAATAAAATTTACCCGAGTTAACTGTGTTATGTACATTTTCATACAAATTAGTCCAATTAAGATGGTACATTCATATTTCTTTGTTCTGTTTGCATCGTACAGGAATAAGATTAAACTGTTCCATCCATTTCAGCCCTACAGCAGACGCAAATAAGTTTTTAATGAAACCTACAAATCACTTATAATAGGCGCCGATGAGTCTGTGCTGTATGTATCTAGAAGAGGCCATACAAGACAACGTAATGATCGAGACGTAATAAAAAATTTGTTTTCCTCTTTTGCGATTTTTTTATTGGGGAAGATACGAGGATATATTGTGCTTTGGGAGCCGTACTTCAGACATAGAGAAGTGTGAGTATTGCGAGTCAAACAACGTGCTTAGTCCACCTGGGGCTTCCGTTGTTCATCCGCCTCGGTCGTCAAAAGGTTGACCACTTTAGTGAGCCATCCTAACCCTAATCCCTCTATACCCTGTTTTGGGGCCAGCAGTCTCATCCACTACTTATCCAAAGTAAAGTCGAACAAGTAGAAGCTACCGGGAGCTACCGGACCTAACGGGAGTTACCGTCTCTATTGTCCGCAATACCCCACTCATCTTTCTATCTCCTCGGTCATTGCAGTGAACTTGGGATCAGTTTTCACAGAAAAGGTGACCCATCTACATGTGTCCACCTCACTTTCCTCCTGCACGTCACTCATTGATCTGGACACCGAGGATCTCTGTCTATTTCATCACAAATCCATTTGTTCAATAATCCCAGTACCCTTTATGCTATTCCGCTCTATTTTCCATAACTAACTCCATTGCCTTATTTCTTTCCACAACTCCTCACCATCTTTTGCTGCCTTGACTACTGCATTTAAGCAGGATTTTTTTAAAATCAGAAATACCTACCCATTATAATCATATAAATATAAATAAATTTAATCTCTTTCATTGCTCTGAATCAGTGCTCTTTGCTGACTCCCAAGCTCTTTGCTCTACCAGCCTCTCATCTGCCTACCTACCTCTCTCAGTATCATTTCCTCTGCCAACCATCAGAGCCTTCAGGTGTCATAAATTATACTGAACTTTAACTAACCCTTGTCCTTAGCGGGTCTGTTTCATATATTTCTGGAAAATCCTCATGAATGCCCTGGCAAGGATTTTTCATTTCACCACAGAGCCTGAGCCACAGAAGGATTCATTCTGGGTCTTTTCCTTTTTTCACCCTACATGTTCTAATGTCCACTCATGGCTTCTCATATCAGTACTTTTCTAAGGAGACTCAACTTTACATCTCCACCCTGACATGTAAGTGTCCATCTAAATCAGGAGGGGTTTGGCTGTCAATCCAACTGCTTGTTCAGGTTACGCACGTGCCTCACCTGAACTAACACAACTCCATTCTGGTTGGATTGCAGGATTATGTCACCAAACAACCCCAGGCCATGTAGAAAACTGCTGCAACTCTTCCTAAATCTCACTGTAGGTTCCCATGATTATCCTCTCTTTGTCTCCTGGCGAGCAGTTAAATCTTGAAGTTCAGAACCCTTGACTTCCGGGACTGCCAGCAAGACAGCTCAACACTACTTTCATAATCTCATCAATCCTTACACCCTGTCTAAAACCGCTGATCTTTGTGTCTACTCTTTGAAGGGTCATAAATCACAATCACGACTCTTTTCAACACTGGTCCTTCAGCCATGGAATTACCCCCCTCCTCATCAGTCAGAACTTCAGAATCCCTTTCAGTCTTCAAGAAAAGATTTAGAACCCACTTCTTCAAACAGCACTTCACATTGACCTATGTAGCATTACATTCATGTGTCATATACAGATGAGTATGTTACCGATAATTTTATGGTTCTTAAGTTCTGTACTGATGATACTTGTCTCTGTAGATTATTTATAGCTAATTTTTTCCAAGATGTGAGAAGAGAACATGGAAAACAGCATAATCTGTTGTCTGTTGCCCTTTGATGCGCTATGAGGAGTATGGAATTGATAGTTGCTGTACATGTTTGTGTTTATAGCCTGTGAAATTTTTCTGTGCTGCTTCGCTCACAGCATCTAGGTGCCATTAATCTGGAAGTAGCACCAGAGTAAAGCATTTGATAATTTAATAAACGTAATGCAAATATTGATGTGACAACTACACTGGTACACAGGACAAGAGGAATCACAGGTGCAGCTTTCAGTGGCTTCAATGCTTTATTTGGAGCTCAAAGGTCAGGGAAAACACTGGTCAGAACAGGTCTGTTGGCTCGGCCTCTTGTGCAGTTAGTGTTTGTTGACTGTAACTAGGCGTATGTGTTAGGACTGGAATGGTGTCTGGGTGTTGCTTGTGCACAATGGTATGAGTATGAGTGTGTGTGTGTGTGTGTGTGTGTGTGTGTGTGTGTGTGTGTGTGTGTGTGTGATTCTAAAATGCACTCACCATAATGTAAGCGAACTGACAATGAACTGTGAGTGGGTCGACTGAGGAGCTGCTGTGGGTTCTGTCTCCCCACACGCCACACTTAAGTCAAAAAATTTTTTGTCTCGAAACAAACGTGTTCCGATTTGGGACGAATACGTTAATCTCATTCTTTGTCATGATGCCAAAAAATGGATAAATAAAACAACCCATAAACGTATCAGTCACACTCCGGTCAAGAGAAGTCATTCTGAGGGCTTTTGCGCTCATTCAAATGATGCACTATTCACAGCACTTCTTAAACATACATACTCATTAATAGGGTATTTTATTTTATTGTTATACAACATCTGGTCTAGCTCCAAACATATGAACTGTCACATCAGGCTTAGCTTCAAACTCCCTCTGTCAATGACTTATGGAAAAATAAAAGGTGTTATTTGGAAAGCTTTGTAAATTTAACAAGTAACAGGTAGCAATAAGCCATAAGCACTTATCCACCGAGTCTGACAGACAGTTAATAAAGGTGATGTCTGTCAAGTGTCAGTCCTTTTTTGCCGGGTGCACGTGTTCGGACGCCGCCACTCCCGGCCACGTGGCCAAAGCCCAACTCGGAACTCTGCCATCCACTGACAGACCTCAAAGGAGTTAAACAGGCTTTTCTGTCTCCTTTCACCAGCTGAAATGATGCCCAGGATCCAATTTACTGTGGAAGCCAAATGATGGACAAGAGTGACCTTCCCCTTTTGTGGTGCTTGTCACCTGGAGAAAGAGAGCAGACTGTAGGCCTCACATAAATGAGCCCCCAACAATGCACTGCTCATCTCCCCTTCATATGGCACTGTGTGTTCCTCTATGATCTGGACCTACTGACTCGATGCAAACCCTACGTACTGCTAACAGCTGTAAGGCCACTGTCACTGTACGCTTACGCCTCGTGTACTTGAATCGTCACTTTTTTAATCTGTAATGTGGAAACGTGACCTTTACCTGCTGTATGTTTTCACAAATCACTCAAGGTGACACCGGGGCTGAAACATTTGCATGCTGGCTGGAAAGGAACTACGCTGGAGGTCGTGATTTGAGCGCTTTATGAATTTAAGGCAGGTTCCTGGCAGATCCTGCTTACGCCGAGACATATTCTCAAGAGTAACTGCTGACGGTATTCCGTGTTGAAAGAACCACCGCGGTACAAAAAGCACAGTATGCGTAGACAATGAGCAAAGTGTGAGTTTGCGAAAAGTAAACCCAGCCACAGTGCCAAAGTTTAATTCGGGATTTGTTTGCACAGCACTAATACTTAAGTCCATTTAAACCCTTGTATTTGTACAATAAATACATTTCCATGCCCAGGCTGTGTTACGCTGTCATTTCCCCACATTCCCCACCATGAGTCAGAAACACAGACCCGCTGCGTTCTCACCTTGAGGACCCCCCCCGCCCACCCAAATCCCTACCTTGATCTGACTCAACTGAAAGGTTGAGTACAAACAAGGTTGTTCAAACAGAATCTTCAGTACCTCTGAAAAGTAAGAAAATAATGGTGTTTACCCCCAAACCGGTGCGCTGCTGTGCCACGACACTTCTTCACCCACGTCCACCCCAATCACCTTAGGATGTTCACGCCGTTGTTTGCAGGAGTGCTCGTATTGTGCAGACCTTATCCCGTGTTTGGCAATGCAGAAGACCACGAAGAAACAGCATCGCACAGCCAGACCGCCTTGTTGATGGCGAGATGCTACCCTATCGCTTGAGCAGGTTGGAGGTTGGAGCTCACGACATAATGTGCTTTGTCAGGATTTACTCCACAGTCATTGAGGATAAAGCGATAAGGGACTCTGACACCTTAATCCATCTCACCGACCCTTTTAAAGGATTTAAACAGTTTTATCTCTAGATATGGAGAACGTAATTAACCCATCTGACAAATAGTGGATATCTGTACAGCTTTAAAGAGATAGGTGTGCATACAGGTAATCACACGTGTGCGTAACAATGACGTGACTCATTCGTAACCTGTCTGGCGAAGAACCGAATTCCGAATCCGGTTGTTCACGAGTTAAATGTGAACCTGTCTGACTCGCCCGTTTCCTGACAGACACGGAGTTATAAATAAACCGAGGCCGACGTGCATCAGGTGGTAAGAGCGAAATCATTGTCATTATGTCATTATTGCTTCAATTCGCCCTTTTTTCATATGTAGGAATCCATCTACTGACTCAGTTGGAAGCGAGGCTCAATTTAATGTGTTATAAATTGTAATTGCTCCTTGTTTCTTTGGGATGCAAATGAGGGGAGGTATTGTCAAGCCACGGAATTTTCACCCGCCGTCTAAAAGATAAAGACCATAAACCTCGCTCGAGATAAATTTGAACCCCTGTATGTTTAACCGCTAAAACACAGGTGCAGCGAGTGACGCTAAATCGAGGTTTTTCCGTCAAAGCTAAGCGTCCGATTCCAGTACTTCGCTCTAACTAGTTCAATAAACGTAGCATGCACACAAATTAAAAACAAAAAAAAAAAAAACAAAAAAACCCCCCAAAATCTCAAAAAATCACAACTCGATGTAAAATTAACTGACTGACGACGGCAAATCAAAAGCTACGCCGCCTTTCCCCACAGCACACCCTCAGGATGCTGACAATAGTCTCCCCCTTGCGAAAATCTTCCATCGCGATGGAACAGCTTCAGCACTGAAGAGTGCTCACTGTTGCTGTGTTCTGCGAGATGATGTCTGTACACACAGCTATATTTAAATGCCATGCCAAAAACAAGAGAAAGAAATGGTGCTTCACATGCGCTTAGTGACACATACGTGCGGCTCGACGCCTGTCATAGAACAACCTGAATGTCTTGAGGCCTGTTATCAAAGCATTGTATACTCACACCCAGGAGTGCATGTGATACTAAATTCCATTACCCTACTTTATATAGAGTATATGTTTACATATTATATATATATATATATATATATATATATATATATTCAAATTGCGGATTCAAAATTTCATATATATATTTATATATATATATGAAAAGTTCTTAAATATAAGAATTCTGTCCTTAGCAAATTACAAAGTCATGGGAAAAAGGGAAGAGTTTCCAGAGACCGCGCTTGGTCGCGGTTCTCTACGTAAAGCGGTCTGAGTTCATCTTCCTCAGTTTCGGGGGGAGGTGTCCGTCCATGCGCCCCCCAACTCCTACCCCGATACCACCCCCTCCGCCCCCAGCAAGTTTCTGTAGCTTTGGTGGCAAGTCCGCCACAGACTGGCTGATGGGTTCGGCACCGGGCCGCGCCGCCCTGCTGGCAACCGGCCTCTCGTCGGAGACGCCGGGCACGGAGCTGATGCGCTGCAGCTTGACAGGCAGCTCACCCAAGCTGTAGGTCATCTCTGAGGCAGTGGAGCTCATGCGCAGAAGCTTGCGCGGCAGCCCCTCACGCCCCGTCATCCGCTGCAGTTTGGAGGGCAGCTTAGCAGTGCTCTCGGTGGCTGCGTCCGCCAGCGTCTCCAGGCCGTCCAGAGAGGCGTCCCGCTCACCGCTGTTGCTCAGGGAGGGCGCCGTCAGCGGGGAGGAGAGCAGCAGAGCCTCTTCCTGCTCCTTCACGCTGTAGGGGGGCGTGGGAACCTCGAAGGTGGCGTGGAACTGGGAGTAGTCCACCTTGAAGAAGCCCTCCTCCAGGGAAATGACGGGGAAGAAACGGTGACCCCAGAGCACCTCGTCCTCCGTATAGGATGTCCGCGCCTGGCAGGTCATGCCTGGAAGACGACAAAGGTCCGAGGTCAACGTGGCCTATCAATGCGAGCCGTCTGGGTGCACCTGTTCTGCTGGGTTCTACACCATAAGAGCATGAAAGAACATCACGACAAAGAGATTTTGTCCACACGGCAGTGTGTCAAAGTGTACTGAAGAGCAAACTGATTTTACCATCGCCGAACTAAGGGAGGTTTTATAAGTGCAACCGAATCATACTGGTACACAGGCCATTATGAAATTAATACCCTTGTGGAAAATTCTGGAAGACAGACAGAGCACACTGCAGCGCCTACTTACAATATTCAAACGCTGACGTCTTCAGCTCCTCGGCCGGGTCATGGTATGAACCGCGATTGACACCCTGCACGCGGCTCGGTGTCTCTGGAGGAAACCTCATTTACATATTTCAACATTTGTTTTGCGCCTGCTCACCTGAAATGTCAACACTTCAAACTGCAGCATAACCGACACGCCAGCTGAAAGAGCGCAATGCAAACACTACTGTGTGTGTCCTGTTCTTCTTATCGTGTGGAGACATATTTGAGGAGAAAGCCCCTACTAGGATGGTAAATCCTGAAAAAGGAGACCTTGTCATGGTTTCCAGTGATAAAATGCTTGTTTGTAAAGTAAAGGGCTTGTTTTGAGCTTTTAAGTTTTTTTTTTTTTTTTTGCTGGAATGTACTACATTAAACAGAATCTGTGTGAAGACCCTTCAGTGACGTAAATGAAATAATGCAATCGAACTGAAATGCATGGGTATCGTCACCTAAAAAACCGAAAGCTGTCGAGTCAGAAAAGTTCCGTCGATACCCAACGAACCCCGAGCCAAACCAGCGTTCGTCACGAAGACGGAAAATACATTTGCGTTCTACACCGATTTTTATAAGTGCAGCAGAAACAATTTAATATCAGCAACAAAATTTTTTCGTATTACCATTTTAATAAATACTGGTGAGTGAAAACAGGAATAGAATTACTGCGCCCAGGCCTAAAGGACAATTAGATTGTGTCCTTACATTGGCTTTTTCTAAGAATACACATTTGTTTTAAGGAAATAAAATGTGTAAATAATAGTCAAGGGCTGCACACGTCTCGCCGCCAATATTGTCTGAGATAAATCGAATGATTAGACACAATAAAATAGGGCAAATAGGGTTTAATAGGAAGGATGAACAGGGTGTGGGATGAGCTGCTTGAGCCCAGCAGATGTTTATGTTACTGAAGGTGCAGTTTGAGCTACTCTGGGAAATACACAGCATTGTCTGGGTCCTTGTTCCCACTGCCGTGGGCTGATACACCCTGAATCCAATTCACTCTCGCGCGCTTCTAGAATCGAGAAATATTTTGCCCTCATGACCAGCTCAACCACAACTAGGTAGAACGGGGTTACAAAGGCCCCGTCCAGGGTTACAAAGCACAATCTGCTTAAGGCTCGGGTCCCCCTGAGCTGCAGCGGAGTCCCGGAGCGGCGTTTCTTTGTTGAGACGCGGCGTTCGTGCCGCGAATCCTCTCTTTTCACGGTCCAACGGAGGGGATGGCGAACGGGGAGCGCGCCAGGGGCTTTTAATTGGAACGGGTTTAACGCCGAATCTTGTGACCTCTGGCGTGGCCTTCCTCGCAAAGGCGGCAAAAACGTGGGACTTCCGGATCGATCCGCAGCCCAACGGATGCCCGCCTGAGGTCCGAGCAGGCAGGAGGGCACTGGTTGTATAAACAGTTAAACCGTTTTAAAAAAAAAAAAAAAAAAAAAATATGTAGGTCGCCCTGGAGATCACAGTATGCTGGGCTAAAAATAAATAAATAAAGGAGGGAAGGGAAGGAGGGGGAAAAAAAAACGATGCTAATGGGAAGAATTTGGTCCCAGCAGTGGCAAATGCATATCCATTTGGCCTTTGTTTCGCCCTACCTTTCCATTTTCACCCTCCAATTTTGCTTGACATTTTCCTTCCCTTCTAAGGCTGCTGTCTGCTCTCTTGCTGGTGAAACACTCAGGACATTCATTCAGAAGAGCAAACGGATGGCCCATTAAAATGCCAGACTCTCCACCCCCCAAAAAAAAATAAAATCAGAAAAAAAAACACATCTCCCATCATGAATTGTTTAAATTTGTTTTGAGCTGAAGGTTGTCTGCTCTGCTCTTTGGGGGAGGTCAGTGCTCTCAGATGTAAAAAATTGCACTACATAAGGAACTAAACGGATGTCACTGCCAGGCTATTTATATGATGCTCCATAAACGGAAAGTGGGGTGAAACGGATGAGAATCTCACGGTGGTGAAAGATCACCCGCTTCTCGATATAGATTTAGTGCAGGGGCGAGAATCCCAAAAATCCAAATTCTAGTACCTGGCAGACCGAACAATAAATCCAGGGACAAAATAAAAAGAAAACTAATAAAAAACAACATAATTACACCAACTTAGGTTCTGATCTGTAAACTCGTTTTTTTTCCTCGATATTTTTGTGCAATTCCAGCAGTTTTTTTTTTTTTTTGCAATTGTGAATTTCACCATACTACCTCTCGAGTCACGCGACGCATTTCCATTTACGCATCTGTAAAACTACTCGATATCCTCCATACTCCATTGGCCAACGGAAACCTTTTCAGGATCATCAAATTCTGTCCCAGATATCTTGTTTTAGCCTTGTCACAGTAAGCGCAACTGTCCCGTTCTGTCACAGGTGGCACAGCTTGCGACGGATATCAGAGACCACATGCGCTTCAAACAATTTCTGCCTTTTTACTGTGAAAGAAATAAAAACTAACCGAGTGCTGCTTTAAAGAGGTCATTTACTAAGAGGGCACTTTAGTGCCGAGTCGCCTTTCATTTCAGGTTCTTCCCATATTCCAAATAAGTTTTCCCCTGGAGACGTGCGGACCCCTGCCTTGGTACGGCTGTTACGGATCTGACACGCAGACCTTCCTGGGGTCCAAAAAGGCAGGAATTAACTTTTCGACATATAAATATCAACAACCCCATTGCCTCCCTGCTAACCAGCACCAATGCATATTGAAATTACGTTTGAAATGACAAATATTAGAAGGCGAATGGGGCATATTATGTCCCGAAGCATTGTTTACCGTATATTTTGGCTATTTTTGTTATGTTCTGGTGAGGCCTGGTCTGCCCTCATTACAGTCACCCTTTTCTGGTGGCATTTTCTACATGAGCGTGACAGCAAGAAGATCCTGTTAAGACACAGCCATTAATTTTTGTCTTCTTTGCTGGACACGTTTTTAAGTGTATTTCCCGAAACAGCTACATGTTACAGTGCTGAATCCTGATGCATCTTACAGAGGGCGTTTTATGGCCCCTATAAATAATAAAGCATGTTTGGGGAGTTTGAAAAACTTTCTAGAAATCCAAGAAATGTATTCAAAAACTCTTGCTGGCTTTTGGGAGACATGGGCTAACTCTACAATGTTTCAGCCATCACCCCCCCCCCCCCCAAAAAATGTTTTTCATTTTCTCACACTCTTCAGGCTGGACATTTCTGAATGATAGAAAAAAATGTTAAAAAAAAATCTTAAGATGCTGAAAACAACTTGGAACAAGAAGTTTTATGTTGCTGATGGATAGATTTTTTAACATCTCACAAGCACAAATGTTTCAGATCATAAAGCAAAAGTGGACACGGAGTAATACGAAGTTCATCCTGCACATTTGACAGATTTCTTGTGTTGCTGCTCCAGAAAGCTCCAGAAAGATGCTTTGATATGTCCCCAGAGTGATAAACATTCCTGGTTTTGCTTGAGGAGAGAATAGAAGGAAATCCTGAGCCACAAACCATATTTGTTTTGTATTAGTTCCACGTAATCCAAGCCGGAGCAAGACATAAAATGAGAAAAGTTGCGGTAATGAGGACTGCACTGAGATTTATCATTTGCGATATTGATTTTCTACCCAAAACTGTGCGACGAGATAATCAGCAATGGATGTTTTCTTCCTTGCCGTCCCTGTTCTGTTTGTTGGATCGGTGGCGCGTCCAGGTCTGTGGTGCGGCAGGAAATAAACCTGAACAGACAATTCTTTGTTCTGCTGAATAGGTAATACACTGTAATGTGAACAGCAGAGGCCACAGCATGTTCTGCCAGTTATCCAAGTGGTCTGAAAAACCAGCACTGGCAGCTTTTTACATTATATTGCATTATTTATTTGCCTTCCGGAGTCCTTTTTTCCCAGCTACGCACGACGCTAACAGTTTAGAATTTATCCTAAGTCTACAGCTGGCAGTTTCAAATAGGTGTTTAGTTAAAGCACTGAATATGCGCAATTGCGAAGAGGGTTTCCAGAAGTCCAGATGGGCAATGCTAATGGTCGACTCCGGAGAAAGGTTAACAACACGATTCCAGTGGAAAAAACTGCTTTATAGGTAAATACAGTAACATCTTGGTTAGTACGGCCTCCTGTAGCGCTGTTCTTTTTACTGTAAAGGTTTGAGTAAATTACGATAACAATTAATTGTGTTTTTTAAAAAAAATGTCATTTATTTCTGGAATTTTGTATTCGATATGCATAAAATAGATGTTTTTTCTATGATAATTTTAATCTGTTTTGCATTACGTTGAGATCCATTTATGCAATAATCTGTATTAATGGCCTCTTATATGTTTCATTAAGCTCCATTTCTACACCATACACACCCTGTGTAATATGACAACTGTCGGCTGCGTCTGTAACTCTGCTCGAGCTGTATAAAAGCATCCGCTGAGCCCGTTATTTGAACTATTTAAAGATACCCGAGTGTTCTGTGTTTGTCAGGTGCACGGCAGCTGGGACGTGAACCCGTGACCCTCACGCCGGACTCCTGTCCACCACGCAGACAAGGTGTCGAGCGCCCTGCTGTTGAGGTCCGTCCTGTCAGTTCAAACTTCTTACAAGCGTGCGGACGACTGCCATCACCACCACGGCCATCAGATCGAAGGCCCGAACCGCGCGCAAGCACACGGAGCGGAACGCGGACCACCGCATTTTGACACTCGCTTTGTGTGAATGAATTACACCTTGTTGCGCAAACCAACGCAGGGAAATGTAATCAGCTGCCGTAATAAACTGCTTTCATTAAAGTAGAAACAGAAATTACTGCTGCGCTGTCAGCGCTCCGACGCTGGCTTATATAATCACCCGAAAGTCATACCTGACTGCAACTGTGTGTTTCTATGGGAACCGAGTCTGTCTGCTCCGACATACAAAACCTCGCCTATACGAAGGCTGCGAGGAGCTCCGTTTTCAAACACCTCCGAGCAGAGACCGCCGAGGACGATTCCGGCGCCCAGATTAACCCTCCCGTGCGATGACAACCGCCTGGTAGGCATAACTTCGTGCCTCTGGTGTTTACAGCGCAGGCTGTTTAATTATGATGTCAGCCCAACTTCTGCCAAAAAGCTGGGTGTACAAATGCGTGCGACACTGTAAGGCCTCCTTGCTTTTGTCTCATCCCGCTTTGCCGCGAGCACAGCAACATTATTATTTGCATTATTTATATTCCAACCAAATGCTTTTCTTCCAAACATATTTATTTAAACACTATGGTATGAGTCATGGCGCTCCAGTGAAACTTTGTTGAGACACTGGTAGAATCTGCGTGTAAATGTGGATGCTCTGAGGACAGTGTGGCTTAAAAATGATATATGTACAATAGAGAGGATTAGTGAAGTGCCCGTTTTTTCCCATGCACGTTTGCCAAAGTTTGTAGGAATGGCCCGGTTAGTGCAGGGTTAGCGCTCTCCCTGTGGGATGTCATCCTGATATCACTTTGTCACCAGTCCGGCTCCCTGAGAACAACACGGCCTGCCTGCACACGCCGTCGGTCTGATGCCCCTGTCATCCAGCGAGAAGTGTGACAGCACTGGGCCGTTTCGGAGGCGTCAAACATACGGCAGGGAATGATCTGCGAACGGTCGGCTTCTGCAGCCCAGCAGCACAAAGGGGCTCGTTGTTGTCAAAGTGGTTCAATGAGGCAAAATTGCAACGTCGCCGTAGACCACCTGACCTCACACTTGTCTGGCATTTTCTTTGGAGCACGTGCTGCTCCTCCAGCAGTTAGGGCTACTGGCCCTTGTGAAACCCTGCTGGGTGGGAAAAGAGCTAAAGGAAGGAATTAATGAGCCCACCCTCATCCTGTGAACTGCCCGTGTTTCTCAGAGATGCTGAATCCCTCCCAAACCCATGCCTTTCAGACCCACCTCCCTCTTGAGCGCTGGTAACCTTTGTAAGTGGCCACTTCCTACCCTTTCCCTGGCTATTTTCCTACGACAGGTAGCAACTTGAACATTGTGCGCCCGTGTCGGAAATATGAGCCGTGCTTCAGTTGTTGGGCATACATATCTAATTCCTGCTTGTTGGTGCACTTTTGTTTGCATCGTTTTGGAGAATCGTCTGCCAAATGCATAAACATGAATGTAAATGTCCCAAACATCTGCTGTAGGAACTGAAATTAGCTGCTGGGAAGGACGGAGCAGCGGACCCAGGCAGCCGCCTGGCGTGGCGCATTGTGGGGAGATTAAGAGTTAATTTTTCTCCAGACTCTCATGCCGGGAACCTGCCACTGCCTGGATTTTGGGAAAAGCGCTCTGCTGACTGCCCGCACGCAGGGGACTCTGGGGACGGGGTTTCGTCATAGCAGCAGTGGGGTTAAAAGCCTTGACAGCGCTTCCCAGTGGTCTGCTGCCAACCCGGGAAGCTTAATGGCATTTGAGGACCGGTGAACCTGGCTTTAGTCACGGAGAGATACAGCCATAATGAAGCTGAGCACCAAAAAGGAGCTGGAGCTCATAACTGGCTTCTGGGCGCTAATGCTGTACTGACGCTTATCCACAGTGGCTCCACTCTGGAACTACACTTTAGATACTTATTTCTCTGTTACAGCCAAACAAGATCACACACTTTGCACATGTCGTGATCTGGTTCCCTTGGAAAGACTGCAGTGTTTAGTCAAGTTGAGCGTAAAACACAAAAGACCGACGACCAGGTGGATGGACTCAATCAAACCTCCCAACAATGAGGATTCAAGTTCGGGGTAGAAGTTTCTGGAGACTCTCTATTTATGTGGTTGCTAGTAGTTACACAGAAACACATACACGCACGTGCACGCGCACACACACACACACACACACACACACACACACACACACACACACACAGGGGCAAGGCTGTTAGGATGCTCTTCTTGATGGTCTTGACAGGGCCTCAGGCAAACGCAAGTTGCTGTGATCTGTGTCACACGCACGAAGTTGGGCATGGACCACGGGCGACTCTGCCCCCAGGATGCTTCATCCTGACGAAGGTCGATCTGTGACCTGCACATTGGTGGCTCCAGGCCATCAAGCGATCACTTTGCAAGCAGTTTCAGGTCAGTGCTTTGGACAGTCTTGTCAAACAGGATCAATGGCTGCAGGCACACCTGTCGACCGCTCTCACATTCCCGGCTC
The DNA here is from genome assembly GCA_900497675.1 of Arapaima gigas. Lineage (NCBI taxonomy): Eukaryota > Metazoa > Chordata > Actinopteri > Osteoglossiformes > Osteoglossidae > Arapaima > Arapaima gigas. Next base: position 60,161 of record UFQX01000311.1, read on the forward strand.
TGTCTGCAGGTACAGCTTCCCGATGACACAGTGACATAAAGCGGAAATTTAAATGTCTTGTAATATTTAAATGCAAATGGGGATCAAACACACAAGTTTCAACAGAAGAACGATTCATTCGGTATCTGCAGCCTGGCTTCTGTAAAGTCGCCATGGTCTGGAATCTCGGAAGCGTAGGGGATGAGAGAGGAAACATCCTGGGACACAGGACGCCAGTCCATCGGGGCAGTCACACATACACATTGTATGGTCCATTCAGAGTGACCCACCCACCTTTAGCACACTTATTTGGACTGTGAGAGAAAACCCTTCACACATGGGGAGAACCTACAAACTCTACCCACGCTGAATGGGTGTTGAACCAACATGCAAGACCACAACCCAAGAACTATGAGGAGCAGCCATGTGAAAGGAAAATGGGTGACAAAAAAAAAGGAAAATATTAAATTCTCAAATAATTTTATAGCCTTGAGAAGGGTTCATACCAGGTGCACGCATGTCCACGAAAGTGACTATTCAGACAGGGACCTGGACGTTCATCTCCCAACTCCCACCTGGAAAAAACGTCTCACACATTTCTCACAAACATAACAGTACTTCATTGTGGAGTGACCTTGTCACCCAGTTGGGACACAGGCCACATGCAGATGGCTGCAAAGTCCAATCCAGAGAGCAAAGGGTTGCGCTGGTTCTGGTCACCCTGGTCGCAAATCCGCAAAACGCAGCACAGTCAGAGCCCGGGACAATGGAGTCGAGTCAGAGGTCAGTGTCGTGTTAGTGAAAGAAAAAAGAAAATTCTAGAAAAAAAAATTGTTTTAAAATTGAGTTACAGGCAATTTATATCACGGAGACAATTTTTATCTCCGTTTCTATGGTGACCATCATCAAGACATAGAAAAATATAGTATGGCTTTCAGTGTCCTGCTTGTCAGCACAATTCTGCAGACAAAACAAATTCCACGGACAACACATGTTATTAATGCGCAACAAATATGCTTTTCGTTACTTCCGGAAGCTTCTCTCTGCATGGTTTGAATAAACATTTTGTTTAAAAGGAGTTGCTGAGGTGGTGGGCTGGTAACAGGGAGAGAAAGAACAGGCTGAGAGAAATGTAGAAACACACTGCTGTGTGGGTGGACTGTGGCGGTGGGTGGGGGGGAGTGAGGGCGGTTGGGGGGGACTCATAGCCCCCAAAGCAAGGGCAAAAAAGCAGTGCTGGATGCAGACAGAGCAGGGGCAATGTGCACGTGTTACTGCCTCCTTCTCAGCTCAGCTCTGGTCTTCAACGCTTTAATACGGTTTATAGGGTGCAGCCAGAATCTAAACCACAAGGAGGAACCTGGGATCGGGAGGGGGGGGGGCTCTCAACAGCAACGTGAACTCAGAGGAAAACATCACTGGAAAACAGTGCATCCACTACCATTGTTATCCCAGGAACTGAGAGCTGCCTTTTTTTGGATCAACAGATGGTTTTGTGACTTACACACCTTCCAAGTCTCCCCCAGGTTTGAGGGGTTTCCCAGAAATCACCTCTCCCTGACTCCAGCGAGTGACACAGGCTACTGGAAATTGGCCACCTGCTCCCATTTTTTCTGTCAGTTGCACCCGAATGTCCTAAAATTCACTAGCATATAATTAAATTATATAGCAGTGATTTTTCATTATATGCTATGTTTTTTTTTTCCCATTTAAGGAACCCCACCAGCCTTCCTGGACTCGATTTTTTTGACATGTCCGATAGTGTCTAAGCAAATGATTTAATTATTCAGCTGTGATTTTTTTCAAGAGGGCCTCCCCATTCCTGGAAATCGCTTTTTCAAAGGCCACAGATTCACTTCTCAAGACTCAAAATGCTTAAGTGTTTTAAAATGCATAAAAAATGCATAGCAGTTCCTATAATGCAACGAGAAGTCTAGTACTACAAAAAGGTCAGATATGATCCTGTGAAACGACAAAGTCTGACTATTAAAAGAACAGCAAAAGGTGGTATAATTAAGTGACTGATATGTGTGTATCTGTGCTGGAACCTAACAGGGTTGGACCTCAACTGCTGCTGGGGCATCAGCGGTGGGAACTAAAAGCATTACAGGCTTCCAGTGCAGCAGAACATGTGACCTTTCCGTGAACCAGCCGCCGTCACGCGACCTGTGTGATCACAGCTCGTGTGGGTGACGGGGGGGGGGGGGGCAGCAGACAATTAACACCGCCCACCCCAACACACACAAACCAGCTCGGCGTGTCTGCGAACCCGTTCCCCACAGAGTCCGTGTCACTGCGCGTTCAAGTGCCAGAACTTTAGTGGAAACGGACGAACTTCAGTGCAATGGCCCCCGACAGAAACGTGGAAAATGTAACTCTATTTACAGATTATGCAAAATAAAGCACAAAATAAAACCTCACAACAGTGAGATGATTCAGTTATATGGTGTGAAGGTTCCCATGACAATGGATTTTTGATATAAACCAGGAGAACAGTTTTTTTTTTCCCCAGCAAAATCAGATTTCCACCAAATCGGCAAAAACCAAGTCCCTTGAAACACACACGCGAGGGGGCATTCCACTGTTCTCCCTGCACTCCTTGTCCTTTTCCCTCTGGAATACAAGAAGGGCCGCATGAAGGATGTGTGAATTAACTTTCTCAAGTACAGGGAAAAAAAAAACAAACCAAAACAAACAAACAAAAAAAAAAACACAAGACCCAAGCCGCTGTTTTTATCTGCATCCATGGTTTCATTTATGGATTTTTTTTTTTTTTACAATATCCATATTTGTTATGCACTGTCAAACATAATGTGGCAAAAAAAAAGCTTTCAAAATATAGTGCTGCTAAAATGGAAATAAAACCATGCAAATCCCAACCAATTTTCTTGCCGGTTCTAGTGAGTCACTGTTCGCTGAGAGTGAGTATAGATTTTGCTCTATCACACCCACTCTGCGCAAGATTGGCCTGTTGAGCGGTATTAGAAACCTTGTTATAAGTGTGTCCCCTCTCCCCACCCCCACAGGGAATGCTGCTCAGGTACCCAGAAAAGGATTTTAATTAGAAGTTCCATGATCTGTACCCTTTAAGGGACCAGTTCCTAGAACCAATAATTGCACACAAATAAAGCCACTTATAATGAGAGTCAATGGTGAGGTCGATGGGAGAGACGATCTCCATGCTGTGTCAGTCGAGGGATATGGAGGAACATCGCTGACGACACCCCCTTCGCTAGGCATCGGTTCTGTGCCGGTTCGGCGCCCCTGGGGCAGCCTGCGGATGGGGGGGGGCTGCGACACGCACAGCAGCAACTGCACCCAGATACACTGCTGGAGACCACGTTGCTGACGCTTAGTAGTGCGGCAGCCCCCTCTCCTCCCCCTTAACTCCTCGAGAGCGGAACCGTGTAGACTGCCTGCCTCGGGGTCTGCCGTGAAGAACAGCATACATTTTTGGGGGATTCAAAACAGCCTCCGCAGTGAGCGGCTGTCCGCTAACAACAAGCACTTTTTGCTAAAAGGCACCCAGTGAAGTCACAGGTGCGGCCGCCTGAAAATGTTCTCGACCACCCTGGCACAGAAAACGCCTCCGGAGTAAATATCGCTGGAAACCACCCGAGATCCTGCAATTCTGTCCTCTCGGCACGTAAGGATGTTAAGGAACCGTGATGACGCAGATTTGAGGTTGACGCGTTTCGCCGTTTGCTCATCTTATTCGTATAGACAACCTCACCCCTCTGCACTCTCCAACCCTCCCCAACATCCAGTACCGCAGTACCAGCCCGGCCTCAGTAGATGCCTAGAGAACCCGCTCGAGAGAGCACTGGGTCACGGCACCCCTCGTGCCGCCTAGTCCAGGGACGTCTCCCTCGATCACATCTCCTCCCGCTTGATGCCCCAGCTGTCCTCTATGTAGAGCCACAGTCCCGGGATACGGCACCCAGTGCCCACAGCCAGTGGGTCATTCTCTGGAAATTTTGTAACTGTTTGTACATCCTGACAGGGATTTCTTCTGTCTCATTGTGCTAACATCATCAGCGATGCAGCCCAGCTTTTCCCAGGACTATTAAATCAGCATTTTTAATCAAACTTAAATGAGCTGCACAAAAGTGTTTGCAGACTCTGTTCCTCGAGGGCTGCAGGACGTGCTTCTGTCTGCCTCACCTCACTGTTTTTTTTTCTGGGTTATTTGCGTAAATAGATCAGCCTCTAGCATCCAAAGCCAGAGGTTGTGAGCGTGAGTCCCATGTACGGCACAGATAATACCTTTGTGGAGCTTCTTTCTAGGCAGCAACCTCTTGTCATCCTGGCTTTTGCAACAAGTTTAATTAAAAAAGAAGCAACAACTCTTTCTGCAGCAGGTGTGGTTAGAGGTGCCACCTCCAAGGCAGGTTCGAATCACACCTTCTGCTGTTTGCACCCTAGAGCAAGGTAGATGCCATAAATATAGCTCCAGCAGTAAATAAATTTAAAAAAACAGCAATTGTTTAGCTTACTGTAAGCTCCTTTGGAGAAAAGTGTCACCTAAATAAATACAGCCATATTTTCCCTAAAACCCTGAGGGAATACGGCCCTTCAGGACTATTATGAGAAGTTTCCCTACAAATCTTTGGAGCAGCAGAAAGAGGTGCTGTTTTTTTTAAGAATGGCTGGGTATCTCAGTGGTGGAGCACAAGAGATGAATGTGATCTGAGACTTCACCAGGAGAAATTCTCAACACAGATCAAGCCTAATCTTGGACTAAATTATATTGCCGGTGAAGAATAAACTACCCCCAGACCAAAGAATATGACAGGCTTCAGTCATTATCCTTTAAAAACAGAGTTCAGGTGTTGTTCTTGGAGATGCCTAAGTGGGCTTGACACCCTGGAACACTCTATCGAGAGGTTGAATGAGAATTGGAGGATTAAGACAAGCATGCAGTGTGGAACGATCACCACATCTCACCGAACATCGGTGGTATTCAGTGACCCCTCCCACGGACTTTCGGCTGACCTGAAATGAAGCCAGCAACTTCTCACTTGGAAGCCTGATGCCAGAATAAGAATTTACCATTTCTTCCACAACTGAATTCAGCATGTTCAGCAAATCAGCAAATAAATCAGTTAATTTTACCCACTTTCTTCATGGATCTACAAACGATTGTTTAGACAGTCAAAAATAATTTATACAGAAATTATACCCTAGGAACTGTACATACCGCATTCAAGGGTAATACAGAAGTGGGGTCTCAAATGTCGTTCTTTTGAGTTGCAGGCAGCAGCACCAACCACTACGCCACCTGCTGCCTGTCAAATGAGTTTAAAAAAACAGTTTACAACTTAATGCAAAAACACGAATTTGGTGCGATTAGGACAGGGGTTCAACTAATGTATGTTGGTTTGTCTCATCCTGTCACATTTTATTTTGGCATATAAGTGTCAAAATCACTTTTTGATTCACAAAAGTGTCTCATTAGTGAATCATTAGATTTTTTATTTACTGATAACATCTGAAACAATAAGCCAAGCCAGCCGCAGACAGTTAGCAGAACTGCAGCCCGTTCTGCTGCACGCTGGTCTGATGCATCAGAGCCCCGGTGACACCCTACTGCAGACCTCCCCCCCGGACAGGGGTCATACAGGCCAGCCAATTTCAATTTCTCTCATCATAAATGGTGTTATGAAGTAAATTAGTTTTGGGGAATTCTGCTTTTCCGCAGTAAAGTTGTGTTGTGCTGATAAAATAAATCCGAGGCAACAGACCGTAAAAGAGCTACTTAACTGAAATTCCACTGACTTTCTATTGACTATAAATGTCAGAGGAAAAGCCCCCTATTAGAACATGTTTAACATGTCGAGCGAATCTTTTTTTTTCTTCCGGAAAAGCTGATGTACGCTGTTCTGCTTTAAAAGCAGCCCCGCTTGTAACCTGTAAACACACAGGGACGTAAATATACAGCTTACCGCAAGGTTGGTAGACGATGCTGAAGAATGTATTTGGGATTATCTGATATTATTGGTGGGAGGCAGTAAGAATGGCAAGTTCAGTGTAATTCATTTTGTGCTGCAGATTTTCTTAAAACCTTGACAGCTGCTCTTTTTTTGCATATTCATAGTTACATACTTATATAAATGACATCCAGTGTGAAACGTGTGTGTTACTCACAGCACCGGCTTGTTGGGTTCGGAGACAAGGATGTTGCCGCGCAAGCGAAAGACAGTATGTCAGCCTTGAGACACCTGAGTAAAACCTTTAAGGTCCCCGGTGACACAAACTCACGAGGAAGAAAGACCACTTCTGAGATGCTTTTCTTTAATGTGAATTTGAATGTAGGGTGGAGAATTTTACAAGCATAAAACAGCATCTCCTAGTTTTGTCTGAGAAACTCTTTTTAAACATCTTCGGGTTAATGAACTAGATAAAGTTACAGAAAAAAAACAATATTATTTGTTTATCGTATGACGATGCAATAGCCGGCATGAGCTAATGCAACAAGGTTAAGACAAGCAAACTGCCCCCCCCCCGGCTCAAACCTATTCACCCTTATTTCAATGTATGTTCCAGCACATACGAGAACACAAATCAGTCGGAACGCAGAGCTGCCCACTCAGGTCTATCCATAATGCACACACACACACACACACACACACACACACACACACACACACAAGCAGGAAACTGTACCTTCCACCAAACACCAGAGAATCATGAAAAATTGGCATGAAGCTAAAATGAAGGGAGAACCAGAGTAAAACAGGATTTGAGGAGATGCTACTCTGTTCAACCTTTCCAGGCCACAGACCCCTTTAAGGATCTGTCAAAAAATAAAGAACCCTATCAGAAAAATTACCACACTCTGAAAATACGGCAAAGAAAATTGAATTACATTCACACAGAGCGGTGAACACAGAACACAGAATGTTATAGATACTAATAGCACAGTAACGGTTTTATTTTATGTTTAACTTTTATTTACCTAGCATTATTTTTAAAACACACCCCCGCATCATGGATCCCCCGAGCCCATCCTTGAACCTCTCGCATGCTGTGACACTTATTGTCCGAGGCTAAATGTGACCGCTGAGCATCTTCTCTCCGTGGTGAAACAGATGCAAACAAGGCCTCCTCGGCCTGTGTCCTCCAAGCGCGTGGAACGCCAGGCCCGAAAGGGCTCTGTTAAATATAGCTACAGTCGAACATCAGGGATGAGCCTAACATAATCGTCTGTTCATATTGGCCACAAAAACAAGAGATTACACTGGTTCTCAGTAATATATCTGACACTTCCACCGAAGATTTCATTAAAGAAACACGGACGGTTTCCACTGATAACACCTGATTTTCTCGACCATTTTAATGCCATTGCTGGAGCAACCGCTGCACAGGTAAACACAGGTGGCTTATTTTTATAGTTTAGCCTTTCCGTTGAAAGAGTAACACTAATAACCAGCTTACAGAACGAGTTCATTTTAATCGTCTGTTTGGCTTTTCGTAATTACAGACCGAATATTGACATTAATATCTTAAAGTTATTTATCACTCCGAGGAACCAGATATATAAAGCTTTTCCACATGATGTCATGTAACACAGATTAATGATGAAAAATATTTCCGCCGTAATGTGTTCCTGTTCAAATAATGGTGTCAAACTGTGGCTCGCTCACTATATACACTATGCAAAGGAGGATCTGACATAGAACACAAGCCTCTGCAGGCGTTCCATAAATGAAATTAAATGGAATTTGTACAAAAATATATGTTTGCAGAAAGTCACCCTCTACTCCCACTGATAATACAGTCAGAAATGTGTATAAGAATACTGGGACCAATATAAATATAAATATAATGAACCATGACAGTTCAGGTATACGCCATGCCTTTATTAGCTAAAGAATTTATGCCAGTACCTTAATATATAGCAGTTAGTAAAACTAACTTATGTGCGAGTAGTTAAACAGAAACCTGAAGCACGAGACTCTTACCTCACTGGTACGTGAAGTTTTAAAGGGAACTGCAACATTAATATCTCCAGATGAAACAAGTTCAGAAGAAACTGCACTCTGGAGGTAAATAGCTAAAAATAAGTTCCTGAAGCAAACTTCAAAGTAGTTAAGAAGAATCTGTAAATAAATTACAGTTAGTGATTCCTGCTTAACAGCAAAGGGACTGAGGTTGGGAAGCGGCTGGGGAGATATTTAATCCCTCCTGCAGCCTCCTATAATCTTTGCTGACATTCCAGTGCAAGCACAGAAAGTGGATAACCTGAGTGTCCACATGAACCTAGAGGATGAACATGGACACCAAGGATCCCCATGAACTAAAGGCATGCACATAAATTCAGAGCAGAAGCATCAAGGAGGGGAACCGGTCAGATTAACGTGAACTCAAAGAACAAACATGAGTCCACAGGTTGTACATTATCGCCAGGTGTGAACGTGAACCCTTAGGATCAACATGGACCAGAAAGATGTTCATGAACGCAGAGCATGAACATGAGGCAAAGAGATGCACACGAATCCAAAACTAAGAGCCCAGCTCAGATCATCTCCCAGCACCCTCTTCCAGTGCTTCTGGGAAATGGGAGAAAACCCACTCTGGGATTTTGCTACAACCCAACTGATGCCAAACAAACCGGAAGTCGGCGTGGAGAAGTTGCTCGGGCCACGAGGCCCTCGGGGACAATGTCACTGATCCTCGTGACTGAACTCTGCTGTGGCTCCACTGCACGCATCTCCAACCCATAACCCCAAAGCCTGCCCTCTCCCAAGGCTCATTTTACGCTAACGCACGAGTATGTTCCAAGACGACTGAAAAGTAAACGAAGAACTACGACTAAATTTCTCAAGTGCAATACATTATGCAAATGAGAGAATATTAGGAGCTCGGCAGCTCTCTCCCACCGTGAGAATAATTTCCTCCGAGCAGAACTCTGGCGGCTGCTCCGCAAAGCACTTCAGTTTGCTGTAAGAGGGAGAAAATGCATCAAATTTGCACCAGTTTGTTTGCCTCTTTCCTTTCTTTGCGCTGCCAATTTTGCGGGAAGATTAAACAAGGATTTAAGTAAGAAATTACAGGTTAGTTGCCCGTAATTGGCGTGCTGGTTGTGCTGAAAAGCCGCAATGCAATTGCTAGTAATTGAACATCTGTAAAGTTGGCAAGAAAATGATTGCAATTTTCTGTCTGTAATTTCACACAGATGGATCGGCCGCCTCATGGCGCAGGCCTGGATTTCCCATCGAAGGCTCCTCTCGAGGCAGCCTGCCTTCTCCCTCCCTCCCGCTCTCTGAACCGTGGCCTCTGAAAAAGCCGGCGTGCGTCTCGCTCGGCATCTACACTCTAATTTTACCGCGACTGTCCGACCTCCTGCTGAGGTTAGTCAGATGTGCTTCTTTGTTATTTCATCGCCGGTTACAGCTTTACCCCTCTTGGAATGTGACAAAAACGCACTGCGTTTCTGCCGATGCTTACATGTTTCTCGTTCGCTTTTAATCTGCACACCGCAGCCTACAAATTAAACGTATTCAGTGCGGATTAAAACTTTTTTTTTTTAATAAGAACCACGTTGCTGATAGACAACCCACCTTCAAACTTATCTTCCCCCGCTTGTCCCTGAGCAAAACTGAATCATGGGATCCCACACTTCCTGTCAATGGTTTCTAAAGTCAGATATTATAGAACTTTAACGATGGATGAATGAACAAATGAACGAATGAATCTGTGAGACATTAAATGCATCTATCAGTCAACGAATCAAATAGACGTTTAACCCACTTCTGGAGCTGCACAGAAACCGGGCTGATTTAGGTGTTTCCTTAAATCACTGCCAATCTCAGGACGGAGAGTTAAACGTCAGGGCGACGTAGTTATTCAGCGTTTTGTGCCCTGACACACAGCCGGCCCTGAAATACCGTGTCACCAACAGGTACGGCGCACGCCCCCGCGAGCTGTGCCCGTCTGACGGTGCCGCTCCGACCGCTTTGCAGCGTATCTACTCCAGTGCAGCGGACACAGGTTTTAAGTACTCAGCACCAAGATCTTAAATGAGCACAGTGGAAAAAAAAAAAGAAAGAAAAAATAGGTTGCCATGGAAACAGAGTTACGATAGCCAAGACCGAAAGTATCTCAGGACTAAGGCTGTTGATCAGATTTACCAATGCGCTATTTTGGTGCGAGCGGGTCCCGTATTCCCCGTCCTCAGGCCCGACGGCCGAGCCTCCCGTGTTCCCTGAAGTCCGAGGCTCTTTTTATAGCGCAGTTACAACCCAGAAGGGTGGTCTTATCGCTTTTACTGACAGTTTATCTGTCTCTCTGCTGTACCTTCGCTACGGCATTCTAAACCAACGTACGCGTTTCGAGCACAAAATCATAGAATTACGATCAGTCACATTTTGCAGGGATCACCACGCAAAACAAGCAGATCTCTGGAGTGTAAAAGTTGAATAAATAACTCCTTTATGTCCATTCACCTTTCTTTGTTACTAAACCATCAGGGTTGTGATGCGATCTAGGAAACATGAGGTACAATTTGGGCTTCGACCAGTCCTGAAGAGTGGTTTTTCCCAGGGGACGGAGACAGTAAAGGCATCAGTTCACCGAAAACAGCCTGTGTCCGGAAACCGGAGTATTGGAAGGAAGCACAGATGGAGATGGGAACAGATTCGGATCTGTGATCCAGGAACTGCGGCGCTTCCCCCCTCGTGCCTCACTGTGCTCCCCCATCCAGCCCCCGTTTTTTTCTAGGGTCAGCAAAACCCCGAGTTTCCCAGCAGACGTCGCAGGCTGACGCCTCGGCTTCAAGCCCAAGTCTCACGTGGCAGGTAGCTGGCCGACTCGCTGAGAGCCGCACGCCGCTCCGCATCTCCCGCGACTTACATAACAGCAACCTTTCACGCTGAGTGACCAAAAAAGGCCACATCTACTGCTGACACCAGTCTTATCCCTCATTTGTGAGATTTCCCATCACCTTATTAGCCGATCAGGGCCTTGCAACCCCCCCCACCAGGTTTTGTCCAGCTTCAGCAGCGCAACGTGACACTGGGACTGAGTCCTCCACACAAGGGCCCCGAGGCTCCTTCCAACGTGCACAATTCTCTGCTGCATTTACCTAATGTACGCACCCCAGTGTGAACCGCGACAACACGCACGCCATCGATCAAATGTCGGCACCCTAATGTGTGGATCTCAGCTGCTTTAGTACAACTGAGAGAAAAGCCCTGCAAAAAAGCGTGCAAATAATACCTTCTTCATAGCACGCTATCTCAGGTAAGCCCTGCTGTATTCTCCCAGCTTTTCCAGAGCCACTATCCTCACCAGGTCTGCAGGCTGTTTGCGGAATACACTCGATTTATTCTACCGCGGCATTTCTATTTAAGCAGACAAACAGGCATGTCGACTTCGATGAAAGCTCTAATCCATAGTTTGGTTAAACAGCTCAGCATCACGGCACTGAGCAGACCTATAAATAGAAGGCACAAGTCAAAATTTCTGCGGGCTTTCAAGTGAGAAAGATTACCTCATAACAGTCAGATTACGTCTGGGATACACGGTGACAGAGAGCCACGGCGGGAAGCGCACGTGGCAGAAACCGCATTACGCTTAATGAAATTTCTGATTATTTCATAATCTTTCTTGTGCCTTAAAGGGACATCTAAGCAAAAGGCTTGAGTGTATTTAGTATGGGGGTGGGGGGGTGGGTAAGTCATTTTGCAATGTTGTTCAGCGAAACAGATGGTTCAACAGACAAAGTACGTCTCAAGACGCAATTTCGCGGCCTTTTTCAGTGCTAATATTGTGCACGCAACAATGCCACAAATAGTGTACGGCATAAATTATTTAGTGCCATTATATAATAAACTGCAGTTTATATGCATAGAGAAACACTCCAACATTTCAGCCATTTTCCTCCGGCAAACACATTAGGAACATCCACGAGAGCCGTCGGCTGGAGAGCAGGAGCAAATTACTGGGTCAAAAACGGTTGTCAAAGTTAGCGAAGCTTGCAGACCTATGAAAGTCAAACTTTCCCAGCTGGGTTTCTGGAGGATCCAGCAGAAATTGTCTGTTGAAACCTCTGTTGCTAACTGTTGTCCAGGACAGACCCCACAGGGTTCGCAGAGACGCAGCGTTGCTGTGTGTCACCACTGGGTATGACCTGGGGTCAAGCGGAAACACACGGAGAAGCTACCGGACGGTGAGTTACAGCTGAACTACTGACCCGGGCAGGAGAGGCTCGCGACAGAGATGTTTAACACGAGGTCTCAAAACCCGCATTCCACAGGGGGCCGATGACTGAAATCATTTTCCTTCCGATAAAATAAACTCCCGTAAGCACAGGGCACAGTGGCGACAAGATGCACGGCCGCTCGCTCGTTCCTTCCCGGCCACAGCACCCGCCCCTCACCTGTGGTCTCCACGATCCCCTCGAGGATGACGACGATCTCGAACTGCTCCGTCTGCATGGATCTCTGGGAGAGTTCGTAGAAGGGGCTCCGACTGTCGATCACGTGACAGATGGTGAGGGGCGACACGAGGAAGAGCTGATCTGCCCCGGTTCTGAAGCCCACGTCCAGCTCCAGCTGGTCCAGGGGGAGGAACTCGCCCTCGGGCGTCTGCCGTGACTGAGCAAGCGTGCAGAGAAGGGACATATGAGGGCAGGCAGCGCGGTCGGCTGACTCCTATCAACACCTATTTACACTCCGCCACCCATCAATCATGCGGGATAGAAGGGAAACACAAATCCTATTAAAGTTGAGAGTTGCTGAGAGATTCGGGACGCGCACTGCAGTTTCCCCGACGCTGTGGGCGTGGACCGAATGCATCGCTTTTCTAATTCTGGCAGGCGAGACTGTGGCCTAATCGTGTGAAGCCCCCCCCCCCCCGAAAGAACGAAGCGAACGAAACGCAAATCCAGCCGTGTGTCACGGCGCCTCGACCGCAACACGCTGCCAGTGATTATTGTCCCGCAAAGTCAAACGGATCAAAAAAACACTGGCAGTTACTTTCTCATCACTTCAATAGGGAAGGGAAAAATTTCTTTGAGAAATAATGCAATTTAAACGTTTGATGATGTTAAGGAAGCTACAGATCTGTTAGATAATCCAGTTAATTTAAAAGAGTTGAACCAATAAGTAATAACAACACCAGCAATAATAATAATAATAATAATAATAATTATAATAATAATAATAAATCACATCAAAGTTAAAAAATTAAATCTGCGCACCTGAACGATTACACTGTTATGTAGATTGCATGTCATGTTTAAAGTGTCATATTTATATGTTATCTTTAATGTAATTTTGACACTTTGAGCTCATGAGGTCAGCGAGTTTGGTTCTTAGTTGCTGTTCTAGCCTGGCGAGTCGCCTGAGTCGGGTGAGAGGCCGCCTTCAGGCAGATGAGTTAGGTGTGTCAAGTGAGTTAGGTGAGACAGGTGTGTCAGGTGAGACACGCTCCTTACTTTGAGCAGCTTGCAGCGGATCTGCGCGGACACCATGTGGCTGTTGCGCAGGTTGCCCACCCGGAACATGAGGGTGAGCTTGCCGTCCCGCATGGAGATGGCCGCGTGCTCGCTGAACATGAGCGTCTCGGCCCTCTTCTTGGGCTGGGACATCTTGATGAACATGCAGCCGATGAGGAAGGCGTCCACGATGGAGCCCAGGATGGACTGGAAGAGGAAGAGGATGATGCCCTCGGGACACTTGTCCGTGATGTACCTGTAGCCGTAGCCGATGGTGGCCTCCGTCTCGATGAAGAAGAGGAAGGCCGAGGGGAAGTTGTAGACGTTGGCCACGCACGGCGTGTACTTATCATCGTGGGCCCTGTTGAGGTCCCCCCTGATGTAGGCGATCACCCACCACATGGAGGCCATGAAGAGCCACGCCACCGTGTAGGTGAGGATGAAGATGAACAGGTTCCAGCGCCATTTGAGGTCCACCAGGGTGGTGAAGAGGTCTGACAGGTACCTGCTGGTCTCCCCGCCCAGGTTGCCGTGCTGCACGTTACATCGGCCGTTCTTGTCCACGAAGCGCTGCCGCTTCTTCTTCTTCTCGGCGGCCGGCTGGTTGAACCCGGAGCCGCTGGACGAGGTGGTCACTACCTGGTAGTCGTCCCCAAATTTCTTTCGAAGTGCAGACATAATACGGGCGTGGAGGACTCGACGCGCAACGCCGTCTCCTCTCAGCCGTCGGAAGCCGCGGGTTCCCGTTATTGCGCGTCTAACTGTGCGCAAAAGGACGAGACGATGGCGACAGGTGAGGGCGGAACGTCCGGGCGGCCGACACGCGCACGCACAGGTGTGTGATGGACATGGATCACGATGGGAGACGGGGGTCCGCCGACAGACAGGTGCGGGGGTTGCGACGCTCGCGAGCCGTGACACCTGGAGATGCGCCGCGCAGCCCGGGGAACGAACTCATCCGACCATCTCAGGGTTTCGGAGCGGCGGGTTCCAGGTGGGTTCGCGGAGGCGTGGGGGAGGGGGGGGGGAGTGCGCACCTTCAGGGGTTCGCGAGAGGAACAGGGGTCTTCATTGGGTGGAGGAGACCCACCACAACGACAGCGACGATGATGATGGTGACGGTGACGATGACGATGATGATGATGAGGAGGAGATGATGATCACGCACGACGGGCTCGTGGCAGCGGGTCCACGCGCGGGTTCGGAGGAGATCCGTATTGCGCGCAGTCGGGATCGGTCACGGTCCCCCCTCACCCACGCGCTGGTTTCCCACGGATGTACGCGCGGTTCAGGTCCCCCGCAGGTCCGGTGGATTCCGCTCAGAGTCGGGCGCTCCGCAGGGGGTCCGATGCGGCAGGAGTCGAGGGGAGGTTCGGCGTTCAGGTGAAGAGGATGAGGGATGAAGAGCGGGCGGCTGCGCGGCTCAGTTCCTCTCCCCCGCACGGCTTCTGCGCACTGCTGCGCCGAGCGCACTAGTACCTACTGAGGGACATGATGTGTGTGTGTGTGTGTGTGTGTGTGTGTGTGTGTGTGTGTGTGTGTGTGCGTGCTCGCGCGCCAGCGATCATGTGGCAGAGTGTGTGCCCTGGAGGACGGATGATGTATCTCCAAATGTGCTTCTTTAATTGTCACTTTTTATTCCGTTTTATTGCCCTTCCTTCCTTCCTCGCTTCACCTGTTTCACTTTGCAGGTGATCTTTACAGAGTTCAGACGCAACAAAGGAGGAATTACCGCATAAATGTGCCAAAAGGGCGAAAAGGAAGACTGTGTAAAGGACGTATTAAATGAAGAAATAATTGGGAAGATTTGGGGAAATCCTCATGAAGTTACCACGTTATTCCATTAAATGATGTGTTTTTACAACAAAAAAAAAAGTCGTCATTATTTGACAGCCATTTCCGCTGAGTAGCATCAACATTGTAAAATTTCATCAATTTTATAAATACAAACCTCAAGTCCCTTGACCGAGGTTCTGTATTGAAATAAAAACCTCCTCCCCTCACCAGCCTGACTGCGCCGGCCTTTCTAATGCATCACCGAGTTTTTACATTTTATATGTTCCATTTTATACTGTAGACCCACGAGACAGAAGGTGGCTATGTGGAAAAAGAAGTCCATTCAAAAGTTTCCAGAAACAGACCTTTTTTATTTGAGGAAAAAAGCTGCTGCACCACTAAGCAAGTTCCCTCGGTTATTTCAGTGAACGCTGAATTGTCGGGGTGGGGGGGGGGGTCGGCTTTTCTTTGGACGAAAGAAATTCATTTATTGTACATATAGCCGGTGCTTATTAAATGGTCTCTTGAAATAACATGTACTTCATCTTTTGAAATAAAGCAAAGGTTCCTCTCATAAAATTAAATAAACTGTCAGACGCAGCCCCTCAATTGAAAAGCAATTTAGTAGATGATCCACAATTCCCAGGATTAATTAAAACATCAGACGACCACCTTCCTGGGTCTCCCTGTGGACTCAGGTGTGTCCCTCATTTTTCACTGGCACCAGGTAATAAAGTATGAATATAACACTGTACTTACAGAAGTTTTAACACCAGGGAGAATTCTTTGTTCTTATATATATAAGAACAAAAATGATATACAGTACTGTGCAAAAGTCTTAGGCACCTGTAGGAAAAATGCTATAAAGTGAGGACGGTTCCAAAAATAATGCCATGAATACTTATTGATCAATAAACCTTCTAAAAAGTGCAGTAGACAAAAAAAACCTCAGTCAGATCAATATTTGGTGGGACCACCCTTTGCCTTTAAAACACCATCAGTTCTCTTATGCAAACTTGCATGCAGTTTAAAGTAGGGGTTAGCAGGTTCTTCCAAACATTTTGAGGAACTGGTCACAGTTCTTCTGCACACTTTGACTCTCTCTGCATGTCCTCCCAGACTGACTTGATCATGTTGAGATCAGGGCTCTGTGGGGACCATACCATCTGTTGCAGGATTCCTTCTTTTTGCTGAAGATAGTTGTGTATGACTGAGATTGGGTGGGTGTTTGAGAAAAGAATCTACCTGTACTTCTCAACACACATTGAAGTTGCATGCCTAACACTTTTGCACAGTACTGTATGTATGCAGAGGATATTTGCGATATATATATATATATATATATATATATTCAGAAGTACAAAAAAATACACACACACACACACACACACACACACACACACACACACACACACACACAGTGATGTTAGTAGGAACTCCTGTACACCTGCTCATTTACACGGTTATCTAATCAGCCAATTATATGGCAGCATCACAGTGTATAAAATCATGCCGAAACAGGTATTGAGCTTCAGTGAATGTTCACATCAAACTTCAGAATAGTGAAAAAAAGTGATCTGACTTTGACCGTGGTGTGGTTGTTGTTGCCAGACAGGGTGGCTTCAGTGTTCCAGAAACTGTTGCTCTCGTGTGATTTTCATGTGCAACAGTCTCCAGATGTCACCATAGAATGATGCAAAAAACAAAAAAACATCAAGTGAACGGCAGTTCTGTGGGTGGAAATGCCTTGTTGGTGAGAGAGGTCAGAGGATAATATCCAGCCTATTTTGAGCTGACAGGAAGGCTACAGGAACTCAAATAACTACCCGGTACAACAGTGCTGGACAGAAGAGTATCTCTGAACATGCAACACAGTGAAACTTGACTTGGATGGGCTATGGGAGCAGAGGACCACTTTGGGTTGCACTCCTGTCAGCCAAAAACAGGAAGCTGAGGCTACAGTGAGCACCGCTTCACCAAAACTGTACAGCTGAAGATTGGGAAAACGTTGCCTGGTCTGATGAATCTCAATTTTTGCTGCAACTCACAGATGGTGGAGTCAGAATTTGGCATAAAAAGCCATGGACTCAGCATACTTTGTGTCAATAGTTCAGGTTGGTGTTCGGTGCAATGGCGTGGGGAATGTTTTCCTGGAACACATGGGACACCCTAATACCAACAGTGAATTCAATGCCACTGTCATAAACTGGCCACAATTTACCCATCTTCTAATGGTTTCTTCCAGCATGATAATGCACCATGTCACAAAGCACATTGCATCTCAACCTGGTTCCATGAACATGACAGTGAGTTCAGTGAACTTAACTGGCCTCCCTAGTCATCAAGTCTGAATCTAATAGAGCACCTTTGGGATGTAGTGAAACAGCAGATTGGTAGCATGAATGTGCAAGAATTCAGGCTGATCTGTTCCTACCTAGTTTTACAATGGTGTTCCTAATAAAGTGGCTGCACATGTGTATAGGTAGAGAGAAGTGGAGAACAACAAAGCCAAGATCCTGTGGGACTTCCACACCCAAACAGATGAACAAATATTGGATAACAATAATAGACAAGGAGGAGAAAACAGCAGTGGTGATAGATGTGGTGATTCGAAGTAATAGAAACATCAGGTAGAAGGAATATGAGAAGCTGGAGATATACCAAGGATTAAAGACGAGGTGAGAATGTGGAAGGTAAAAATGAGGGTAGCCCCATTGGTGACCAGAGCATTTGGGCCCATGACCCCTAAGTTGAAGCACTGGCTCCATCAAATCCCAGGTATGACAAGATTGCTTTCAATCCAGAAGAGCACAATCCTAGCAACACCAAAAACATTGTGCTGTACCGTCAAACTCCCAGGCCTCTGGTAGGAGGCCTGAGTCTGAAGAAAGTTACCAATCTCACGCTATAAACAGGGTATGCATTTGAGAGCTGCTACATATGTATTTATCACCAAAAGAACTGTAGCTATTGCAGGAGTACAAAATATTTCCTTCTTCCTGGTGTCATATTTCTAATATGGTGAATGAAACCAATGAATGACAGCAAACATCTCATACATCCTACATATATTTGGGTCAAGCCCCCTATATATATGTTCAAACAATTTTAAGCTAAATGGATGATGCTGTGTGTGTGTGTGTGTGTGTGTGTGTGTGTGTGTGTGCAAAAAGCAAGCCTGTGGAGATATCTAGGGCTGTCCAATATTCTGATGCTTGCCAGGAACACTGAGCCATTCTCTTAACAGATAGTTAGTGAGCAATAGGACTAAAATAATTACAGGCGTTCACAAATAGACACAATTTCATGCATAATTGGAGACCGTGGTGTTCTTGCTAAAAAACACAATGCCTGTGTCGTGGCTAATAAATGCAGCTCTCACACGCCGGCCTCACGATGTCCTACCTGAAGCCGCAGAGCGAGTGCAGCAGGGAAAAAGAAAAAGGTGCTTCGATGACCGGTCGACCCACCTTTGGCCTTAATGGTCGTGACTCCTATTCCGAATTATTCAATGGGCCGTGGGGGACGTCGTACTCTTTTCTCATGCAAAGTGGGTGGGAATGAGCTCCACACACCCGCGTGACAGAGGCAGCTGACATCTCAACTCCGCTTCGCCGGATATAGGTGATCCTGAATTGTCATCCTGCACTGGAGCTCAAAGGACACAACCAGTTTATAACAAGAGAAGGGCTTTAGCAGCCAGTTACAGCAAGAGGGGCGTCTAATACCCAGGAAGAAATAGGAACGTCGCCACGTGTATTTTTCCCTCACGTTTGTTTTCATTACCACACGATTTGACAATGTGCACGGCTGCCGCTGTCATGTAATCGTCCAGAATTTTCTTGGACAATTTGGCTCACTCGCAGTGGAGTTTGCATGTTCTCCCCGTGTTGGCGTGGGTTTCTGCCCACAGTTCTTTTTCTTCTATTAGTGTTGAAAACAGACATCTATACAATATAATGAGAATGAAACAAACACCCACCCGGAACCCACATCATATCCATTACCACATCGGGAGTTGGGGGGGGGGGTTCAACAGATGAACACTTTGGACTGACACCAAGACAAAAATGAAGATGAAAAGTTCCACAGTCCAATGACATGTGCTTCAGGTGAGTTGTGAATTGTTGACGCTACATCGCTTTATGTGTGTGTGTGTGTGTGTGTGTGTGTGTGTGTGTGTGTGTGTGTGTGTGTGTGTGAGAAAGACTGATGTCCCGTGTACCAGTGTTTACCCTGCTTTACACCCTGTGCTCTGAGGACAGACTCTGAAGCACTGAGGCCCTGCAATTGGCACGAATAACTGGATGAAACCATGAGGTGCTGAGGATAAACAGTGTATAGTTTACAGAAGAGAAGAAGAAAATAAAACATAATATTGACAGTCCAGTGTAATTTAGACTAGGCTGGTCTTAAGGCCAAGAAACTCCAGGTAATATTTTTTAACACAAACCCCCAAGTTGACTCGATAAACTCTTATACTCTCTGTTGTGGAACATTAATACCCAGAAGGTCAGATGGGAGGTGATGTTTGGCAGCAAGCTTGTGGTTTTGAGGTTCTAAAGGGGACCCACTGGGCCACAACAGAACCCACCTGCAGTTACCTGTGATCTTGCCAGGTGTACCTTGTCTCACCTGTGGCAGCAGCACGCCGTGAGAATGAGAGCTACCCACAACCACAAGGTTCCCACCTGTCCTCTGGGAGAAAACAGCATCAGGCTGGAATGGAGGGAAGCGCGGCGTGGCTTCGATAGGGCTTCTGAGTAATCTGGTTGGGGAGAGTTAGGAGAACCAGCCTGAGTGCAACTGGAGTTGAAGCCAGAATTGGTGACCCACCTGGTTGCTTGGAGCTGCCTGGCACCAGAGCACCGCTGCAGTCGGGTGGCTCAGGTTTATCTCTCTCTGAGGGTCAACACCAGAGGAACCCCAATGGGGTCCGAGGATAAACTGTAGAGCAGCACCTGGGGCTGGAGGGCAAGATTCAGACTGAAACCTGCCTCAATGCTGCTGCTGTGGTGATTATAAAACTGGAGCACATGTTCAAGGTGACACGAGCAGGCGCCTGGGTTCACTATGTGTGGAGTAAAGCTCTCAGGAACAGAAGCTGCAAATTGAGAACAGAGGGACCAGACAGAGCAAGAAAAAAAAATCCAAAAAAGAGAGAGGAAACTGGGAGACTTGAAGCTCCAGAGTTGCTGAGATGAACACGTTCACCGTGGATCAGCTGAGCAGAAGTGATCTTCAACTTGATGACAACAACAGGGTATCTGCACCCACAGGTGGGTGAAGCTGGCTCATCAGGCAAGAAAGGAGGATAAATCCAAAGGGTTTTAGTAGTTAAATAGCCTACATGGTACAGTCAAAATGTTCTAAGACTGGCCGCTGTGTGATGCTGTGGTTGTGAGAGGTCAGGAAAAAGAGATCAGTAGCATGAGCACCAGTCTTAGAACTTAATAACTGTAGCGCATGAATGGCTCCAAAAATAAAAAAATAAAAAAAACTTCCCAGCTATAAAAATGGGTAAATCATTCTACGGAGCTTAATCCTGCACTTCACTTTGCTGAAGAAATAAATGACATCACAGTGGCCTGTTCTACCACGGGACGACCACAGACCACTCTAGTGTGACTGTGGGAAGCAAACCTGACCAACACATCGACCCACTTGGTGATTTTCTTTCACGCAACATCTGTAAATCTAACTACTATGAACTTGTTGCTTTGCTGACATTTGTTAAACAGCTTTATACTAAAGGGTATTTTAACCGGAAAAATCCAGGGCCAGAGAATAAGGGAACTATAGCAGCAGTTGCGGGGGGGGGTTAGACTTGCAACCATCAGGTGACAAATCCACATCAGTCACCGCTGCCCAAAATGCATTTTCCGTTCATGAAGCATTTACAATGTCTGAAATATTCTTCCGTTTGTTTTCTCAGGAATACGAGGGGGTGGGTCTAGGGGCTGTTTTCTCTGCTTTTAGGGTGAAGTCAAGGTCATTTTGTCCTTGAGTCAATAGCAATAGAGTGTCTGCAGCCATCTGGTCTTCAGAGACCCTTCAGCATCTACAGCTGTGCTCATTGTGTGCTACCAGCCGGCAACAAAGTCCTGCGAGGCACCAGCAAGCGTAGCACTTCCCTCACCTTGGTGACCTTGGGAGTGTCGTGCAGATTTCATTTGCCAGATGCTCCCATTAAGAGCAACTTGCAAGGTCAATATAGAAAAATGTGTTTAGTGTGTTAGATGCAATTAGTCCGTATGAAGGCATGAAGAACATGAGCTCTAAAGCAGAAATGTCAGTAGAATCATCAAAGGTAAGTACAATAACTCATAACACCTCCTTCAGCTTCTTCCAGCAGTGCCGGTACTAATGGTCTACAGCAGTGTGAACACCAGACCACTGAAGGTGTGAAGAAATCTTCATCAGTGCAATTATCTGTATGAACCAATTTCATTCTGGGGATGTATTTTTGTTAAGGAGATAAACAATTTTTCTGCTTGGACCTGATAAATTCACACCCCAGCCAGATTATTAATTCCAGCATCACGTGTGTTTGGTCTCCGCTTCCTAAAATGAGAGCCTGACTTGAACTCCGTGACAGAAAAAATCTGGAGTTTTGCGCTGTTTTTTTCCAGGGTCCCTGCTACCTGTCCGGCTCCACGTTTCGCACCTGTTTTCCACCACACTGCAGTCGTGGTATTAAACATGAATTAATGTCTCCAGACATACAATTGGTGTGTGTCTCTGGTGTGTCTGAGTGTGTGGGTGCGTTGTCATCTAGGAGTGAACTGCGCTTTTCCATCCTCTGCCATCTTTGATCAGATTCAGATCAAAACCTGGACTGGCCAAGTGATTATTGTGAACACTTAACAGGTAGCAATAATATTAGTTATTAATATCAGGAAAATAAATGATCCTGGTGTCTCCAAGCTATTGCTAGACCTCCTTGGCTGTGCGGATGAAAGTGTTGCATTTGCAATATCGGTGCTCTAGTGACAGCAAAGCCCCACTGATGCTCCTCGGGATTGTATCACCTTGTGAGGAAGTGGTGGTTTGAGACGGGCTGTCAGCTTTGTGGGAACTCGCCGGGTGAGCGAACCCAAGGACGGCGCTGCGGCCTTACAGAGCGCTGATAAGTTTCCAAGCGGCTCCCCGCAACAGAAAGCAATTCCAGCGCATGTAGACAATGATGGATATCGCTTCCACTTTCTATTACTCCCAGGCCCCCTTGTCCATCCCTCTGCAACTTCTGTTTTGTTCCTGGATTGCTGCCCCCCTGCAGTTCCACAGCAGGATGTCAGTCAGACTCACAGCAGGCCACGTTTGTGCTGAATCACCATCTCGAGCAGAAGGAATAAATTGCCAGTTATTTCTCATAGGAGAGGAAGGAAGAAAGAGAGAGACTTCAGCACCCAAAGATGGCCCGGGAACTGGCAAGCAGTGTTCCACGTCCTGGCACAGGGAAAGGGCGGTTGACTTTGGTTCGCGTCCCACTTACCAATGCCAGTCGGTTTTTGGGGAGGGGGGGGGGGCAGCAGACTCCTGGCGGCAGAACAGTCACCTGACATTGTACCTTGTGTGAAGTGTCATAGATGCTCACCCACACTGCCCAGCTGCAGCCTCCACAGGGCAGGGAAGCTGGAAAAGTGACAAGGTTTTGTATCATGCAATGAGGAAAAAGAACTTTAAATATTTCCAGCACATCAGTGACTACAATGGCAAAGGAAACAACTAGCATTTTCCTCTTGTAAAATAAACCTTGTGTTTAATTAACACACTTTTGTTTAACTTCTTCCAAGCCGTATTGCATCATTTGTTGAGGGACATAGATTTTATTTGTTGCAAACAGTTTGATAAGGGCCATTACAGCATAAATCCATGTAATACCGGTAGAATTCTGCATTCAGGCTGTTTAACAAGTTAAAAAAGTCATACTGGCCATATGCTTCTGCCTGCATGCTGGCTTCTCAGAAATCTGTTCAGATCTCATTTTGTTTGTATCACCGATGCCAGTTTTACAGTCACGGCCGTGTAAAGCTTCATACTATATTCCTCAATTTATGCACTGGTCAGCTTCAGTAAACATCTCAGATATGACTGCAATAAATCAAAAATACACCAAGACATTAGTGTTTTCAGCTTTGAGTTGGATTAAAATTATAATGTCAAAACTGTCAAATGGAGCTTGAATATAAAAGAAGTAGTAAAAACCTTACTAATGTTAAAATGACTTCAAAATGACAGAAAATGAAACTACATAGGCTTTGTAAACTTCAGCTCAGCGTTTTTTAATCGTGTAAACATATGGAACAGTTATCATCGTATTACTGATCATCAGCTTTCAGGAAGACCAGACCGAGCTGTAAACACTGTGGAACTGAACTGACTTCAGGTGGGTGGCCCCTCCAGCCTGACACAGCGACACATATTGGCTCCATGCATAAAATCAGGCTGACTTCACTCCAGCGCAAACTGATTTTAAGGCGATAGATAAGTGAACTAAGCGAGACTGAAAATAAATACACTGGAATTAACCGTAGCTGAGCAGGACCCTCTAACATGAGCGTGTGGTAAAAATCGCACCAGGCCGGTGATGTTAGCAACTGTTTGCGTCATCGGACTGGAGCGAGAGCCCCGTGTGTTGATTTCCGTCGGGTCCCTTGGGGGCGCTTTCAGATGCTCATGCCTAAACTGTCCGTTCCACTGCCTCCCAGGAAGGGAAGAGCCACGCGATGGCAAGAGTGGCGGCATCTTAATTGCTCTAAGAGGCACGATCAAAACAAACGGAAAACTGCATCTCAGCAGCCCTGCGCAAATATAACTATAGTTGCATAATGAGCGAAGGGTCACCTCAGGTCAGCAAGTATGTCTTCACATCCTCATTAATGAGCAGGGCTCCTCCAGACCTCTTCTCGCAGAAGTTAGGGCTATCGGTGCCGCTAAATGTCATCCCTATTTCCCCACCGCCGGCTATTTAATTGCGTCACAGGGGAGCAGGCGGCAGCTGAAGAAACTACACATCCATTGTTTTTTTTTTTTTTTCCCTGGAGGACCTGGAATAGCCATTCACCAGTGAGATAGGCCTGCGGGGCGCATTCGGGCACGGCGAGCAATGCTCATCTTTCATTGTTAAGTAAATGAAAGAATGGTTCATAATTATGGCTTCATCCTGTGCAAGAAGTGGATAATTTTCTGTTCATGATTAAATCAAGCTAATGCATACTAATAAACTTCTTTATGTTCTTTGCTTATATTAGTAGGTGCTATAAAACAGGTCTATTAAGCTCTTAAATGCAAACATCAAGGCGACATTTTTGGTGGAATCTCTACGAGGAATCCTTAATATTTAGGAATTTCAACTAAATTAAATGAGAAAATCTAATGGACAGTAGAAAAAAACTCAAAATAAAGATATACACAGTAGTGTGCAAAAGTCTTAGGCACCTGTGGGGAAAATGCTATAAAGTGAGGATGGGTCCAAAAATAATGCCATGAATACTTATTAATCAATAAACCTTCTAAAAAGTGCAGTAGACAAAAAAAACCTCCATCCGATCAATATTTGGTGGGACCACCCTTTGCCTTTAAAACACCATCAATTCTCTTAAGCAGACTTGCATGCAGTTTAAGGTAGAGGTTGGTAGGTTCTTCCAAACATTTTGAGGAACTGGCCACAGTTCTTCTGCACACTTTGACTGTCTCTGCATGTCCTCCCAGACTGACTTGATCATGTTGAGATCAGGGCTCTGTGGGGACCATACCATCTGTTGCAGGACTCCTTCTTTTTGCTGAAGATAGTTGTGTATGACTGAGATTGGGTGTGTGAGGTCATTGTCAGGCTGCAGAATGAATTTGGGACCAACCAGAAACCTCCCTGATGGTACATAAGAATCTATCTGTACTTCTCAACACACATTGAAGTTGCATGCCTAACACTTTTGCACAATACTGCATATAATCTGATTTTTTATTTAACCCCCCCCAAAAAATGTGTACTAAGTCATTTGGTTGTGGGGTTAAATGACTGTAGCAGGTTCAGACCAACAAGCCTGCATACCTTTATTCATCCACCCTTGCTCTGAAGATGATGAAGTCTCCAACAAGAGCACAAGAACGTTGACGCTCTGGAGGGAACAAAATTCTCAGGGATATTGGTAATATTTTTGCTTAGAGGACTTTGTTTTCTTGGGCAAGTAAAAAACCTGTCAAAATGACCATTAAATTGCATAATGTTAAGGCTTCATTTGTCTACCAGCACTGCCCTCAGAAATCCGTGCAGGCAAGGGTGGCAGCAGGTGGTGTAGCAGTTATGGCTCCCTTCTTGCGTTCAAAGGATCTAGGTTTAAGTCCAACCCCCTTCTGCTGTTCCTCTGATCAAGGCACTTACCCTGAACTGCTCCGATAGACCTGACCTAGCTTTAAAATAGATAAATCTGTGTACAAAGCTTAACGCTGTAAGGTAGTTTGGAGAATAGTGGCAGGTGACCTTTGTTCTGTCATTTGTCAAGGCGTTATCTTCTTTTGCCTAAACCGGTTTAACCATTATGCAGCAATGAAAATATTTTATGCATTTGTGTGACCGTTTTGTAAAATTGGCTCATGGTAGATGCGATTAGGCGACTGAAGTGGATTTATTATCGTAATCACAGAGACCTGAAGGACCATTCACATTTGCTCTTCAGGCTAAATCAGTGTGGATGGGCCTCGGTGTCCGGCGTCACAAAACCCGGCCGATCGCTCCTGTCACAAGCTCAGGGGGGTCTGTCTGGAGACTCTGAGCCTGTTAATGAGTTTGTTCTGTTCTCACCTTGGTGCTCTGGGTCATGTCTGGTGTACCTGCTTTTAAAGAACATTTCCATCAACTTGGTTGGTAAGATGTGAATAACAATGTGATTTTAACGTGGCTGTCGGATGGATCAAGCCCTGCTTTTTGCGTAGATGGGACTTGAATCCGTGACTGGGAGGAGGTTACTTCACCTTGAAGAGCGCTCTGTAGCTCTTACATCAAGAAATTCTCAGGGCTGCTTCCCTTCGACAAGCGGTTTTTGAAGAACATGCTTCACAAACACACAAATAACAAAATCCATGAAGCAAACGAGCAAAAAACGAGATAAAAAAAACATAAAAATAGCGTATCGAGAACAATCTGTCACAAATCACTCGTGAGGTGCAAACTTCTACAGTTCATCTCACATGGTGACACAAACAAATCGGTTAAGCATTTCATTACTTTGAGATATACATGCACTACACTCCATAAATAAACCACTCTTGGTCGCCATAACCTTTCTAGAAAAGAAAAAAAAAATCACAATATCATATATTTTGTGAGCCCTGCGACGTTCCTCAAAACAGCAGAACAGCAGAGATTTAGCACTTTTTCCACAACACCCAGAGGAGAGCAGTGTGACATATCTGTAAATATTAAAGTAAGATTATGTGTGCAGGGAATGTAAGCACAGCTCAGTTTATGAAGGTGCAAAAAACAGGGAACAAAGGGCCACCCAAACACTGAAAACTTATTTTGGATGTCTCGGCAGTGACACATTTGACATTTAATGAACATTGGTAATAAGCGGGGGAAAAGGAGGATGGTTCATATTTTCTTAAATCCATCTGAAGTAAGACTGCGGTGCTTCTCTGAACATGGCTATTTGGGTGCAAAGCTGATTTCCCAGGAAAGCTTTTTTTTGTCATTGGAAAAACATTGCATTGTTGTTGGTCCAAAATCACGAGTTTCACTGAGTAATTTAGCCCTTATTTAACCATCACATTCAGACTCATATAAAAATTCTCTTTTACTAATGAAATCTTGGCCCACGTAGCAACAGACAAGGTTTCTCTAAATCCAACCAGTCGGAAACATTTCAACGTAAACCTCAAGTCAGAGAACAAAAAAAAAAAAAAAAACAAAGCATGCATGAAACACTGAATGGCTGATGCTCCTGATCAGTCACAGAAAAACACGAGCAATCTGTAGATCACATCTTCTATCAAACGTCATTCTCTAGAGTCAAGTTAAGTGAGGTCTGGGATGTCTAATCTTTTATCCTGTCAGTAGTGTGTTTGTCGGTTTCCTTTGTGACAGCTGCTTCTTAAAAACAAACAAAAAAAAAGGCTGCGAGGTATTGATAAAGTGCAGCAAAATGTGACTGTGACTGTAGCTTCTGTGCTGCCATCTGTTAACTGTGGCTTGTGAGTTCACCAGCAGAGACCCACACTGTTATAAAACACCAAGAAAGCCTTCAGTAATGTGTCTGATATGATTTTCTATATCCAGGTACCCTGGGTTGGTTCCAGCTATTTCCTGTAAAGTGCATCTGAAGGTGTGGATGTGGCTTCTGCATCCTATTTGTGAGTTTAGTTTTGTCTACATTTTTAGG
Organism: Arapaima gigas; assembly: GCA_900497675.1. Taxonomy (NCBI): domain Eukaryota; kingdom Metazoa; phylum Chordata; class Actinopteri; order Osteoglossiformes; family Osteoglossidae; genus Arapaima; species Arapaima gigas. The sequence continues at coordinate 87,737 of UFQX01000311.1, forward strand.
TTCCTCACTGTCTTGATTTCACGTTGTCTAAGATTGTGAGAAAAAGTCATTGGTTATGATAGACAGCAAAATGCATGTCAACGAATGACTAAAAACTGGTAACTGTAGTTGAGAACTATTAAGGAATTTGGCCAAACTGTTACATGATGGTGCGGATGATGTTACAAACTTCTTCCATTCCTTGGCAGCGGGAAAAAAAAAAAAAACGTACTATGAAGCAATTAAAAACCTTATAATAGATGACATGCAGAAGACCCAGTTACAATTATATCCTGAGGCACCCCCGGTGGAATTAAGAGAATTTATCTTTATGATGAGTTTCATTTAATACCCTTCTGCTGATTTACGAGGAATTTCTTTACATTTACGAGGACTTGGATCTTGCTTCCCTCCTGTTATCTGAGTTGTGCGAGAAAGACCCAACATTGTCATGTTCTTCTCAGTCATGTTTCGAATTGTGCTGTTAACACCTCAACCTCCATTACCCCTTGTTTGCCAGTTTCACCGGTTATAACACTGAAAATCATCATAGTTGTTTGGACTGTCCAAAACATGTCATTCTGTTTGTTGAGTGCGGATTCGTGTGATTGTTTTCCTTCGTCTTTTGTTTGCATTAAGGGTTGGATTAGTGTAAAAACATTGAATACTGCTTGCTTGGTTTATGCGCATTTGTTCACAGAAAAACATTGGTGAAGTGTAGTCTAATAGCTATAAAAGAATGAACAGCCATACAACAATATAAAGTAACAAAGAGAAAATGCCTGGTTATGTTGCATTATAATTAATAATTTAACATCTAATGCATTTGAGTTTAATTTAAGGTATTTTGCAACATTTTGGGGGCTCAGGAATACGCTTTTTTTTTTTTTACAAATGAAAATAATTCCACTTGCATCTTTTTCTTTGTAAAATGTAGAGAGACTGCAATTTTATAGTAGCACTGGGCAGAAAGGCTTCAGTGCAGTTATTTACCACTGTTCAGGAGGAAGACAACACACAAATAGAAGATACAGGACCTCAGTGGGCTTGGATCTATCAGGAGTTGTTTTTAATCACCCATCTGAACTTAATGGACCGCTGTTCCAACTCCGGGTGTGAGCTCCGTATCAGGCTGTGGACGGCTGGACTGTCCGGCTGCTTGGCCTCCCTTAACAGCTTGTCAGGAGCTGAAAATTATGCTGTGAGCGAGATTAATAAATGTTTATGGAGATCACATCCTCTGCCATCACGGGTCAACACACAATGAGGCGCAACAACAGTGTACAGCGTGACCCCTGAACCTGATCTGCAGTTCCGGATGAAGCGTCTGACTAAATGGATAAAAGTCAGGTCGCCTCTCTCTTTTGTGCTGAAATTCAGTGTGGAAACTGTGATGCGCGTGGACACTGTAAGAGTACAAACAGAGGACAGCAGTGTGGGGAATACCTCGTATCGTTCTTTTTAGGTGGAAGAGAAGAAATTAAAAGACTGCCCTCAGCGGCCTTGAGCCCGCAGAGCATTGTGGGCCATTGTGAGAGATAACAGGACAGTGGTCTCCAAGGTAGCAAAATTATGGAGCCGCTTCCTCCTCGAACAAAGATAATGAGGCCAGGATAAATCCAAGATAAAGCGTCGATCAAGCAGAACAAAACAGTTCTTTTATGGGGTCAAAGTTGAAACATAAGTGTGATGACAAAGGGGCAGAAAAGGATCGCGTGAATCCGTTTGACACTCACAACAGTGACTAAATTCATATACAACGGGGCAAACACCTGTCTTGATTAACCGAGGCATTAAACATTATAATGAAAAATCGGGATTGTTTATTTTACTGCGGTATTATAGACACTTCATTGCACTGGACACACATATAAAATGATGATTACTCATATAACCGGGTAATAAAAGAAGACAAGGCAGGGATTGGATGGAAAAGTGCACGTTCGATGATGTGGTTTAGCTTTATAACCGTGCCAGAAAGGGGAGGGGAGGGGGGGTTAAAGGTTGTATTCCAAACACACTTCCATCGAACAACTGCCTCACCATAATATCCCTGCAACGGATTGTTTATTTGCTTGAATCTGTAAAAATGGGATCGTGGTCTGCCGCTTTCGGAGGCTCTTGTAAGTACAAATCTTATAAAGCTTGCTCCGGAAAGCGAGGGAAACACTATCTTTTTATAACTTTTAACAGCTGGCACCTGGACCCCCTTGGACCCCTCAAGGTTTATTTTTCTCCCTTTCCATCTGGTTGGGATTTTTTTTTGTTTTCCTCTCCTCAGTTGCTGGCAGGCTTTGTGATTATACCCTGTATAGTTGATCTCATTAACATGCAACCTTATCTACATCCTTACTATATACCTGTGGTCTGAATCTGCCGTTCAGCTCTCTGAGTCACTGTGTGAGAAGAAGCCTCAAATTGAACTGAATTGAACTAAACAAATCTGACCTTTATGTAATTGTTGAATTTGCCCACGAAGCACCTTCGTCGGTGTTGGGTATTAAGGGTTGACCTGCAAGGCTATTTGTTTGTCCATTAATAAAAAGAAATTGATTTTGCCTTGCGGCCTGGGACCCCTCTCCTTGTGGGTGTTCAGTGGAGGGTAATCAGTTACCTGTATCGAGATGAAGAAACTTTTCTCATAAAGCAGTTAGTCCCACGGAACCAACCGGAAGGAAATCGGCTGTCAGGTGTGATGGTGAGGACCCCGCTACAGTGATGGCCGCGTGTGAGAAGAATGGATCATTCAAAAACTTACCCCGCAAAACAGCCATTTTTATTGAACTTTCACAATTTCCTTTATCGGTGTCATCTAAGGTTAAACAAAGGTGGAGAGAATCATCGTCCCTCATACGTACAAACAGATCACAGATATACAACGTCACTGTTAAGAACAATACAGTTATAACACATATAGACGATCGACAGTTGTTCATGTGCTGTGCATTGAAAGTAGCAGCATTATCAGTCCTCGTCCTCAGATCAGACCAAATGGTCATTGACACGTACATAAAATGAGGACTTTGTGAATTGGTTTCTTCTTATAAAATAAAACAAAAAGAGTTGAGGAACAAAGAAGAATCTGTTTTTGCTACAAAAATCAACTCTCCATGTTATTTTATACAATCTGTTTCCAGTTTCCATTGTTCTACAGTTATACCTTTGCCTTCATATAGTTAAACATTTTCTGGGTCTCCAACATAATGTAACCCATTGTAAATGTTCAGAAAAATTTCAACATGAGGACTTTTTTGACCCATTCAGAGAGATATATGCAAGCTTTATAAACCCATTTCTTAACACTTGTCCTTTGGCCAGAATTTTCTTTATACTCAGCAGGCCACGTGGGGGGAGGTTGTGTTTCCCCCACTATCACCTCCATGCAGACCTGCAGAGACAGAGCAGTCAGTCCCCTCATCCATAAGGCTCCCTCCAAAAACAATATTAGCATTTTATAATAAATACAGTTTTACTGCAGTTAATCCCCCCCCCCATCTGAACGGTGCTTTTGACTAACTGTGATGTCCTACACGCTCCAATCGCCATTGTTACTGAAATAGCAGAAGATTCTCTATAACTTTCCATTATTGTACGTACATCAGTGTTAAAAACTGTTGTTTAATTTTTTCCTCCTTTAGGTAAAAGTGAGCATTTATTAACAACAGTAACTTTTTTTTATGCTTCATGAAGCAGCAGTTTTTTGATAACAAATCTTAGAGCACGAGCAAAAGTGATTTTATGCAAAATTAGCAATTTATTTGCTCGAATAAAGATGTGGGGACATGGTGAGGTCGAGGCCAGTGTTTGTGGCATTGTGTGAACAACTTTAAACTGATAAACTGAAATCCTTAGCTGGAAGAGGCAATAAAATCACCTGGTTTCCACAGCTGTGTCTTCTTAAGCCATTCAGACTGCAGTTTATTACTTTTTAAATTATGAAAGCCATATGCAGTTGTTTTACTTTCAAATGAATCATTAAATAAATCGATTGTGCCCTTGTTTACCTAAATTGCTGAGTTCTCCAATACGGTGGAGACTTGCAGACCCCTGCCTCTCCCAAAGCATTTCCAGAATGATGCTAAACATTTAATTTGACCAATAAAACACTCTGTTATGTTAACATCTTAAAATGTTTTGTGGCCCATCTTTCAGTCTCAGCCCCTGGACAGAAATTGTTTGGTAAAATGTTTACTTGGCTTCATAATGTTTACACCACAGAGACTCATGGAGTGGCAACGCGCTCCCTTTCACTGCAAATTCCCACAGTCCTTTGCTCTCTAACACTCGCCGCACCTACACTATTGTACAGAACAGGTGTCAGGATAGTTAAAACAGAAAGGAAACATTGGTCTTACTGGACTCGGGGCCCCATTCACAAGCAGACAAAACACACACGTGGGTTTTTGGAATTTAACTCATGATTCACAACTAAAATTAAAAAGCATATACAGTGAATAGGAATGAGTTTATACATGATTTAAACCTGAAGAGGTGTCTTATTATTCTCTGAAGTCTGCCCTCAGTAAGGAGTGAAGTAACAAAACTGATAAATTCTGGAAAGAAAAAAAATGAACTAAGGTCACTTCTAACCAATGAGTTAAATTTATGTTCATATTAAGTGTTATGTAATGTTAACAGTTGTGGCCTTAAAAAGAGAAGAACCTGGGTCTGAATCCTTCTGCTGCTTTTGTACCCTTGGTCAAGGTCACCCCAAACCGGGACAGTTAGAACTACTCAGCTGTAATGATGGGCAAATTAGTATCAATTGCTTGTTATATAAACCTTGCATTACAAGCCGCTATGTAGAAAGCTGTCAGAAAATAAATAAATGTACCTATTCAGGTTGAAAATATCTAACAACTGCCGAACTTCTGATGGCCTCAAATATCTATCATACACCACGCTTACAATACATCTAAGCACACCGTGTCCATCTCAACTCATTACTAAGGTAACACGGCTTTTCTGCCAAATTCGCATCCCTGCTCCACTGGCCCGCACCTTACCTCCCTCTTTCTGCACTTGGTTTTCGAAAGGTAACTGTAGTCTGTCCGCCTCTTTGTTAAGTCTTTGTGAGAATGAGTCATCAAAGCCTCCCTTAAAGGCGTAGCTGTGAAAGCTCCTTGTGAGAGGAATCAAAACCCATCTCCCATAACAAGCCCTCTCTGACAGCAGCGCTGGAATTTTGAAAGAATGATATGATATGATTTGTCTTCTCTGCAGAGAAAAAAAAACACAAGTATACCTGACAAGAACAGGCAGCTAGTGATGGCGTGGTGGTTAAGCGACTCGACTCAGATATTGCAAGTGGGAATCCTACAAGAACTTCTGCTATTGCACCCTTTACGAATGTACTTCACCTGAAGTGCTAGAGAAAGTTATAAGTTATATGCAAAAAATAGTAAAGGTAAGTCTACGCAAGTCAACTCAGAGTAAATAATCCAGTTATCAGTATCTGCTGGTCCAACACAAGGTCATGGAGGTCCAGAGAGTTTTCTTTAAACATAGGGCACGAGGCAGGGTACAACCTGAAAGACACCCCTGTCCATCACAGATGAGCAAATGATATTAATGCCAGTTAAACAGTGTGTAACTCCATTAGTGAAGATTGAGAGTGCTGTACCATGTTATGAGTGAACTTCTCTATCTTTAAAAAAATACATGTCGTGAAGCTCAACAAGTTGATGCTCTTATGTCAAAGAAAGTTTAAACACATTAAATTTTTTCTGCTAGCTTGTTCACGAGGCCTTGAAGGAAATCTATAAAATCCTGATCCAGCTGATGCATTCTGGGATATGTTGGACACAGCAGCTCCAGGTGTGCTCAGTGAACCCAAAGCTGCGAGGATGAGAGTAGCAGAGCTCTCACAGAGAGCAGGTCTGGCATGGTGGAAATGACTGGTTAAGCAGAAGACGGTCATTGGTGACAGCCAGCAGGAGATCCAATAACCCAAGGGATCAGGACAAAGTAAGCAAAGAACACCTGGCTTGCTGGTTGTGGAAAGCTGTACACATTCTCCACATGACCGGGGATGAGGGCAGGAAGGGGAAGACATTCCCAACACTGGGTAAAAACACACAGACAGTAACTATCTCCACACTAAATACACACAATGGGAATGAAGCAGGCACAAGATATTCTTCACCCTTGGTCCTAGCTGAGCAGAGAAGCTTTCTGGCCTTGGGTGTGGCCAGAATTAGACAGGAAGTTGGGGTGGAGTTGTGTGCTGTTAGCCACTCAGAGTCATGTTCCTCAGCAGCCACTGCTGGGACCGTCCACCCGTGCAGTCCCGTACGGTGGGTGCCATCTTGTCATCCTGCGACGGCATGTCCAGGCACTGGTTGCTGTTAACATGCAGCAGGGTCATCCTCTAAGGGGATCAAGACAAGCGCAGCGGTTAAACATCTCACCAGCCATCTCATCTCACCAGCCATCCACGTGGGCCTAACAAAAACAGAAACCATGATGACTATCAGAGCGGGTATCTCAGTGCTTACAGACGTGCACTGACTAAACTATAGTCTCTATGTGGGGCAAAGCACAGGTATGCAGCCTATGTGTAGCAAAGCGGCTCCTCATCTTATAAACGGCCGAATTAAACATCTTGAAAAATTCCACTGGACCCCACAAGAAGACAGGGAGAAGGTGGAAACTCCACACAGACTGAGGTGCATTCTCGCCCACGCCTGCCCTATACAGTGTCAGAGCACAACATTCCAAACTGTCCGCTCTGTTTGACCTATCAGCATCATTCAAACTCCCAGTCATGACTCCGCCTCAGAGTGGGATTGTTCCTTGCCACTGGTAATATATGGAGGATATTCAACAGCCAACCTCCGCTCTGAAATACAGCTTTCAACAACAACGGTAAATAATGAATGCAATTACCCTCAAGTAAAGGGATCGTGGTTAATAGCACAAGCTTGTTTGCAATAATTAACCGAGCGCATTAAATATCGGCCTGCAAGAGGGAGACGGGTGAGAATTAAAATGCTAAATAAAGACGAGTGTATGTTTGTTTAGTGCTGGTGGCATCCTGAAGGTGTCACTCTCAAAGCAGAGACAGGTGGATGATGGCAAGGCTACAAGTTGAAATGGGTTTGTTCTGTTATCCCACAGGCATGGCAACACTCCTCAGATAAAAAAATCCCTTTGCCAGAGTGCCTGTGATTATTATAAGGGCTCACTAAAGGAACAAAACATGTGCTTTGCTTTCCTGGAATCATCAGTACTACAGCAGGAGCAGGGATCTGAACCCAATCCCTTTGATTGCAAGGCAACATCTGTTACCAGTATGCTACCTTTCGTTCCTACATCACACGCACACTCATATTACTACAGACAGGGTTGGGCACATCTTCTGTCCAAATGTTTTTAATAAAAACCTCCGCTAGTAACATAAGAAACAGCTGTCACACTGTAAGGTCAGGTAGATAAATAAGATGTGGTCCGACTCCAGGTCCGAAAAACCTGGTAGCAACTCTTCTCTCAAGCCGAGACACAAAAGTTGCCGTACAGGCTATGAACGCTGTGAAATCAATAATGATTATCCTACTCCTGACCCCGCTGTAATAGCTTAATTCACTCCGGTGGAGACCACACAGCATGGAAATATGCCAGAGGAGCAAAATCGATTCATATTTAATGAAAATATTAAAAATTCGAGGGCCGTGTCCTTCTTTCATTGCCGTTTCACTGCTTTTGGACACAGTAAAAACCCTCATTAGAGACCGGCAGTCGCAGCAAGAGCCTCATCAGGTATTCATTGGGGTGGATGTGGAGGGCAGCAGGGGCCCGGTCATTAAAATGGAGATGACATCTCACAATGGGTCATTTCAATTGCCTGTTTATCTGTTTATCTTCCCTGCTGCTCCAGAGGAACTGAGGGACTCTGGCCTGAGCATTAACATAACTAGGTGACACCTGAGAACACCTGTTGTCATCCTGAGTATAATGGCTAAAAGTCTGGATTAGTCACCAAAAACATTAAACACTGGGGGGCATTAGGGAGTACTACTATTACTATAGTAATAGTATAGCATACTATAATATGGTAATAGTATTACTATTCAGCCCCAAATGCTTTGCAAACTGAGCTATTATAAAAGGGCATTTTTAGCTGAACAAATTAATTAAAAAAGAAAACAAATTATGCACACTAATTATCAAAGCAGAATTTGTTTTCAATGTCAACCTAGTCAATGGAACCAAAGTGAACAAGCCCACCAAGTCAGGTAATTGAACCTGTAACTGTTATTTGCCCTTTGGGCTGTCTGCCCACCTGCAGGAGTTGGCGCCTCGGGAAAGCTGAATGGAATGTATACGTAGTGACACGGACCTTCCCGGATGTGCAGACCAACACGTCGTACTGACAGATTAATAATAAGACCGCAAGGCAGGTAGGTTTGTAAATGAGAGCGAAACTGGTAATAGGTTGAGATAAATGAGTTCAAGGGGCAGCAGAACTGCCAAATGGAGAGACTCACCACGTCTGTGTAGGAGGAAAACCAGACCAGCCAATAAGGAGGACATATAAAAAAATGTCTCTCCGGGCTGGCTGGGACGTTCTCCTACCTGAGAGTAGTGACAATGTACTTCAAAGGGCTTCATACAAAGGTAACTGGGTCTGGAGTATATATAAACCACTAAAAATATAAAGGCATCTCTTTGGGGCACTCAGCCTTAAACTATGTATGTGGGAGGGGCCTATTGAATCAGGGGGTCAAAATGAGCAGTTTCTAATACATGTCAAAATACATGTCAAATGACATGTCCTGCAAAGCAGATGGCACATGATCATGGCCATCGGGGACACGTGAGACAGGGTTAGGGTGTGGGCGGTGAATGTCATTTGTCGTTTGACAAGCCTGCGCTCCTGCTTTCTGCCAATGAAAGGTCAGCTATAATGGGGTACTAACAGCTCCCTGAAAAGTGTGCTCCTTCACCAAAAGAAGGAACCCTTGTACAAACCAGGAGGATGAATAGGGTGGTCTCTTCATTGTTATGGCAATTTATGTTTTTTAAATATTCAGTAAAAAAAAAGGAACTATTAGACCATTTCAGGCAACTGCTAGGTGTCTAAGCTACCAACCGTTGCACAAGGAAGCTGTACTAGAGTACCAGCAGAAGCATCTCTGCCAACCCAAAGTACTGACCTTATGTGACACAGACAGCAACTACAGAAAGTAATCGGTGGAGCTGTAATAGAGTCTCCTAAAGACCTCCAGGCGAGTGTAGTTACGCAGGACCCAGCTCTGTAGAGGGCTCCCATCACAGTACTCCACCGTGGGGCCATAGGTCCCACTTTCCAGTTTGCTGATGGTCAAGCAGGACTGCGTGATGATGTGCAGGAAGGCGCCCTTCTGGGGGAAGAGTAGTCCGCAAGATACAATGGATGCAAGATGGAGACCAAGTCGTGAGATGGAATCAGTAGGGGGCTGGGGGTACAGCTTAGGCTGGAGGAGGTGGGTCTGCACTGGTGGTTATGACAGAAAATCATAGACCATACAAATTTCTGGGGTATAGTGGGACTTAAAGTTGTACTGACCAGTCACACTAACCAATCATTTCATGTGACATTATACACTGATACATTGTGTTTTTTTCACAAAACAAAGTTCTACTACTAAAACATGACACCTTTTTAAGAACTGATTTGTAATCTAAAAACACAGCAAACACTAATTCACTTGTCACAACAAAGATGGTCTCTTACCTTAAAGTCATATTCCCACTTTCCTACATACTTCAAGGAGAAATGCAGCACATCATCAACTCACTCGTGTCAATAATTCATCACTTGCTTTCTGCATTTCTTTTTCAGCACGCTGCTCTGAATTTGGTGAGCTTGCCAGTTATGTAAAGATTTCCATTGCAGATCTTGATATTTGCACATAGAACTCATCATAAGTTCATGTCACCACTTCAAGCAATGATCACAACAATTATGACGTGGCTGAAATAATGAGAAAGCTGTGTTTTATGTGGTGCCAGTCAATGGTTAGTAGGAAATATTAGTCTGTGCTGGAGCACCATCTATTGGTTCAAACTCATAGTTCCGTGACTTTGTATTTATATCTCTGGTGAAAAGGGTGGAAGTTTTATGATGAAATAGCTGAAACACACACACACACACACACACATATATATATAAGCTGTACGCTGTTGGTACCTCGGCATCGTATTCAAACATTTGGTTCCCCTTCATAAGATGGCACTTGAGCATCACAACAGGACCGTTGAGTCGAGACACATCAAGACACAGGTCGTCTGTCCGGATCTCCTTGTCGGCAGTGTAGGAAAATACCTAGTGTGGGGGCAGAGTAGTCTTAGACACCTTGGGTTCATTGAAAGGTGTCAAAGTGGCAGCACAGCAGGTTCCCCCTCTTACCTGATTGCCCCCCATGCCATGGCAGTTGAAGAAGCCCACCTTCTCGTTCTCCTTCCTGCCCATGTTGTCCAGACACTGGTTTGTTTCGACATTTCGGATCTGGAGATGTTGGGAGAAACAGATCGTATTCCAGCTCCACCTCATACATGACGGGAAAGTCGATTTAGTTCTTCAGTACCTGGTACTGGTGGTCAGGTCAATTCACACAGATTCAGAGCAAAAATACAGGTGGGAGGTCAAATCTGACTACTAATTTACTTTTGTTGTGGTAAAGACTCAGGTAAAATACTTCAGAGTACTAGGGCAAACCATTCCTGGAGTTCAACTGACAGTCTTCAGGTTGAAATACGCATGGCTTCAGTTCATTATTATCACTTGTTCATTATTTATAAATTGAGCCGACAATTTCCTCTGACCCAACTTAATATTAGGCTTCTTACTATTATTTCTCTATTTATGCAGTACTAACTACTAATAGTATCAATTCAGGGTTAGCATCTTCATCAAAGCTATTACAGCAGCATGTGGGATTCAAGCCTCACACCTTCAAGGCATCAGTTCTCACCAATTGCTGTAGTTTCTTACCTGCTGCGGTTGTAATAATCGCAGCTGCTGAATACATTATCTCAACAGGAGGTCTACATTTTCAAGTTGACAAAAATGGCAGGTCTCCTTAAACGAGGACATCGGTGACAAAAGAATAACAGCCAGTAACACCCCTTATTAAAAGGACTCTTGCAGTGTTTGAAAAGATTCAAAATTGATAGTTCCAACATGTTTGTGAACAACTTGAAATGCTGAGCAGCAAACCACAGCGCCCATCGTCTCACTACGAAAAGATTACAGTTCCATATTTTATAGTAGAGCAGGAAAACGGCGCGGTAAAAATCCTGCCCGGATGACACCGACGCCTCCGTCCTGGTAAGTGACCCTCCGCGGAGGAAGCTGTTTAATTAGGAGTGCTGCTCGGCGAAGCGCATGATCGCATCAATCGGGTGCGGCGCAGAGTGCCGCCTTCCCCTAGGGTTCTGCAAATCCCCATTTAATGATTTCTGAAATTAAAGTGCCGTGCAAAGCCCATCCCGCCCGCTTGCACAGGAAGGGACAGGCTTGAGATCCCTAGAACAAACGCAATACGAAACAGGTGACAACGAGTTCAGCCTGGAAAGGCTGACTCAGCCGGGTCTGATGGGAAGCGAAGCTGTGGTGTTGCAGCTGTGTCGCTGTGGCACATTAGACACTGAAAAACCTCGGAGGATTACAACTTCCACCCTTCATGGGCTCGTGGCCTCCATCCCCACCGTTGTATGTGGGAAATGTGGATGCGGGTGCATCTCCCTTGGTTAGCATTCAGTGTCCACTCAGCGGTATCCCTGGTGTTCCCCTCCTTATCTGGAATGACCCTCCTGCCCGACACAGCGTTAGTCCAGCCCATAGATGCTGAACAGGTCCCATCCTCAGTCCACTGACAGGACTTCCCCACAGCATCACAAACCTGGTGGGCAGCCAGTTCACACAAATGGTGGCACTTAGTTTACTGTTCTACCAGCTTACAAACACAACTGGCACCAGCAGTCTGTTTACAACTCAACATCACTTTCACCATTAAGTGACAACCAGTAAAAATAACAGACATTCTTCAGTTTATTGGCTTATGCTTGGTATAAACCTCAGATGTTGCTGTAACGAATGAAAAATACTTTTTAACTTTTCATTTTAATAATTTTAGTTTTCTGCTAACACATGAAAATAAAATGCTGTCTAAACAAACTCCCACTCAATGCCAACTGCTTACTGATTCATCCCATAAACACATGCAAAATTTGTCTTTTTTTTTTATTGATCGCCGAACATAAAATGTAAACACCATGGAAGCGAGTTGAATTTCGCCTCACACGCTCCCATATTTTTGGGCTCTTTGGTGCCATTTATCCGCTGGTTGGTTAAACACAGGTCAAATTTTTTTCGCAGCAAATTCAAACTTTCCAAAATAAAGAAAGAAAAACAAATTAAACAAAGAATATTAATTTAACTTAATTTAATACATTAAATAACTAAAGGGAACACAATTGTAACAAACAAGCAAACAAATCAAACAAGCGGAAACACAAACAAAAACATGAAAGGTTTGGATCTTTGATAATTCAAAACACTACCATTTTAACACAACTAGTGAAAAGGCAAAAACAACCAAAGACATGCTGTCACATCACTACTTACATGCATGTCGTGTTTAATAAGTACAGGTATTCCTCAAGAAATGAGTCTTTGACTTAAGAGTTTTCTTGCATACAAGGGAAACTATTTAATTTCCTTTTCTGAATTACAAGCAAATTTGAGGCTTTACTTTCAAATAAAAAGAGCATGGAGAATTTTCCATGTTCACGCTGTAATGCCGACTTACAAGGTTTCACCTTTCGAGCCGATTGCAGGAATGCATTACACTCCTAAGTAGAGGGATACCTTTGCATGTATAATATATAGTTGAGAGGAATTTTTTAAGTAAACGTTTGCACATTGTGGTCCTGCCCATACTACCATCTGTGCAAAGGTCTGTTCGTACCTCACCAAGTGAGTAGTACCTCCTGGGGATCTGCGAGTCGGGGTAGATGTTCTCCAGGTACCAGGAGAAAGCCTGGCACTGTAGTGCCTCCCGCAGGGCTTTGCGGGAAGAGACATCACCATAGTCCACCCGCGCCACACCTGTGACATGAAGACTTCAGGTAACAGCACATCGGCACATGCCGTTTAAGAGACCTCTGGTCAGACGAGGCTCTCTGTGTTTCCGACTGCATGAAACCAGCTGTCTGTCAGTGTAAAAAGGAGCAACGGTGTGTGGGGATGAGCAACCGCAATACTTGTCTGCAAATGTCCAGATAAACCAACCTTTTCAAACAACTCCAATAAGGTATAATACAGAAGAAGACCTGACAGAATTCACCACTCTACAGCAGCCTGTGCTGTCTCCAGAGCCTGGTGGTTGTGCTGTAGGAGGTCCAACAGCAGACAGTAAAAACTGAGAGCTGAATTCAAGACCCCTCATCTCTGTTTGCCCAAGATAAGGAGCAGCTGCCCTGAAAAAAATCAAAGCACACGGCAGGGGGAGCCCTTGATGCAGCAAAGCTGAATGAAAGCTTAGCTGATTTATTTTGTTCATTCACTTACCTGATAATTCTCTCCAAGCCAACTTACGATGGTTTACCATTTACACACCGAGGTAATTTTCGCTGTATCAAAACAGGGTAAGCACTTTGATCACGAGTACTACTGGAGGAAGAGGGATTGAAAGCCAAGCCTTTTCAATGCAAGGCGGTGACTATAATAATAATCTACCTACTGCCCCAGTAGCCCTCAGCCAAATGAAGGCCCTCATGAACATTTTTAAATGTAGCTTTAAACGGCTAAAACATACAGACCTTCTGGAACATTACACCCCATGAAGTTGTTCCACTGGCTGTGGAAACCCTTCCCTCCTCAGGTCGAATGAAGAATTCAGTCAGATCCAGTGAGTAGAGCTGACACACACTAGTGAGGAGTATTCAGTCACAACTAAAGACAAAGAATAACTCAGCTAATTTAATTTGCTGCATTTAGTAAAATACCTGCAGATCACAGAAACAGGATTGGTTTCCAGATTGCAAAAGTAATTTGCAATATTCTGAACACCAGACAGAAAGGTGTCAGTATCAGTATTTATCAATACCAATTGGTCCAATGAGTGTTGCATCCTGGGAAAGTTTGGTTAGAAAAAGCCACCCCTTGTTTAAGACTGTTGACAATAAAATTCAGAGTACTGGGCTAGAACACTGAAATGTGATTCTGAGTGCTGGTTAGCAAAAATGCATAGGACAGCCCAGCAATATGTTGTCAGATCAGCGATTATGTTTGTGTGACTCAGAGCCTTTAGGAGGAAAAAAGGGGGAAGGCCAGTTGACAGTGGGGGGTGCCATCGCTGAAAACTGCATGTCATCGCTGGAGAAGCGTGATGGGATGGAGTGACTGAGCAAACAGTCTGCACGTGAATAAGGTTGACTGACATGCATCAAGAACTCACTGTACCAGAATCACAGTGATGGGCATAGCTTAAGCAGGAAAGTGACTTCACATCACACTCAATAACTAACCTTGCCTTAAACATCTCAATCAGACAATGGTCTCCTGCTATGCTTATCCATAACCATCAATTCAGTTTCTAAAACCAGTGAATATGGCGGTGGTTCGAAAGGATGAAAATAGGTGTGACCTGCAGGTGGCAACAGTGAAGTCAATGGTGGAAATTCTAGTGACTCATCCTTACTGGCCATAAGTAGATCTTGTTTAGTGTAAAGACACAATAGTGACCAGAAGGGTAGCAGTCCTGGTAAGGCATTACCAGCCTCTTACATCTGGTATAACTAACAACTGGATAATCACAGTAGAAGGGACACAGAATGGGTAGCGGCTGGGGGAACCTGGGGAGATGATGTAGAAGAAGTCCTTGAACTCATCCATCCAGACCTCAGCCAGCCGTCGGTTGTTCTTGTTGATCACCTGTCCTGTGCCGCCTGGGAAGCTGTAGGGTGTGGCCTTGCGGAACACGTGACCCACGTGTGAGCAGGTGACGATCTCTAGCGAGCCGCCGCACTGCCATATCTGACGGGTGCAAAAGCAAGAAATGGTCCAGTCACAGTTGCTTCTGTTTTTCCTATCCACCACTCAATACTTTTCCCGTCTTTGTGTCAGACAATCACAAATGGGAACTGTTCACGTTGAGCCAAAATTATCACCGCTGCCGTTCCTTTGCTCAACTGATGCCTTCACCTTTTGACAAGTCCTTCTTCCAGATTACTTTGCAATTTATTATTTATGGCTATTCATTTGTTGATACACTTCCGTAACGATGCCTTTATTGAATAACATGGTTGCATTCTTCAAGAGAACACACATGCCACTAACCTGCACAAGGAAGAACATTAACTAAGTGCAGGTGTAACAATAAACTTCATGTAACAATGGAGTAAATAAAAATGAGATTATTGTACATTTACTGAACATCATATCCACATTATGTAAAAGACAGAGCTTCGAGATTTACCCGAAATGACATTTCGAGGTTCTCTCCACCCCATATGTCCATGCCCGGGTCGTACGCCCCAATCTCCTCGAAATATGACCTGTCGATGGAGAACAGGCCTCCAGCCATGGTAGGAGTCCTGTAGGCGAAAAGGACATTCATCACAAACAGAAGATGCTTGGGCCAAATGATGCAACATTTGCCACCTGGTATCACATCTGTGACTTTTCACATTTGGTTCTTTAACCACTACCTGAGATTAAGTGAGATATAATCTGGGCTGAAACTGGGTTGCCAAATACAGGCCAGTGGAATACAGTCAGGTACAAAACAAACAGTGAAGACTAATAATTATATAGACACCAAACAAAATATGATAATGCAGAGGTAGGCACTGGCATAGAATTGAATGGAACTGAAAATAAAAACAAATTCAGAAGTGCCTAGTACAACACCTGCTGCTTTTACAAAATATAACTGGGTTGGCAATTGTGAAATAGTTGCGTTTGATGCAAATTATCATGCGATATTCCTGCCACCCCTCAGAAGGACATTTCCATCTACCACAACCACATTGGAGAGATTTTACTTTGAGAAAAACTGATTAATTGTGACACGTTGTTGTAATCCATTACATCAAAGAGACAACAAAGGTGAGGCAAACATTGACTGAAGAACTGAAACCAACCCTCCATATTCATAACCTGAGAAACTGTGTGCCACTGTTATCCTTCTAATCTGAAAGTGTTTACAAAATTGACACTGGTGTATCATGACATAACATCCTTGCAAGAAAGGGTGCTGACCTTCTGACTCAGACCAAGTCAAGAGAGGTGAGACATGACTGATATCAAATATCTGTCATAGCTGAAAGTTTAAACCAATGAAAAACCAGCAATGCTCAGTCAACCAATCAGCACGCAGAGAAAAGAGATGATCAGCCTCAACATGGACAGAAATGAGAATACGGTTTCATAAAGGTTTATACAGGCTCAATTTTTTAAATTTTTTTCAAAGCATAGGGTAGTAGATTTCAATGTCAACCTTAGAACGTGAAGGCTGAATGTTTAAGTCCCCATTTCTGCTGTTGTACCCCATTCATGAAGGCACTCAGCAGAGTCAAAATGAAAAAAATTAATTATTCAAAAAATTTAAGTCACCTTTGGAAAAGGAGTCAAATGATGGTTGATATAATGATGAAGCAATTGCACATGGATCATTGGACGGCTATAACACACAGTACTGTGCAAAAGTCTTAGGCACCTGTGGGGAAAATGCTATAAAGCGAGGACGGTTCCAAAAATAATGCCATGAATACTTATTAATCAATAAACCTTCTAAAAAGTGCAGTAGACAAAAAAAAACCTCAGTCAAATCAATATTTGGTGTGACCACCCTTTACCTTTAAAACAGCATCAGTTTTCTTATGCAAACTTGCATGCAGTTTAAAGTAGGGGTTAGCAGGTTCTTCAAAACATTTTGAGGACCTGGCCACAGTTCTTCTGCACACTTTGACTGTCTCTGCATGTCCTCCCAGACGGACTTGATCATGTTGAGATCGGGGCTCTGTGGGGACCATACCATCTGTTGCAGGATTCCTTCTTTTTGCTGAAGATAGTTGTGCATGACTGAGATTGGGTGTTTGAGGTCATTCTCAGGCTGCAGAATGAATTTGGGACCAACCAGAAACCTCCCTGATGGTAGATAAGAATCTACCTGTACTTCTCAACAGACATTCAAGTTGCATACCTAAGACTTTTGCACAATACTGTATATTTTCTCTGGCTAGCATGTGTTTTGCAAATAGGAAAGAACATTTTTATCTCCAGATACAAAAATATTTTCCCTCTAGATGGACTGCCACATCAGCGTTCAATATCAGTACACGGCTGCTTATTTCATTACTTTGTATTTCACCCATCTTCATAGTTGGGTATTTTACTTAAATTACACGGTTACTTCATGGAAAGTGTGACACCAGATTGTTTTGTGGATTTAAACTTGGTACCTTCTGGCAATGAGCGAAACCGTCCAGCCCCTTTGCTTCACACCTTTCATGTCAGAGTGCTATCATCTCTGATCCACACATCAAAGGTTTTCCTGATTTCTCTTCAGAAGAGGAGCACATTCAAAGCCGAAGGGTACAAGCAAAGCTCCATGTTAATGTTCTCTGGCGTGAAGGTCGTTTCTTTTGTTGCTTTATACACTTACATATCAAAGTAGGCGAAAATGAGCCCCCGCAAACTTGACCAATGCCTTCCCCAAACATTTTGTTTTGGTTTCCCAGTTGATCTGCCAACCGTTCACCTGACTGGAAGTGTGCGGTCTCCTTTCCTCCGATCCATTTCCCGCTGTGGTACAGGGTACCACCTGAAGTTGAGCTTCCAGTTGAAGCCGCCATAAGTCATGTCGGAACCTGCCATGTACTCGAACGTGTCGTCGCTGATGACGTCAATGATCGGACACACCACTGCCCTCCTGTGGGGGGACCAATTCACACCGTTGGCCAAGAAGTGCAACTCTACACTTGTGTCCTGTAATTCAAATGTGTAGCAGAACCCTGCATCTTTGTGGGAAATTAATTACAATTAATACCTAAACCGTCTAAAAAGGTTAAAATCAAATGTCCACATCTTCTTATCACCAAACACTCAGGAACACGAGTCGCAGGGTGTAAACATTGTGGAAGTGAGTAAAATTAAGGGCCATTCCATGCTGTTCATGCTCCAGTGTCCTTTACTGCCACCTATTAGGTCAACCTTTAAAAACAGAGTTGCATTAACCTTATTAGAATGAAAAGCTGGAAAATATGTGTACCTTTGAAAATTTGTATTTGGATCTTTTCAAACATGGGGAGCCAAAGTATTTCTGGTCATAAATAAAGTATGAATTTTGCATCACTGGCCACATAACATTTATAAATAAAACACACAAAGCTCAAGTAAAAGCAAAGTCTGAATAAGGCTAAAAATATTATTTTACATACAGATATGAATACCTTTTGCTATTAGGCCAAGTAGTGTTTCTCACTATTTAAGGTTTAAAAAATTCTGCCAATAGTTCAATAAAATAAATCATTGTATTAAAAATTTCTGTTGAACACAAGTGTGAACATCTCAGTCGAACTCACACACTGAGTATAGTGCGATTTAAGTGTGATTTGTTAAAAAGAAAAACTCAAAATCTCTGTAAATATATTATATTTAAACCCCAGATGGAATAAATGCCAGCAAATACGTGGCTATGAGGGTGAGGACTGAGAACCATTGATCTACCATATGGAATGTGAGCTCCGTGCAGTGAGTGTCCATATTTGCCAATTTTATAACAGAAGTCAAAGGCCAAACTTATTTTTGAGACCCAAAACTAGCTTAAAATAGGTCAGAACATAGATTCCCCATAGGACCAATATATCCCATTTTTGCCTCTCCCTCCCAACCCAGTTGATTTAGTCCAGTGAACACATGGAGGGATGTGAAGAGAGTCACATACCTGTCCTCTTTTACCCTGGCCAGCAAGGGTTCCAGCCAGCCTGTAGTGCACTCACAGTGGGCATCCAAGAAGGTGATAACCTGCCCCCGCGTTGCTGCAGCACCCCGGAGCCGGGCCCGGATGAGCCCGGAGCGCTTCTCCATCCTCAGAATGCGCACCGGCACCTCCAGGGTGCGCACGTAGCGCTCGAGCTTCTCTTTCAGAAAGTCTGCCGATAGAAAAGACAAAGTGATTGTGCTGCTTATGGTGACGTTTGCTCTCGCTATGTGCTGCCTTTCTATGTGGGTCCCTACCATTTATATCTCATCGTGCAAACACACTTCCTAGTACACGTGGTCAATATGTGTCTCGTGTTCTCAGATATAACACTAAAAACACTGACTGCCCTTTTATCTGTTTTTTTCCTAGTTCAATTCCCATTTCTCAAAACACATGAAGGTCCCTCAGATAATAATGCCACATTCTGAGAAGTACACCAGTGGAATATGGTTGCAATTTATTTTTAAAAAGCCAATAGTACTGCTTGTCACACCAGGTTAGACCTTGGCAAAATGTACCTCAATATGAGATGGCCTTGTTCAGACTCCTTTATCCATGTGGCACTAGGTGGGAGCAGGACTTTGCTAAGTGACAAACTAGATGACACTAATGAAAGGTGTCACTTTACCGTGTCTCAGAATATGTGTCTCCCCTTGGGGCTCTCTCAACAGGTGAGAACAAACAAAATTAACCACGTGGTGTATGGAAGACACCGAGACTTTACATCACCTGGGCTGATGCAATAAAGTCAGCCTATGTGAAAATACGTGAGGTGAGACCACAACAAAAAGGTGAGAGCAAGCCACCTCTCTCACTGGCGTCGTCCACCAGCAGTATTTCCAGTAAAAGATGGCGGGGCGAGCGGCTGATGGCGCTGTGGACAGTACGCAGCAGGGTGCTCCAGGCCTCGTTGTGGAACACAATGACGATGCTGGTGTTGGGCAGGTCATCTGGATAGACCTTGGTCTTACAGCTGAAAGGAGGCCATGAGCAATGGTCAGTACTTTACTTTCCCTTACAACATTACAACTGCTAATCATTCAAAATGAGGACTATGGTGACAGAGCTACTGTTTATGGTTACTTCATGCAAAGAGGTGGTGAAAATCCAAAACTCTGACCAGGGCCAAAGCACACTTGAAGGCCTGTTCAACTAAATTTCTTATGCCAAAGCTGCTGAATCCCTCTCAGCATTGAAAGAGGGTTTCAAATCCATCTCATGCCGAGCCATTTCTCTCCTGCTGTATTGACAGCTACATAAATGAGTTCAACATCATCTTCTATGATCATCTGTATATCTGCTATTTTTGTCACTTATACAAAAATTGGCAGCTGCTTGAGGAATTTGAACCAACAACATGGTGGTATCAAACAGACAAGCTGCGCTTGATCATACTGTGTCACCTGAGGCAGCCCTTTTGTTTACTCTTTCTGTTTGGCGTCTGCCAAATTTCATGAATGGAAATCTAAGGTAAATAAATACAGATCTGTTGCTGATGGCTACGTAACACTGAATTCTGGTTACAGTCCAAAACTGTGACTGTGGCAACAGACCCACGATGTGGCACAGTAAAGGAAAAAAAAAACTGAAAATCTAGAAGAACCAGATCCTGTCAGAACCCATAGCAGCTCCTCTTACAAATGTTGTGCATTTCTTCTTGTCTCTAACTGAACCACATCTGGCACTGAGGGTTAACAAAATTGACAGGATAGATGATAAGGAGGAGGCCCAAGGAGCGGGGCTGTAAGTAGCCATCCTGTAACCTTAACTTTTTCATATAAATGGTAAAATGCTTCAGGAACACTGCCTTGGGGAGAGGAATCATGTGTCTTTATGAAACAAATGTGCTAATGTGCAGGCAGTTTGCTCTGTTTTTGTTCATTACACAGCTGAAATGGTCCTGGGCTTTTGGAAAACAAAGGGCTCTCCAGTTTCTGTTGTCACAGCTAATGGGAAGCGCTAACAACAGATCTTCTTCTGGGTAATTTTCGTATGTTAGAAATTACTTTATCACTGTAACGATAATAAAGAATGTACACTGGTCATTTTATTAGGTACACTAGGCAGTTGCACACCTGGTCCTAAGGGTTTACTAGCGTGGAGAATGTTTTATTGGCACAAATTATTTTTCTTAGTATCAAAGAAGCATAGTTCAAATGCCACAAAGTACCAAACCAGGCACGTCCCTTCATAGTTAGTCTAGTCTTTCTGAAACTGATACTTCCGTGATAATATTGCAGGTTGTAAGCCACACATCATCTCATGCTGGTTCCACAAACAAGACAATGCCTTTATTTTACTCTAGTGGCCTCCAGTCTACACCTGTCACCCCAATACAGGATGTTTGGGATGAGGTGGAACAAGATGTTAGCAGAATGAATGTCCCACAAAACAAAATATACAGAAGTTATATAAAGGTGTCAAACCATCATGAACCAAGAACCCTTGGGAATGTGTCCAGCACTTTGTTTCTGAATTCATGCTTTTCTAGGGGCAAAAGAGGGTCCACCTAGGACTTGATAGGTGTACCTAATAAAGTGGCTGAGGCGTGTATTTTGACTGATAAGTAGGAAGACATAAATCCTCTTGAGCATCATTTCCAGAGTTATAAATAGGTAATGAAAAACGACTGGCACAGCTTTATGCACTAAATTACAACTTCACACCATCATCATAACACTCATTTTGTTTATAGTAAAAGAAATAGACGATGAACCCTTGACCGATGAACCTTTGTGCATGAATGCAATCGCTTTCTTGTACCCTCTGTGATTAAACTGCTCTGTTTATAAGGCCCAGACACTTCAGTCTTAGCTTCTTTTTTAACCAAAATTAGAATAGTATGTGGCTAATTGAAACAGACTGCGCACACAGGTCGAATTAAAAGACAAGAAGGTCGAATGAGAATTAGTTTGTCCTTCAGATTTTCTTGCCTCGGAGGTCCAATAGAGCTTTTCTTTGAACAAACAACATCCCCACTGCCCCCCCGAGGAGCACGTACCCATCCAGTCTCACGTCCGGCAGGCTGCGGTTTAGGGCGATCATGTCGCTGGCCATCAGGTTGAACTGGTTGATTTTAAACAATTCCTTCATCTTCTCCTGGCTCTCCTTTGGAATGACAACTGCTTTCCCCATTTCCCCTGGGCCTTCCTGCGAGCGCGATATTACGGCTGGAAGGAAAGAGAAGGAGAGGAAAAACACCTCATCATCACATACAGCACAACTGAACGTAGTGCAGAAAGTCTTAGCAGCTAACTTTAGATTCCACATTTTTAACCGCTTACCTGTCAATTTCATGATGGGGAAACTGGTTAAAACCACAATTCCCTCATATATAAAGTTCACACTGCTTCAGTTAGGCCTTGTGACTAACAACACAACCTGTAACCTAAAGGCTGTTAGTTTGAGTTTCCAGAGGGCCCTTCAGTACTACCCCTAGGCTAAGCTATGCCTGAAAATACTTGAGAAATGAAATTTTAAGAAATGTGCAATCTCTTTGGATAAAGCTAAGCTTTAAAATACTTAATTCAGACTGAATTTTAAACATTGTTCCATTTCAGTTATTAATTTTAAATCGTATTGTCTTCACTTATTTCATAAGTTTCTCCAACACAACCTGTTTACCAGCAAAGCCAAAAGATGGCAGTAAACAGCACTCAAATGCCATACGCATGATGGACCACCTTAATTTATCTTGCTTCCACAGTGTTTACACCTCCTGGCTGATGTTGCTCAATGCTGCTGCTCTCGAACAGGACAAGCTTGCACATGTCTATGGAATAAATCTTCAGCAATAACAAAAAGGAAAACATAAATCCATATTCAAATACATATGCAGCCCATTGACAATTTGTACTATTTCTTACATACGGTTCTATTCATACTGCACAGGAGTTTTTGGAAGGTTTCGCTCATCATCTCTGAAATTCTGTGGAATAAGTGAAACAATTTTCTGTTTGTGTCAGAAGACGAGTCTTGGTCATGTTAGTCACGCTCCACACATACCAATGCTGGGGCCTGTCACCCTCACTCTGCTGTCACAAGCAGATCATAACTGCTTGAGGAGGTTATCAATGTTAGAAATACTCTGATGTATGCAACAGTGTGACTCTCTCGCATCACAGCCAACCAAAGGAACTCAGATTACCCTCAATGCATGACCCTTTCTCGGCCACTGCTCTGGAACCCAGTTTTCCTGTTAACACTGAATTCTACAAGGGGTAAAATCTACTGCTTACAGTAGTACTGACACCGTGTGATGATTCCAGAAAGGCCTGAAAATGATGGGCTTTATGGACATTTTTGTAGGAGGATGCAGAGTATGTTCACTAGAGATGCAATCTTTCATGAAGCTTATATATGCATCATGTTTGAAAATGCAAATTCATCCTGATCTGGCTCAAGTCCTTAGGATCTTTGCTGAGAAAATGTCTCACACATCAATACTGCTGAAGAGCACTGGACTAAACTCTGGAAAACAATCAGGAATAAAAGTAAAATTATGGCCTTTGGTGGTAATAAAATATTTAAGCTTTACAGTGACACTAAGCATAAGGCATAAAGAAATGTTCACATTAAAATATGTTCACCAGACATGGCTCTGATCTTTCCCTTGACCCAGCCTTGCTGAAGTGGCAAAAATGACACTCATCTCAGCAGGCAGCAGAAAAGAAAGACACGGTCCATAAGTATCATTGCAGGGTCACAATGTTTTGTTGAGATTAATTTCAGATTTTGCACCCAATTTAGCAATATAAACCCATTCTTTGAGTCATTTTTGACATTTTAAATATATTTAATTGCTTGATAGCTAAAAATGTCAACACATTTCTGTTGTTACAGACGACACTGGTTTGTGTTATCAGTATTATATCCCTGCATGACTGAGTGCTCATCTAAGTTTATACAACCTTGGAAGTGCAACTTACTAGGATTTGATTTATTATTATTATTATTATTATTATTATTATTATTATTATTATTATTTTTATTATTATGAGTAGTAGTAGTAGTAGTAGTAATACAGCTTTCTAATACAGCTTTTTATTGTTTTAACTGAGGGTAAAGACCTTGATCACAGACACCCCTGCAACAGCAGTGTCACAATCACAGATGAGGATTGGGTGTGGGGTGTGGGATTTATTTACAAGTGCTTGCATTTAGTGCCAAGGTAGGGGGGGGGGTGCAATGAAGACTTGATAAAGTGCAGACGCAAGGACACTTGGAGTGGGAACATAAGGACTTGAAAGGCACAGAAACTTGGAGGCAATGCAAAAGGAGAATCAAGAAACACATAGGACTAGCAACGTAAGGCAGAGACAGTTAAGGAAGATCAAGAGAACACAAGGCAGAAGTCCTCTCTTACATATGGACACAGTAGGAGATGGTTAAGAACCCACAACCTTACACCAGTCCTTCCCTATTTTTCAACTGTCACTAATGATTGACTTCAGGTGTGCTGATTCATTTAGGTGTCTTGAGTTGCATCCCCACAGTTGCTGGAGGTGTTGCTCTTATGTACCATGTAGGGACAAGTAGGGATTTGACTTCAGGGAGCTGAAATGATAGCTTGGCCCCAGTTAAACCTCCTTGCATGAAACCTTGTTTCTCCCACATTAAGATGTCTGAGTTTAGTAAAGGATCTACTGCACACCAAAGCCTCACTTCTGATAGAGCCATTAATCTTTCATACTAGCCTCAGGGGTAGTAGGAAGTGGCACAGCAGGCATGATGTTTCAGCACCAGGTTAATAAAGAGTTTTGAGCTGGGCACAGATGGAGCCCAGTGCTATAGACGCAAACTGTCTGCCTGTTTGCTTTCCTACTAAAAATGTAGTGCATTGGAGAGACCCCCCAGCTTACAGACCTCCTTGGAGGTAACTCCACATTAAAAATAAACTTACAAAAATAAAAACTGTATGTGAGTGTGACTGGGTATGTGTGTGGTCACCATGTGATGGACTGGTGTTTCATCCAGGGACTGTTTCATAGTCTACTGCCCTATGCTTCTGCAATAGGTTCCAGACCACCACAACCCTCCTCAGGATAAGCAGTTTATGATAATGGTAAGAAATGCAAAATAAAAAAAATAAGCCCACAAATTAAATGAATGAATGAAAATATGGAGACACCTTTACATTAAGATCCGGAGGGGTTGTTCTGTGCTTTATTTAAGTTAAGAGGTAGCGAAGCTATTAGTATTAGTGCAGTAATGGCACACAAATGTATCCAAACAAAGATGTGCTTTGCAATAAGAATTATAAATAAAAGCAGACAAAGCAAATAAGTAATAAATAAATTAGCAAGTCAATGTACAGGTGAGTCTTTGAATTATGAGTTTTTATGCATATGAATGAAATTATGTACTGAGTTATGATCAAATAGTGCATAGGGGAATATTCCCATTTTTCTATTTACGTAAAACACCAAAAATAGCCCTACAGATGCTTCTGTGGAATGTACTTCACATAATGGCCCACTCTCTAAAGGAAACACATTCATGTTACATCTCCGATTCACAAGATTTCACCATATGAGCTGATTTCCAGGAACCAATTATGCTCGTAAATAGGGGGATACCTGCATTGTACTGAGCGACAACAGCTTAAATTTGCTAAAATTGTATGTTGGCTTGGACAAAACATAAAGTCCAGGTCAATAGGGAAGCCCAGAGCTTTAAAAATTAAAAGACAGCCATCCAGCTTTTGTCATTCAGACTTGTTTAAATGTGGTTTCTCTGCTGGGTGGGCTTCCCACAGCGGTCCTTTGTTGGACATGCAAAGGGTCCACCACTGCATCAATACAAGACATTAACAGCCCCAGCACTCCAGGCTCATTGCAACATCGATACACTTGCACTGTGATGAGCAGAACATCAACAGGGAAATGCCTGTCAACAGAACCATTGTGGAGTATGTGACTGTGGTTAGGGAAGTTCTGACTTACAAGCTTTGTAGCCCTTCGTGTGTTCAGACTTCATCTTAAGTCAAACAGTCCAGAGCAGTAACTCACTGAGTTAGACCGACCTCTTTGTTTAATTCATTAAAATTCTTCAACCTGTTCTGAGTCCATCAGAGAAAAGCTCAATTCTTGGGACATGTACTTACAGGATTGAAGTGGTTAAGCTGTCAACTTCCAATTAACCAAATGAATTTCAAATCTCCTTGAGCAAGGCACTTCCAGCTTTACCTCTACCTGACAGACACACTGGTGTTTCATACTAAACGTATCCGCAATAGAATGTGGAAGAGTTGCAGGCATTCACTGGTACTTAGACCCCAAAGGTTTACTTTTTCATCTCTTCTTCCTAGGGAGTTTTTTCTATTCCACTCCTCAGCTGCCAGTTGGTTTATCCAAGAATTTAATCATAACTGTCTCCTCAAAAAATGAAAGTCTGTATTCTTACTGTACATTTCACCCTGGTCAAAAAAAGTGCCGCATTAAAAAATCGAAGGCACTTATCGTGAACTGATACAGCAAAAATTACGCAGTTGTTTATATGCGTAAATAACTTTTCAGTAGCTTATGGTACAAACTGTAATTTGTTTTGTAAAGTGGTCAGCTAAATCAACAATTAAAAAATAATAATGAATAAAAAGACAAGTAAAAATGAAATATTTGACCCCTGTTTCAGGAAACATGCAATACACAGATAGCTACAAGAATCAGAGGGCCAACCATTACCAGCAAACTAATCACACCAATAATATTTATTTGTATCACAATGTAAATGGATTCCTTCACTCCAGGTCAACCGAATCTTCACACATAAACAGCAAACCTGTGCTGTATTATTAATCGGAGGACGCTAGGACAGGGAAGCAATGCTATGCATGCAGCAGAGAGCCAAGTGTGTAATCCTTGCTCTCCTGGACTGAATCACCACTCAGCCCTCGTTCAACAACCTAATTCCGGAAAGCTTACACACATATTTAAACCGAACCTTGTCTCAGTGCAGAAAGCATCCATTCACTGGCCAAAAAAACGATGGCCTTTCGCTCACCGAAACACACTGGAAAGCACAATACAATGCGGCTCTGCAGACCCCCTAGAGGCCTCTGGAAACATGTTGTTAGGAGTGAGTCGAGGCGGCGCTGCTGATTAATTTGTAAATGGAGATTTCTCCTCCTGTCCTACCCTTAAAAGCAGCTTATCTTACCATATGGCACCCTACTTATTGCGAAGGATGCCAAGGGTAAGATGCGGGTAAGATGCAGAAAGAGGCCCAAGATCAGAGGCTTTATTAGTCTGAGTCACCTGGCCCAGGTTCAGCATCTGACTCTGTTGTCCCAAGAATGCGGGCCTTTAACTGATTCATCGTATTCCATGAATTGCCAATCAAAACACAGACAAATGATGTACGAACAGCTAGACAAAGACTGTATCTTCATTATCCACACAGCTCAGCATCTAAAGTGTTTGCTTAAGGCTATGAAAATAACTGCAGTTGTGCGGCTTCCAACCCACCACTAACTGGAACTGCTATACAACTGGAGTATGTTTGCTTGATTTGAAGGAACATATTGCAGTCTTTGTAGAAGAATTACAGAGATCTCACCTCACAGTCAAAGGATGGAATCAACAGGCAAAGAGGTAGAAAGGGAAAAAAGCCGGCTAGTGGGCTGAATTTAAATGAGCTTCACTCCATCACAATGTGCCCTTGAGCTCTATAGGACATCTAACCTGCATCAAGCAAAGTGAAGCAAGATTTCATACAACTTCTATAGACTCAGCACCAGACTGCAGAACTTGCCTCCATTCTCCACGGGGAACCCTGCACACTGCACCGAGTTATTTGTAAAACTTGATATTACACAACAACTGAGGTCCAGTGACTCACAGCATTCTATAGAAATACCTTGATCAATAAAAAAAGACACTGCAGAAGAAAGTTAGTCATGTTGAGAATTGACTTGTAGTCACTCTGGAGTTGCCATGCTGAGGGTGCAGTTATGGAGCCTTTAGACCAGACGGTTTTAGTAGGCCACACGCTCAGCTTAGTGGTCACACTTCCAGCACAATCTTACCAACCTCTCAGGGCAGGCAGCAGCGAGTGGTCCTTCTGGTCATCACACCTGTTGCACTCGCTAAAGTAGAGAAGGAGCATCACGTCCAGCAGCACCCACACCAGGGAGGTGGTCAAGACCACCTTACAGTAGACCAGCCTGCGCATGACGTCCCAGGGCTTCTAAAGGCGTTGCAGCACCTTCGGAAGCTCAGGGCCGGGTCCCCCGATGGTGGGGGGGTACTCCAGAGGAGAGGCGTGGCAGTGGCGGGACAGCGGTGCATGGAGCACCTGGGAAGGTCATCCCGCTAGGGTAGAAGACAAGGAGCAAAAAATGAGACTGAGACCCAGACAAAGAACACCAGTTGCTTAAAGATCATTTAGATTTTCATGTTCTCAACAAAACATGATGAAAAAAGATCTGTTTTTTTTAATTCTTAGATTTATGACATATCCATTTTGATTTTTCAAGAATCAAAGTTAACTAGAAAATAACTCAAACTAATCCTAACGGAGGTCTAGTCCTACTTTCTCTGCCTGTTCACTGTACCTACTAACCCTAACTGCTAAACATAGCCGCTATGCTAACCACTAACCCTAACCATACCTGCTGACTGTACCTGCTACCCATAACTGTTAACCCTAACCCACTAACCATAGTCATTAATTCTAACTCCTGAACATAACACTCCAATTATATCTAAATACTTCCCACTACACCTATCCCAACCCCTAACCCTAACATAAAAGTGAAGAAACAAAAGGGATCATGAGGAAAAAAAGAACTTTTATGGAGTCTTGATTATATAGTTTTGTTATTATACACATTAGCACAAACTAAGCTACAGCAAAGATGGCTGCTTGTGTCTGTTTCACACCAGATCCTCAGACTGTTTCATGCCACCTGCCCTGTAGCCAAAAATGTCTAATTTGTAAAGTAAATGGACATAAGCCAACTTCCGTGGAATCTGCCTCGGTTCTCCAGGGGGACACACACACATGCTGCTTCCCACGCAAAGTGTAGAATTATTTGAACAGTGTCGGCATTACACAACAACAGAGACCAATGACTCACTGCCTGCTGCCTATGCACCTTGATATAGACCAGACACAGAAGAATTGAGATGTACCTTGGAAATTCTGTCAACATAAAACATGTTCTCTTTTCAGCTCAAGTTAAAAGCAAGTCTCCGTAATACAATTGTGTGGTTATTTAGGTGGAATACTGAATGCTGGGTCTGGGAGCATTCATGTTGCTGCTTCTAATGAGCCTTCATGTGGGTTCATCTTGAGACTTGAGACTTGAAGACAAAACAAGGTTTGATAGATCACTGGATTTCGGTCCTCACCCTGCCGGCCCCTTTGCATGTTTACATTTTTTTTTAGCTGTTTCACTAATTACACTTGGACTGTTTATTAAGCACCAACCTCAACTCATGTTAAAATAAACAAGTTAACCTCAGCATCCTTTTTCAGTTGTGTTGAACTGACTTTGTGCTATTCAAGTAATAGTTTACACCTGTACGGAAATATATCAGCAAAGATGTTTCCCACTTTATTCCAATATAACAATAAAACAGACATCCTTCGATTTATGGACGCTCTTTGCACAAAATTTCGATATGAAGGTTCTTGACTTTTGACAACTAATTTTCAATTTTCGGAATGAAAAATCAACAAAATCTATCTGAAGTAAATCAAAAAAAGGTGAAAGTCATGCCTTGTACAGGTGAACCGGAAGTGACAGTAAAGAACCATCGGTTGTGTCCTGTTGGTTTAATGTTCGCTGTTTCTACACATCGATGAAGTGTAATACAGCAAAATGGGTCTAAAAAAGATGGCAAGGAAGACTGGAAAGTGCATAAGATGAAGGTGAAGATGAAAGTTATTTAAATAACTGAAAGGGGAGAGCATCATAAAGAGATTAGTTTGGCTATGCAAAAGTTGCTATCTACTATTCACTAAAACCTAAATTCACTAAATTCTACAATCAGATCTGTGACAAAATTAGGAAAATTATTCAACAAACCATCTCATCATGAAATTTTTGATACACTGGGCAAGTACTTTGTGTAGTGGATGGAAGGACAAAGTGACCATGGAGTTGAGTACCATCTTACCAGCGCAAAAGGTGGTGTTGATGTTTGAAGACTCGAAGGTATTGATGGATGAGGGAGATGGGATGGCAAAGGACTTGTCCTTCAAAGCGCAAGACAGTTCGAAAGGCACGTGTAATGCTCGACAGTATAAAAATAAATGGTGAAGCAGCTTTTGTTGGTAGTGAGTGCAGCAGTTTTCCCAGCTCATTTGCAGAAAATGATTGATGAAAGCAGCTATATGGTGAAAAAAGGGGGGATTTCGATGAGACGGGAATTGTTTGGAAAAGAATGCCATCTCGTACTTTTATTTTGCAAGAACAAAAGAAAGTGGCAGGGCATAAAGATGAAAAGATGGGCTGATCTTGCTTCTTGATGGCAGTTTTACTGGGGATGTGAAATTAAAACGGTTGTTAGTGTATCATTTTGAAAACCCCCGGGTCTTTAAGAGAATCATGAAGAGTCCATTTCCACTGATGTGGAGGTCCAACCATGAAGCTTGGACCTACTTGCCCCCTTAATCAAGAAAATACACCCAGAAGGAAAATCTTGAAAATAGAGCTCTATTTTTCATAGACAATATTCCTGACATCCATGTTATTGTTGTTGAGTATGGTGGAAATATCCCAATTATTTTTCTGCCTCCGAATATGATGTCTCTGTTGCAACCCATGCCCCAGGGTCTTATTTCAACAGTTAAGCCATATTATGTGCAGTTGGTCATGCAATACCTGGTCCAAGGTGCTGATACCAGCAAAGAAACTTCACTCAAGGACTTGTTGAACAACTTTGATATTAAAAAGCTGCAGAGTTCATCGATCAGGCATGGAAGAAAGTTTCTCCAGAAACGACGAAGAAATGGAAGAAAGTGCTCCTACAATTCGTAGTCGATTTCGAAGGTTTCAAAAAAATAGTTGATGTAAAGGCTGAGATTCTGCCTCTTGCTAAAAAGGATGGTTTCAATTAAGTTAATCAAGATGATGAGGAAGAACTGTCAAATCACATGGAGAAGAACTGTTGACTGAAGAACTCATTCAGCTGGATGCTCATCAATTATCAGAAGAGGAAACGGAAGAAGCACAAAAAGAAGTGGACAACAAATCGTGGAAAGATGTTTTAACCTGTGCAGACAGTGTGATTTATCTTATAAGTAAGTGTGACAATGACATGAGCAGAACCAAGGCTTTCAAAAACCCACTCGCTAGTGTTGTCTCGGGTTACCAAGAGTTGTACAAATGCAAAGAAAAGAAATGAAAACAAAGTTCAGAGATTTTTTTCATCTCATTGCGTCGACCAATTCTTCAGACTATTTTTACAGACTTCCACCTTGAGAGTCACCAGAGAATGCTGTGATTATAAAATATATCCTTCAGCACCTCAATCTCCTTTCACCTCACCCACCACCAAAGATTAAGAATTCCCTTCACTCAGTGAGTACAGTAACAATTACCATTTGCCTTGTATATTTCAAATTGTTGTCTGCACTTTTTTTGTAACATAAATTTCATTACTGAATGCTTGTCAGTGTATACTGGATATAAGTAAAAGACATTTCATTTCTGAAACATGCTGCTTAGAAGCATTGCCTTTATTGATTGTCCAGAGTCCTTCTCGGTCTCTAGCTCACAACTCTGGACAGGTCTGATTTCCCTACTGCGAGCAGAGAGGTTGTTCTGGTATGGGTTTGAGGGAAACCAGACACAACAGGGTGTCTTTAAATGGCTGTCAGGGACACTGAGAGGGAGGAGGTGCCGTGTGTGTGATATCGGTGATGTGTATTGGTAGGGGGTGTTGCAAGGTGCGTGTTTTTCCCACGTGCTAAAATGGCCTCATTGAGTGTTTGATAAGTAGGTATTTGGTTTTAAAGTGTTTATACCGTCCTGAAATCATGGAATGATAGCTGGATAGGTGTTCTGTGGTTTTCAGATGGGCAGGGAACCCATTATGTTTGCTTACATTGAAAATAATGGGAAAGAGATTTTTAGTAAATGTAAGTCCAGTATACATTACCAATTTCAGGAACAAATTAATTTCATGAATGGATGGACAGCTTTATACACTTCCTGTGCACTTAGGTACACATGACTGTTTAAAAGCACAGCTTGCCCTCAAAAATCACATGGTTATGTGGCTACTTTTACCATCTAATGGTGGTCTGGGATTTTTTTTGCACTGTAGAATTTAGAATCAGAGAATGATGAGATAAACAAAAAAAAAAGGAAATACTGTGGACAAAAACCTCTCTTCTCCTTATTAATGAGAGAGGTCAGAGGAAAGTGGCCAAACACTTTAAAGGTAATACAAGTGCAAAAACAACAGCGGTGCTGAAAGGCATCCCCGTCTGCACAACTTGTTAACCCTATAAGTGGAAGAGCTACATCAGCAGAAGCCCATAATGAGTTCAGTGTAGAACAAGATAAGGTTGGCAAAAGCTGGATGACTGAAGAGCTGAAAACAGTTACCTTATTTGACAAATGTCAGTTTTTGGTGCAGCATGCAAATTGAAAGGTCAAAATGTTGATTAAAAAAATGAATCCATGGACCATTCTTGCCTGCTGTCAATTATACACGGCAGTGGGGGGTGTAATGGTGTGACAAATGTTTTCTTAACACATATAAGGTTTTTTAGTACTAACTAAGCATGGTTTGAACGTGACAAAGCACCGGAATATGATGTCTGACCGTGCTCTTCCGTTCATGGCTAGCCTTTATCAAATTTATTTGACCAGCAGATGAAGTGCTATATCATAAAGCATAAATCTTGACAGGATGGCTGCAGAAACAGGAAAGTGTATTTATTTTACTCCAGCGGCTTCCACAGTCCCCAATTTTCAAGCCGATAGAGCATCTTTGGGATAAGGTGGAACATGATGACAGCAAAATGAATGTACTGCCAAAAAGTCTGCAGGAGGTGTGCGTGGTTGTAAAGTCAGCATGGACCAAGCAAAAGAAGCTGCCACCTGCTACTAGCTTAGTAATTTAGTGGCTGGCGAATGTACGCATCATCACGATTGCTTCATCATATGACTGCTTGAGGTTAAAAATAATGATGATGACGATTATTATTAATCTACATGAGGCTTCAGGTTTGCTTGAATTTCAGCACTGATCCAGACACCATGAGTTCATTTAAAGCAAATAACTGATGCAAAAACATCAGTAAGATTTTTTTAAAAACCAACTTAAATTAGATTTCATACAGCTGAAAATATGTATTTAGTCATCTGTGACCGTATTTTGGTCATACAGGAGTAGTTTAGAAATAAAAGCAACATACCGGGAACACCACCATATCATAAAGCAGCGGACCAACGACGAAAAACAATGTTCCACATCGTAAATGTGAGTATGAATGCATAAAACTTCTAAAGCTTTCAACTGGCTGACATCCACATTTCAAATCGATAAACCAGACGAGCCTGTACTCACGACTAACATTCATTAGTAGTAAAATAACACTTTCTTTCCCAATGACAATTAAAAGTGAATAACTTTGATGACATCAAATTTAACTTTTGACTTTCAAACACAATACCAAGCAAGAGCAGCTGATCCAGCACTCCTGTGAGAATCGCTGTTTCTAAAACCCTGACATCAAACGCAGAGTCAGAACCGGCTTTGAAAGTCAGTAAGCCGTGGGGTTAAGACAGCTTCATCTTCTTATCACCCTTCCGCAGCACTCAGCCTGCTTCTCGCTTGGTCTTAAATGGGACTGTGTCCTTCACTCAGGACATCACACAAACCTGGGACTGGCCTGTCATTTCATCCTCCTCTCCAGACACAAAAAAAACAAACAAGGCCCAAGTGTGCGATCTGAGTGCCTTTCTATTCCTTCTGTAAGACACAGACCTCCAAATTCACAGAAACACAGCTGCTTATGGACTCCCTGCACACACTTTCAAGGCTTTATACTAGTCCTGTGTGATTTCCACCCCTTACTATCTTCATTAGAAAGAGATTGTGAACAAAGCCTTATGGTCTAAGGCTGGACTCAAGCCCACGGTCCAGCTGGAACTTTCAGAGTGAAGAAATGACACTGAGTTTTCAGCTTTCACAGCTAATAACAAAACACATACCACAATCTACCTCTGCGGTAAATCCACCTTTCATGAAATGCTTATCAGACAGGTCTCTTTACTGGGACTGAGTTGCAGAAGGGGGTGCTGGTGGGAGTTGGGGGAAAGCTGGCAGAAGCACGGTAACAGTTTCAGCATCAGTCTCCAATCCTGGAATGAGTTCTACTGCCAGGACCATCTGTTTCCTGCTGCATGTTCTGAGGAAGGTTCGGTGCCACCAGACTGCTGGAGGCAGTGCTAGTGGCCTTGTATGAAAAGGACGGGTGATTAATCTGGCCATCTGTGGGGACGGAGATTCCCTGGCTACCAAGCAATGCTAGAGAGCGAGGACTGTCCTCCTTTCCTTCTGCACCACCCTGGACAACAAAAAAAGATACCTGGCTTTGAATCAAGGCTTGACTAGTTCTACAACAAAAAACAAAAATATTGCCTTGGATTTTTTTATATTCTTTATGCAGCCTGTATTTACCAAAAAAGTGGAAAGCTAAAGTAGATTAAATTTCTTCCTCAGCACATAATATCATCCGCCTGAAGAGAAGACTGAGAGACTGGGAAAAGCTAAGTAGCTCTCTCTAGGGAGAGAAATGCATCAGCACTGACAGTCATATTAGATCTGCTCTCTTAAAAATAGTGCAACTGTGATTACATCTCAAACACACCCATATCAGAATCTAATTTTAGAAAAGACAGGGAGGAAAATAGACCATCATTCTTCTTGCATAGTTTTAAGCAGATTTTCAAAGGCGACTCCAAAAGCATTATCTGTCCAGCACTCTTCTGATCCCTGAGGTCTTTTCTGAAAAAATGTCCTCAAGGGGAATTGAAGCATCATTAAATTACACAGAATCCTACTGTGGTTTTGCGCTTGTACTTCTATGGCTTTTCAGGAGGGACGAAAACAGTCCCAGGTCAACCGGATACACGGTGGTTGACTGGTGGCCAGGATGGTGGAAAGCTCACTGACAGCCCCTTGTATGACATATTCCTTTTAGTACAAAACATCCAACGAGCTTCAACCATGTCCAACCCATAGAGTATGGTGGGCGGTGTCAAGCTATAAAAATGTGCTCCAAACAGTTGCATGCTCACATCCCTAAGCAGGAACTACACCACTAGGTAAGCGATATATGTCCAATGAACAGTATCTGAGAAGCATTGAGGGAGAGATGTTACAGGTTGCTGACCTCTGGCGCCTTTAATTACCGCTTTCAATCCGAATGCAAAAAACAACCCACAAGGAAGCCATGAATCAACCATCCGCTTTTACGCTACAGAAAAGTGTCATGGAAAAATATGACAACTTGTACCCTACTGGTATGAAAGCAAAGGTGAGATGGACAGTAGTGGATGGATGAGACTGGCTAGATGGCACTAACAGGGAAAGAACTGACAAACTGGACAGAAAGGGAAGGGACAGGCAGGATGGCAAAGGACAGGAAATAACGGATGAGATTGGACGGGGTTAAAAGGATGACAAGGGACACAAAAAATGGGAATGAATGGCCATGATGGGAAATGGATGATAGGGCTGGAGATGGCAGATGGGAAGGGATGGAACTAACAGGACAGGATGGAGAAAACAAAATTGGAAGAGATGATATTGGACAGAGGGGACAGACAGAATTGTAGGGGATGTTGGGGCGAAGACAAAGCGGTGACATGAAGGAATGGACAGAATGGGAAGGACAGATGCGACGATAACTGCTTTTGAAATCACGTATCGTGAGTTTCTAGGCACACAGAATTGCGAGAAACACCACCAGTCTGCCGTGAAAAGACGGGATGATATTGCCTACATTTTTGTCCCAATTGGACGTTAATCTCTGTTAAATTCCAAGAAGCACAGGTAGCCCAGTGAAACCATAACGTGACAAATATTCAAGGCTTCTCGGGCAGGAAAAAGTGCATTAAATTTAAAGTTGCTGACAAACAGTTAGCCGGCACAGAGATACCACTTTTAATATGCAATAACATAACACTTAAACTACAGTCGCAGGAGACATTCAACAGGAACGGCTGATGCGGAGCTCGCATGCATCTACCAAGATCGTTCTAGCAAGTATTAAAATCCTTCACGCAACTAATACGATCTCGAATGCAACGACCGTGATTTGCATGCAAACCGCCGCGAGCTCGCGGGCGACTGCGACGGAACCGCCGAGATGTCGCGCGCACGGCGGCGGGGAGGCGGAAAGCGCGCGCAAACCCGCAGCGACGCCGTCCGACTTCCAGCGCAAGTCTTCAATACTCACTGGAACGGGGATCTGAAGCAGCGGGGCGATTCGTCACTGTGATTCTTTTTGGATGGAACCGCAATTTTAAAACAAACTAAAAATCGAGCATTTCGCGCGAAATGTCAAAAACTAACACGTAAACATGTTAAATACTCTAAACGTGTATTATCAACTGATAACTGAGGTGTCGGTGTCCCGGCTGGGAAGCGTAACATCGTTTTCCTCGAAGCTGCTGCTGACTGCGGTTCGTATTCCTCTCTGTCATCCCTTCGCCGATGTGTTATTGTTATTGCTACCAGTTACCGTACGTATGAGTACCGGATAATTCGGGTATTTTCCTTCACATCCACCAGGTTTGTGACAGAACATAACGGGGAGAACCAGACCGGGTGTGTTCCAATAGGAGCGAGTATTTCGTGAGTGCACGTATCCCGGCGGATGATTGGATCAAACTTGTGTCGATCATACAAATGCACCGCCTTCCTCGGGCACTTGCTTCTGGGAAATGTGGTTTTGTGTAAAGCCGTGACGCGCTCTGCATGATTGTGAAATGTGCTAGTAGATCGTATATGAGGAATAATGTGCTATATTAAAAAAAAAAATCTTTCATATGAACTGAGTAATATGCATGAGATTTAAAAATTTTTTTTAAAAAATTTTCAAACATTGCTACGAGAATATAACATTAATTACTCCCATTGCCATTTTATAAAAAGTCATTTTTCATATAACGGGTTTAATTACGCAGTTTCCCCCCCTAATAACCCAAATCGTCAAAATCCTGTTATGAGGGAATCAAAGTAGCTTTATTTCTCATGGAAAAGCAAATAATCCTCCGACAAAAAAGTGTCTCCAAAAATTAATTAAAATACCAAAAATGGTATTTTGAATCATAACAACAAAAACAATACCATTTTTGTAACTAAAATGATTATTTCAGCGTGTGTTAAAATATGATGATATTTTATATTTTAATTTATGGATGTAATGCTTCTGAGTTATTCGGAGAGGTTTTTTAAACAATTGTGTTGGAGTCTGAAATGTAATTTCATCCATTATCATTAACAACTTTGTCCTGGTCAGAGGTGTGGTGGTTTGGAGCCAATTCCATAATCACTGGTCACAAGGCTGTGAAACTATGGAAGAGATACCAGCCTATCGAAAGGTCGCCACCCACAAACATCCTACAGGCAATTTACAGTGATCGTTAACTTAAAAAACACCTATTTGGACTGTGGATAGAAACCAGCACACCTAGAGGAAACCCAGGCACACAAGTGAAGAACATGCAAATGCCACAAAGACTGACCTGGAGTTGAACCCACATCCTAAACCGTCCGCAGGTTGTGAGATGGTAGCGCTACTGACTATGCCACCATGTTGTACTAAAATGTATGTTTAAACAATTATTTATATTTATGGATTTCCCCAGAAATAATGAAGGATAGAGTGATTCATCCCATTGAAAACAGATATTCAGCTCTGTTTAACTGCAAAAATAAAGGTATTTGACTTTTGTCAGCCTCACACTTATAACTCAGTTCTTAGCAGATCTGTATTTTGGAAGTATTATTGGCCTCATTATAGAGATTATTATTTCTCAAAACTTAAATTAACCTCATCAAGTGTTAGTGCAGCATCCATCATGTTGATATTATGGATGGCAGTTGTGGAGAACTATAATATAGGTCTACATGCATTGAAAAAAAAAATCAAATCACCACAATGAATTTGAATGCCTTGGGGCTGAGGGATAAAATGTCAACTTGTCAAGTTTCCCACTGGACTGTACTTTTTAATGAATCAAGTAGAACTCTCAGTGACTTTTCTCCAGTTTACAGTCAGACATTTCTGTAGATGTGGACAGATTGGAGTTTTACAGCCAAAACTGTTACAGAAGCACGACATAAGTTCTGGAGCCTCAGCCAACCTCAGATTCCATAACTCAGTTACGATGCTAATTTTGTATCTGTTTTTTGCTCTTAAAATAAAAGGTGTTTCAGACCTCTGCAGTATAATCTGTTGCTCCAGTGAATGTAGAAGAGTGAATAAATCTGTAGGATTAACGTCTGACCCATCATAACCGCATGGAGTCTGTAGTTGATGGTTAAAATTAGATTAAATCTTTAAATGGAGATTTAGGTTGGGATTTCAGGAAATGTAATTCGCAAATTTTGATTCGCATTATGTTAAGAAAATATGTTTCCTGTTAATCAGCCTGTATATCACCTAAAAATGGAAGAACAAACTTATATTAATGCTGAGCAAGTTGATGGTAAATCTCCCTGCTAACAGAAGGCACCACTGCACTCATATGAGTCCTTGTGGTAAGAAAAGCTGGGCTGCACTGAAGCCTTAGGGAGCTTTTTCAAATGCTTTTTTTTATTATGTATTAGCTTAATAATTTTTTTTTTCATTCTTCAACTGTTTTTTTGTTATCCAGTGTGAGGATTCTCCAAGGATGGCAACTACATGTCATAAACATGTTTACAACATTTCGTTTTTGTATATATTATGCTTCTGATTTGTATGTGATTTTCTTTGGCATTTTACTGAACTTTCAATTAAAAACTTTAGCTCACATCTAAATCTCATTTCTCTCACATTGTGAAACTTTTTAAGTATTATTATTATTTTTTTACCTATTTTATTAGATGGAAAATGCATCAGTTCTTTATCATCCATACAGGAATTTTTCCAACAATAATTTGACTAAGAATCAGAGAGAAATAGTGGGAGAAAATAGGGTGTAACAGGAATTTTAGGTGGATAATGTCTTTTACACGTAAATTATATATACATGGAAATTAAATAGTATACTGAGCTTTTTCAGGGATGTGTATGATCGCCGTTCGCATTTCAGGAAGAAAAATATGTGTTGTGAACAAAAAGTACATCAACTTGGAAGAATTGCAGTGCTATACAGAACTGCAGAGTAAGTACCTGTAAAAAGGAGGAGGCGACAATATTGTACAGACAAATGAAAACACAAAGTTAAAGCACTGCTCGCCCGGGAATTCCAGCTTATTGTGTTCACTGTGATGTGTGTCTTCAGAATAATGTGTCTGAAAAATTATATTGTGACGGAAGATGTAATTTCCCTTTATTTCAGTGGTTTTATTTTAATTTTAAAGCAGGGAATAAAATGAACTGCTTACGGTTAAATTGGAGAAAAATGTCTTCTACAGTCGGTCGGGTTCTGCTACTGTGTTGGTTATTTTTAACCAGTTACCCTTAAACATACTTGACAAATTCTTGAAGAGATTTTTATGACTTTTCAAATCTGATTTTATAAACCCTCACCCACGCTAAAATGTACCAAAAAAGTCTCAAATAATTTTTTTTATAAAGCCATTTTTCCGGATGGGAAACACAATAGCTGGTCCAGCAGATGTCAGCAAAACACTGGGGTGTTTTTGATGTGGTCCTGACCCACACGGTGCACGAACCCCACCCCATCCCACACACCTACTGTGCAGCTTCTAGCACAGTATAACCATATGTTGTTACCATAATTGTATTTATTTACTTTTTTACTGTAGTGTTGTGATATGTAACTGCTACGCGTATTAGGGTGTTTTACCATTTTTGGTTAAAGTGATCGAAACATGAGAGAAGATTATTTTCTTAGACATCTGTCACTTTCGTATAAAAGTTAAATCGAACTGCAACGTTTTATGTTAAATATTGCTTAACAAAGGACGAAACCACGTGTCGCTGAGAATTTTGCAGGATTTTATTTTTTATCAGCACGAGCGCAGGCGTTAGATTTAAAGAACGTATTTGTGTGTTTACAAACAGTTTTCCGTGGATAAAAGCGAAACAATGAACAGGACAAAGAGGACGAAAGATGTCGCTGAATGGAAAAAGAAAAAGAACGAAGTCATGATGCATAAAACACAGTCCGGCTCTGTTCAACTGCTTGGTGCGTAAAACCCGTCTCTTTAACCGTTGGGTAGCTAAACTGGGTATGTTTAACTCCTCGGTGCGTAAACTATGTGTGTCTAGCTGTTCGGTTTGTAAACCTGGTCTGTTTAACCGATCGGTGGGTAAACCGGGTCTGTTTGGCTGCACGGTGCATAGACACGGTCTGTTTAACTATTTGGTGCGTAAACCGCATATAACTGTGCTGTGCGTAAATCTGGTTTATTTTACCGCCCGCTGCACAAACCTGGTCTGTTTAGTTACACGGTGCATAAACCTGGTCTGTGTAACTGTTTAGTGGGTAAACCCGGTCTCTATCACTGTTCAGGTCTGTTTAACGCTTCGGTGCGCAAAGCAGGGCCGTTTAACTCGTCGGTGCGTAAATCCAGTGTCTTTAACCGCTGGGTGCGCAAACCGGGTCTGTTTAACTGCAGGCTGCGTAAACGGGCTGCTGTCTCCTCCGGCTCGAATGGTTTCTCCCAACCAGGTATATAGAGCCCGTGCGTTGCCGGCGACGCCGAAGTTGTCCGTCGACGAAGCGCAGCCCACTCGTCCCGACGAGTTCGTGAGATTTTCTTTTTAGTCGTTTCAGTCATTGTTTCCACTCCCTGTTGAATGCGTGGGGTTTTTTGAACGATTTTTTTTAAATCTAAAGTGAAATTGAGGAGCCACCAGTTCCTGTGTCTGACCCTGCTGAAGGTGAGGGGAGATGAATTCCACAGGGTTCGAGCCCACCGACTCCGGCATCTTCTCCAACAGGACCGATGATGGCATGCTGAGATGCTGTAACCTGTCATCCGTGGTGACTGACAGCGGTTTTGGGGATGAGAGGAGCCTCTTCATCATGAGGGTGGTCCAGATCGCTGTCATGTGTGTCCTCTCCCTCACCGTCGTCTTTGGCATTTTCTTCCTCGGATGTAACCTGTTAATCAAGTCGGAGGGTATGATCAACTTTCTGGTGACGGACAGAAGACCCTCCAAGGAGGTGGAGGCAGTCATAGTTGGGGGGTATTAGTTCAGGCCATCTGGAGGACCACCACCTGGACTACCTCCTGGAGAAATTTGAGGATCACCACCTGGAAGACCACCAGTTGCACCATAACTTGGACCATCACCTTGAACCTCCCCTTGGAGGACCACAACTTGGAGACTGTGGAGAAACACAACCTGGATGGCCACCAGCATCTGGATGAAGGAGAAGGAAACCACCTGAGGGAAGGATCCACGGACCCACAGGATTTGTGGGTGGATGGAACACGGACCTGAGTCCAGGTGTTTGCTTTGAGGAACATCTCACACATCCGCGCAGTATGTGTCAGTCACACTCCTGGATTCATCTCCAGATCTTCTTGTTCTGGGATCCTTTTGTCATTTCTCCCCCATGGCCAAAGCTTATCTGTTCTGAATGTTTCTTCATATTGTACAAAAAATACTGTTGAAACTGAATAAATGACAAACATTTGTAAGAACAATCATAACTTTTTATTTTTGAACCTGACAACAATCAAAAATTGCCATTAATGTTCATTAATATTTAAACCTTTTTAACGTTTCAGTCTAAAAAGTGTCCTTGAATGTGATTCATATTTTTGGTATTTTGACTCGATATGCAAGCACAACATTCAGTTTGTTTAAGCACCTGTGTTTCTTTAGCCTTTGTAATTATAGTAATGTTATATTACTACATGAAAAAAATGAAATGTACTGAAGTTATGTATCTTGTCTATTTTGTAATAAATGAATGACAGAATCCAGGATTTTCTTTCCATTTCTGCATAATGAGCTTATGAGGCCATTTCATTTAAACTGAACTACCTAGTAATTCAATATTATATAATTAAATGTTTTTTTTTTAAATAGTATTTCTATTATGGTCCCATGGCGTACATTTAAAGGATCTAAGACATTTGAAAGCAGTTTCCAGACAGTGTGTATGTTTACAAAATAATTTATTTCCACATTTTTTAAAATATCTACGTTTGAACATCATGGGACTGTCAAACCATGGATACTCACGTCAAAATTAAAAGTGCATGTAATATTCCTCAATACAAATAGTAGGCAACTTTATTATTATTATTATTATTATTATTATTATTATTATTAGAGTTGTAAATGATACTGGTGACAATGTTAATGAAATAATAGCGTGCCCCTGCAACACTACTGAAACACTATTACCATCTTTACAGTCCAGTCCTGTCATTGCTCATCATCCTATTTTCCGTCTCTCTGGACCATGTTTTGAAGAGCTCTCCTGGGGTTTAAAAGGGATTTCATGCTGGCTGATGCTGTGAAATTCCTGTCCCATTGAGCAGCCTCGTGTGTAATTGGAACATGGTTTCGTGAAGCACCACATGTCGGGCTTACAGAAGAGGTGTTTGAGGTCACATGGGATGGCCAAACAGAATGTGATGGACACCAGATACAGGAGCTCAGCTCTACAGAATGAGATTATATACTGCATATATATGTACACACACCTTCGATTTTGGTGAAAGCAGGTGTTCTACTATCCAAGGTATGAGCTGTGCTGTGGTGGTTCTCAAGGATTTCTCTGCTTTATATCATTTATAAAAATATGTTGTCATTACAGATATGCAGCTGGGATGCTTTTCACATTAAAACCTCTATTGGTTGTTTTGTGACCCCACTTGCTTTTGTTATTTAATTACCTAATATTT
This sequence comes from Arapaima gigas, assembly GCA_900497675.1. Taxonomy (NCBI): domain Eukaryota; kingdom Metazoa; phylum Chordata; class Actinopteri; order Osteoglossiformes; family Osteoglossidae; genus Arapaima; species Arapaima gigas. Next base: position 130,707 of record UFQX01000311.1, read on the forward strand.
ACACCAAAGGGACTTACAATGTTAGGTTTGTATACAAAGCTGCTTACTTATTCTTTTTTGCTCATTTACATAGCCATTGGTTTGAAATAGTACAGCAGGAGGACAGATTTAATCCTGAACCCATATGATTTCAACATGACTGCAAATGAGTTTATTTTTTTAGAATCCACTTCTCATTCAGGGCCTCAACACTGAACAATGTTCCAGATAGTGACAAAGAGCAGCAGATATGGATAAATATAAAGGAAAGTCAACTGGCAGCTGAGGAGAGGAAAACAAACCAAAAAAAAACAAATACAGAGGAAAGGAGGAAAATAAACCCCTGGGGGTCCAAGTGCCGCTGGTTGCCTACCCCTCCTTGGCATTCTAATGTGGAGACAGGGAACCTGTGTAGCTATGACTCTTACCTGAGTGGCTATAGAACTGTTATGATCCTTTGATAGGACACAGCTATTTTTGCTGAGAGTTAATGCACAAGACCCTCGAAGAAACAGCTAAGCTTAAAATGACGAAATATGAAGCGTCACTGTTTAGATCATTATATGGGACATGTCCTTTGCTGTATGGTTGACAAAATCATTTACGCAGGACTCAACAGCCACGGACACCAGGTGTGGATATGATTGAAATCAGCAGTCGCGTCCTCAAAATAGATAAACCGTTACACATTTCTCCAAATTGCATGTCGCACAAATACCAATTATTGCCGAAAAATATGCAAGGAAACCACAGCCTCCTGGGTGTTTATGAAGTGTCGTTCTTCAGATGTTCTCCGCTGATCGTGACAGTGATGACTACTGACTCCGTCGTAATTTTTTCTGTGCGATGGTGAAATTGAGGCCTCTATTTTCGGGGAACAAATGTAAGAAATGCACTTGTTTCTGTCACCCCCCCCCCTCCACCCCCAAGGCCTGCATTAGATGAAGCTGTTTCGGTGTTAAGGTGCTCGACAAGACAGCGTAAACCCGGACTATTTATAACATCCCCAAAAATGTGACGTGTCTGTACTGGTCACACTGAATAATGTTTTAATTTGCAAGTTGGGAGCATGAGCTGCCAACATATGTCAGCAATTTTTTAAAAATAACAGTTGCATTCCCCCGGGTTCTCACATTTTCCCCATTATCTGAGGTCTTGCAGTTATTTTGTACATGAACATTACCCTGTTCTGACACTATAATAGAACCTCACAACTTAAGAGATGTGTTTAGTCAATGAATCGTGTTCATACAAAACAACATTATAGCTCAAATGTTACACTGACATATTAAATGATTTTATTTAAATGTGTTAATTTTGGATAAGGATCCTCCACTTTTCTCTTAATAGTCATAAAAAATCTATATTAAGTATTAAATGACAAAGTTGTGGCATGTTTGTTTGGCCTGTAAAGCAGTTGTGAATCATCACTTCACTTCACTAGTACATTTTTGCAGGAATTTAAACGCAATAAGACAGCAATTTAATTTCTGAAGAGAACATTTTGTAGACATCATTCACAGCACTTCAGCTGATCGTGTGATGCTGGGATGAATCGACTCAAAGGTGTCGAGAAGAAGATGTGCTATAAGGATGTGAGTGAGTAAATGCAGGAGATTATTGTTCCTTGTGATGTACATGATGGTGCTGCATCAAACCCTCTGAGAAACGAAGCCCCCGGACCTCATGTGGCCCACGGGGTCACAGAATGCCTGGCTTGTGGAGCCCAACACCAGGCAGCTGGACACTGAGACTCCTAGAAATTGTTCACAAAGCCAGGTGAACACTTGCTTTCAAAAAACAATTATTGTATTTATCCATTTGTCCAATTCAGGCAAAGTACTTTACCTAAGTGGAAGTACAAGAGTCACCACTTTGTGATCTGAAATGGCAGTTTTGCCGGTCACTGTAAAGTTCAGCATCTTATCCACTATCCCAAATGCTGTCCATGTTGTGTTATCTTAAGTTAAATAAGTAAAATAAAATAAGTTCAAATATATATGTCCCTGCAGCACTTGATTTTCAACATGATTCATAGGTACAGCTGCAGACCTCAGTTACAGTGATCATAAATTGTAATAAAAGTTCTCCAAAAATAGATCATATTTGCTAACATATTACATATTATCAGAGCTGACAGAATTACAGTCTGTAAGAAACAGGCTATTTCTAGCTGTTTGTCTTGGAGTGCCTGTGTGTTTCTACTTCAGAACATTAACATCCCTGTTGTCTGACCCCTCACCCACAAGCTGATGTGGAGTTTCTTTCCAAGTTGAAGACCAGGTCTCAGTCTGCTCTGCAACTCGGGCCAGAACGATCCAGCAACGAGAGATGCTCTTCGCTGCGCCTGGTTTGCGGCCTGAACAGAAAAAGCTGAACACCTCCATCGGCACGCCGTGCCTTCTTGTCAGTGAGCAACAGCCAAAAAAAATATCTTAATGAGTTTATTTAAACAAGATGAAGACAAATTGACACCAACAGACAGGCTGTATTTTGAAATTTAAATTATCAGACGTCAGACGGCGATACAGCTTCACAAGTGCAAAACATCTGCTTCTCTTTCGCTTTCTTTTGATGAATTCCAAGCTGTTGCGGCTGAAGTCACGTTGTAATCAATGTGCTTTCGAATTTACAAAATTTATCGACCGCGTTTACGTCTTGCCGCTACACGCTGTTTGTCTTGCACGTGAGTGATGACCGCAGCAGATCACGCCGAGCTGATTTCCGCGATCCTTTTACGGTGCTCCAGCTCACCTACCGTAGTACAAGGCGACCTTGAAAGTTCTCCATAAATGGAAACTCAAGCTCTGAGCCTCTATTGCATTTGCGACCAGGGAGGCTGGGAAAACATCATTACCCACCTACCTGCCTGACTGGAAGAAACAGTGGGCCACTTTACGCCGGTCGGTTGCTTTATATACACACAGGCCGTAATCACATCATGCCCGGCAACTGGGAATGTGCGGTCAGCGCCGGGAGCACAGATCCACGCCCCTGCCTGCAATTACGGCGCTGAATGAGGGGGGCAAAGTGCTGGCCAGATGTCAGCGCATTTCAGGAAAACAGTAGCATCCCTGGGGCAAAGCGTCAGGCGTCGGCCTGAGAGTGAATATGAGGCACCTGGATGGATGATCTGTCAGGAAAAAGGCTTCTGGATCCTTTTTCATCCTCATATTAACAGTAGGTTTCCAATCAAAAGTTTGAGTACGACAACCTGTAGAGTGAAAGCAAAGTGACACACGAGTGCAGAAGAGAAGAGCTGAGAGGACTTGGAGACTCGTTTCTTTGTCAGACTTAAAAAAGCGCAGTAATACCTCAATCGGCGCTCTAGACGTGTTATTTACAAATGAAACCGGGCTGTAAAAGATCATTAATGCAGTATATTGCATACATGCAGCTTGAGAACTGGACATGCCCAACATAATGCAAAATAGAGAGTGATACCTTTCGTGGCAAATAAAAACAGAAAACAGTCTATTTTACGGATGAGAAATATAGAATTTGAAACAATTGTTTTGAATTTTTCAAAATCTTTTAAAATGCAGCGAGTCATTATGACAAATTCCTCAGAGGGATCAAATAAAAGAGCAGGAGCAGTGTGGCATTGCTGTATGTAATAAAAAAATAATAATAAACCTCCAGCAAGTGCACCGACTGGTGCTGTAGGATCCCCTCTGCAGTTTCACATTTAACCCGAAACTGTAACCTGACGCACATTTGTGAACTGAAGCTCCTTCTTTCTTCAAACTCACTGGCACCCACACGTGCAAGAAGTCACACGTCTGCTATTTTTAATTCTAATTATGTGGCAGACACATTTTTAATCCGACTCCCTTAACACGTTCTGCTGTTGTGTGCATTTATGTGGGGATTTTTGTTTTTTTTTTTTGTTTTTTTTTTTACAAGTTGGCTCCAATTAAACACACATTTTGAAGTGAGAACCTTACCACCAGGTGCTGACCCAGAGCTACTACACAAATAGTTATTACCCCACTACTGTGCCATTATTTATCCAACACCTTTGCAAGGTGACCTGCAGCGTTACATTCACACCTCATTTAGGAGACGTTTCTTTCTCCAAAGTGACTAACTTAATCCAGTTACTTCCATCAACTTACCTATTCAGGTAATTTTTGCTGTGTCAGTTCTTGCTAAGTGGCTCGATCAGGGGTGCTAGATTAGGAGAGGTAGATACAGAAACAAACAAAAATGTACAAAATATTACCAACTACAGCACAGTAAAGCCCTACAGCAGGAACAGGGATGTGATTCCATGTCCTTCAGGTGGAAGGTGAGGGTTCCAACCACTTCCCTACCGTCCCGCTCGGTGGTTCTGTCTCACCCCTGATGAGGCGAGGGGTGAAAAAACACCCCTAGAGATTCTGTTCGGATGCACAAAGTGAAGATTTCACCTGCGTTTAGCTCACAAAATGGAGCGTCTAATTCAAAAATTCTGTATAAAATGAAAAAGAATCAAGCTTCTGAAGCGTGGATCATGGGCAAGTCTTCTGGGACGGCACCTCAGAGATGACGGAGTATTTATTCATTCCTTAGGGAGCATTTTTGCGCAGTTTATTTCGCTGCGAGCAAATTAAAGCATTCAAAACACCCTCCACGCATAAACAAAAACTCATTTTATGGCCACCGTCTTACTTAGCGGCACGTCTGACATTTAAGACAGAAGACAGTGCAGTTCTGAACTTTATTTGCAGCAGTAATTCTTTCCAGATGGAGTTAATCCAGCTGGTACACAATATACTGCTAAATGCAATTTGCATTTGCTTCCATATTGGTTAAATATATAGATATAATTATGTTTCAGTTCATTTTCTCTCCAATGACATTTCCTGGTCTTCCCAGCAAGATGAAAAAATGCAATGAGTCTATTGTTATTTTTGTTCAGAAGAACTAAATAAAGAGGCACAGAGCAGATGTGGCTGCAGTTTCACACACCATTATGCATTATGAATTTAAATTTTTTCAACCATCCATCCATCCATTGTTCTTAACCACTTTAACCCGGTGAGGGTTACAGTGGTCCGGAGAATGTTCCAGAATCGCTGGGTATTAATCTAGGAAATAAATACAGTGTATGGAAAATTTTAGGCTGAGGGTCAAATTCCCCACCAGTGCGACAGCTTCTCTTGATCATCAGTTTAATAATTTTATCAACAGGATTTACAGATTTATTATGATTATGGTTCGTGATAAATTTTTTTGTCCAGGAGCTTTATTAAAAATGATTCTACAGTTGCATTTCTTGGTAGTAACAGCTGTTCCCCAAACTGCAGCTGCCTGTATGTTTACACACACTAAACAAAGATATCGGAATTTTCACAGACACTTTAAACAAATTTTGTCTTGCGAGCTTCAAAAAATGTGGTGTTGGATAAATAAGCCGGCAGGACATGCGTGGAGTTATCGCTGTGTTTATGTCTGGCAGGGCAGAATTTCCAGAGTCCTTCGACAAACAGCACGACTTCAGGCATGTCGACGTCTTTGCAGACAAACCACCTGCCATGTGGCAATGATGCAGCAGCCAAAACCATAGTGATCTTTATCTCCTCTCAGACGTGAGATGGACATCTCATACTTGTTTCTGTTAGTGTTGCTGGATTTCTTCAGAGGAATGAGGTGAGAATGAGCTGGTTAAGCAGAATATCCATCCATCATCATTCACCACTACATCCAGGTCTGGGTCACGGTGGTCTGGAACCTATCCCAGAATCACTGGGTACCAGGATATGAAACTACACCTATTCCTGTTCCGTAGAATCCCCTTTTGTCTCCAAAAGCAACACGGTGCTCTACTTGTTTCCTCAGGATCTTTCTCCATTCTGTCTTGACAGCTTTGTTCTTATAGATATTTTGATGGCTCATTCATTCTATTAATGTCACGTTCCACATCACCTCAAAGATGTTCTACTGACCTGAGAGGTGGGACAGGCTACTGTAGTAAAGCAAGGGAACTGCCATGTTTGTGGAAACAGGGTGTGTATAAGGTCATCTGTTTCTGTATTGCCTGAACTGTTGTGACCAGCGCCAGTGATCAAACCATGTTCAGAGTCACCTGACCCTCATATCTCGCACATTTGTGTGTTTTAGTAACCGGATCTCTAGACCCTGTCTACATGTTTTCTTGTTTCTCACAACCATGTATAGTGCCACTGTGCCGGGGGGGGGTGTATGAGCAAGCAGCCTGTATGTGTGCCTAATAAAATGGCCAGTGAGTGTATATCAGAAAAAATTAGCAGTTTTTACAAAATCTGTCCCCTATTTGAACCAACAGGTTTGAACCAGCCTAGAATGTGCACCTTCCAGACATCTCCCATGTCTACACGAACTGAGGATAACAATGGGCATCTGAGATCAACACTGGAGAATCAGAGTAAACAAACCTCCCTGGTCAGTTCATGACCCCCCCCTCCCGTTTTCACTCCCCAAAAACATGATTTTCAGCAATCTGTTAAACATTATAACATTCACAAAAGCTATTTATACTTTTCAAATTCATATTAATCAGACAGGTCAGATGGATCCCAAACCCCGGCATCTGCCTTTTGTCTGGTAGTAATTCTTGAAAAGAAAAAATACGCAAACTATTGATAAATACGTCTTGTTTACAACAAATTTATCAAGCTTATATACCTACTTGTATATATACTTTTTGAATTTTAGTTGTAAGCAGCATCTCAGAATAGTGTAGCGTTGGACAAGAAGGTGTCGCCCGGTGGCTCGTGACAGCTGCTGTCCGGCCAGGGCCCTGGAAGGAACCGTAACTCAATGGAAAGACCATTACTGGGCACTGCAGCCTTGACATAATATACGAATGGTGTACGAGAAGAGATCTAATTAAACACGTCGCCGTTTAACATGTCGGGTGTGTTATTTATCCGACGTGACTCAACACACACGGCCCTTGTTGTTTGAACCTCAGTGTTTACACCCGGGACCTGATCAAGGGCTTTAATCTACGCAGAAAATGTTCATTTTGCATTAATATTTGCAGGAACCTTGTTGAGTTAAAGGCTTGCAAATAAAATGTCAGTGGCTCAACCCTTGAACAAAGTATTTAACTGGAATTATATGGAAGCATGTATGTTAAACCAGAATTCTGCAGAATATCAATCTGTATAAATAAGCTAATGGTTAAACTACACTTTTGGTAATGAATGATACTGGCAGTGTTCAGACCCGTGTGATTTGATGGCAAAGCAGATGTTTAATGTTCAGGACGGGACATCCGCTAAGTTCTTTTCTCATTTAGCTTTAAGTCTTCATTTCTTAATTCGAGTCGTCATTTCTACAGCTATGCTGACCAGATGTTTCGACACCCCAGCAAGACCACCGTGCTCTTCCACCTCTGCCTGCTTGCTAGTGCCACTGACAGGCTGTCCAAAACTGAAAATCCATTAGATTTCAATTGTATAGTACTGTGGAAAAGTGTTAGACATGCAACTTGAATGTGTGTTGAGAAGTACAGGTAGATTCTTATCTACCATCAGGGAGGTTTCTGGTTGGTCCCAAATTCATTCTGCAGCCTGAGAATGACCTCAAACACCCAATCTCAGTCATGCACAACTATCTTGGGCAAAAAGAAGGAATCCTGCAACAGATGGTCTGGTCCCCACAGAGCCCTGATCTCAACATGATCCAGTCAGTCTGGGAGGACATGCAGAGACAGTCAAAGTCTGCAGAAGAACTGCGGCCAGTTTCCTCAAAATGTTTGGAAGAACCTACCAACCTCCACCTTAAACTGCATGCAAGTTTGCATAAGAAAACTGATGGTGTTTTAAAGGCAAAGGGTGGTCCCACCAAATATTGATCTGATGGAGGTTTTTTTTGTCTTCTGCACTTTTTAGAAGGTTTATTGATTAATAAATATTCATGGCATCATTTTTGGAACCATCCTCACTTTATAGCATTTTCCCCACAGGTGCCTAAGACTTTTGCACAGTACTGTATTCCCAGTTTGGCAGAATAAGCTTCCTATGTCCCCTCAGAACTGCTGAATCCCTCCGAGCTCAACACCCATCTCTCCTGATCTGACGGCTCTGTCAGTTATTCCTTCACCACCCATTACTTCTAAGTACGTATTTCAGCAGATGCCTAGGCAAGGAAATGGAATCAAACCAGAAAGCATCTGACAAACACATGAATGTAATGCAGTGTAAGAGAAACTATCATAATATTTGTCCATCATAAACAATCTCCTTACTAATCTGGCAATAGCATTTGGAATGACTCCAAAGAGGACAACTGGGGCAAAACTGCGCCGCCATGTTAAGCTGAATGAACACTGTACAGTCGAGCTCCACCTTCATCACTTTTTTCATTAATCACATGACCACATATTTCTGCCCCAATCCCCCTTACGCCCTCTTGTTTATTTAGTTTTACTGCACTGTGGACAAAAAAGGTTGGCCAAATGCATGAATTTAAAGTATTTCCAAATTATTTTTAATTTTAAAAACAACCAGAAGACCTGCACACACCTTGTTAAGTGCTGCAGCTTGGAAGACGGGGACATTAATAAAAGAAACAAACACAGTGTGTCCCGCCCTCGGCCGGGGGACAGGTTGCCCGCCGTGTACAACTTCACCGTTTGTACCATTATCAGTGGTGACGTACAGTCGTTCCCTGCAGGTCCGTTTATTATCTATCCCTCTCAGGTAAAGCAGTGGGCGCCGCAGCTTAGCAGAGATTGATGTCATTTGAGTGCCTCCTTCAGTCTTGTGCCCCCTGCCTCTCAGTCTGTCGACACCACAGCTGTCCTCACAACCAAAGAGCATTTGGTTGATGGCACACGGTCTTTCAGGGGCTTCCTTTCCGGACCACGGTTCCCCGGAGGGGGTTCTCATCTCTTTCCATGCGGAGACCACCTGCCCAACTTCCAGTGACTGATCTCAACTGGATGCCCCTCGAGGGGGTAGTGTCACAGTATAGGGGGCCGTGGTGTACCCACTGCTCGTCCTTTTTAACCATAAATCTACTCATGAATCCCTGTCGCTCGCTGTGCGTTTGCTTCTGTGATGGGAGTGAAACTCTACCATCTAAGGATGTTCAAATAAATACCTCCCGGAATAGAACAGTTCCACACGGGAGGGGGGGGGGATGACACCCAGAGGAGTACTTACGGTAGTACGTGAATGAGTTATTTCACATTAGGTGTTCCGGGGAATAATTCCGGTCTGTTATGTCACTTCTGCTAAACCCATAAACTACATAAACACCCAGACAACTGGAACAGAGAGCAGCGCCAGGACAGTGCAGATGCCGGATTGTTCCGGCAGGATTCACTAAGCCATTAACAGGCTGATGAAGGCAAGTGGTAGATGTGTAGATGCTTTCAATGAAATACAGTTGTTACCACTGCGGAAAGTGCCTGTGTTCCTCTTGCTAACGGGAAAAAATAAACCGGCATCAGATAAAAAGCCACGAATATTAATGTTTTGTTTTGGCACGAACATGAGCTGATTTTTCAACGGCGTCAAACTGAAGAGCATCCGGGGATAAACAGCGCAAAAGAATTGATGAAGTTCTTCTTCTATACATCTTAATGACTAATCTTTATTTATCGGCCACCTTTGTTCCAGGTGACTCAGTGTACTAGTTTACACTGATTTACTCATTTATACAGGAGGGTATTTGTACTGCCTACAATGGACTGGTGTCCTTTCCAGGGTCTAGTTTGATAGCTTAGTGCCCAGGGGTTCCAGGATAGGCGCCAGGCCTCCACATCCCTGACCAGTTAATAAGAGATGGATGGATGCTGTTTGTTCCATATCAGATCAAACACTTCGATCGAGGTTTTTACCAACCTATTCAAAGCCGGGACCTTCAGTCTACAAAGCAGCAGCCCCTGATCACGACTTCGCCTGCGATGATTTACATTCTATTTTAGCAGGACTGTCTATTAAATGAATACAAGAGGTGGACTTTGGAGACGTTTGACAGCCGTCGCTGTTAAAGCTTCATTATATTAAGTTTTCACAGCTGAACAAAAGCATTCAGTTCATTGTTGCTGAAAGCGCTGGAATTCATGACAGCCAACTTTTCTGGACACCAAATAGCTTAATAAAAATTTGGACAACACTTGTTAGTGTTGACAGAACTATTTTGATAGAGGCAGATAGTTTCACTTTATGAAAAATTTGCACTCTATGCTGTCAAACCCCCCAGAATCCCCCTGACTGTCTGGGGCTAAGCTTGAGCAAACCTGTCAAGCTTTCCCCTGCCGACCGGCTCAGCAGCACAGCCCAGCTGGGAGCCGCAGCCATCGGAGCAAATTTAATGAAACACCCCTGGCAGAAACCAGCTGCGATGAGGGAGGGACCCTTAACACTCCTCATAATGAAGGGGAGCACAACAAGATGCTGCAAACACAAGCAGGAAGGGAAGCACTCGTGTGGATGCAAATCAGAGCCCAACTAATGAGAGCTGTTTTATATTACAAAATATGAACCGGCCTTTTTCTGATTTGCGATGCATAAATTTATGCAAACAATTCATTAACACACATTTGTTTAGCACGCGCTTCTCTCCTAAGCGACGTTCGGCTCAGAGTAAACACAAGTGCATCAGCGGCAGAAGAAATTTTAGATACAGACACTGGATGATCAAAACAAAGCTTGTTTGTCTGATGCCACCATGTTGTTGGTTCGCATCCCTCGAGTAGCTGTCTATAGAAGTGACGTTCAAACAGCAAATCAGAGATAATCATCGCAGATGGTGTTCAACTCATTTATGTAGCTGTCAGGAGATCAGGAGAAAAGTAGGGCTGCAAAATATGGGTTTAAGACCCTTTTTGGATGTTGGAAAGGATTCATCAGCTCTGAGGGACTGGGGGGGGGTGGTTATTCCACCATATTGGGGCCAAGAATGAAAATTGATTTTGTGAGCAGGACAAGGAGGCAGAGAACCAAATGAACTGTAGTCACTTGATGCACGTGATGCCTCAGTTTGCGTTGACGAAATAAGTATTTTTACTAGAAGCAGGATTTGTGCCTTTTTTTAACTTCTCTGCATGGGACGCACTGAGGGATGGATTCCTTGGCCCTGAAGATCACCTTAGGGCTTTGGAAGCCGACAGCATCGGCGCAATCCACTGCTGTGTCCCTTAAGGAGTGGCAGCAGCTCCAGCGTTTTCCATGTCAAACGCAGCAGAAATATTTCGATTTCCACTGCATCGGCTACAGTCACTTTACATTGACTATTATCTGAGCTTTAGTGTCAGCGGAAACGGGTTTCATTTTCTCCCTTTTCAGTACACACACTGGAGGTGTGTGTGACAGCAAAATAGAACAAAAAACGAATGTGGGCCTCAGGGAGTGTCGCGATTTAAACTTCTACCTTCCATCCAAAGGACCGTAAAACGGCTTTAAAAAGACCCCTAAAAGAGTAAACGTAATGTAAAAATGGGTAAATTGTTATAAGAAGTTTAAGGTTGTAAGATGCTTTGAGGAAAAGTGTCAGGTAAATAGTTCAATGTAAACTAAAATGGCTGTCTTTGCCCGAGAGCTGGAATGACACAGGTAAACCTGGCTGCTACAGGGGGGGTTATTGAAGGAGCCTGACCTGATCTCTTATAGATAAAAACTACCCACTTCCTATTTACTTGGATTTGGGGGGGGGGGGGTCTAAGGAATCCCAGACTGATGACAAAGATGGTGATTTTTGATCTCTGGCCCGAACTTGATAAAAATGACCAAATTCATACTATTTGCACTCGCTCTATTTCTTACAGCTGTATAACCTGAAACAGTCTTGCTCTTGTCTGGTAAATGACTTTTTTCCCAATTCACTTCTCTGTTGTTTTTATAACCTTCTTTTGATATTTCCTGAAAGAAAAAAAAAAAAAACAAGATTTCCACAGCAGAACATTTAGCATGTTTTGCCGTCTGCTCAGGAATGTTGTATTTCCTCACTCAAAAAGAAAAAAAATATTAATAGACCATTTCAATAGAAAATAGCCAAGTTCAACATTTTCACACATCCTTTCTTTCTTTTTACAACAAATATCTACCTCCAATAAATTATGCTATTATGTTCAAGTGTAGACATATTTTTTAAAACCCTCTCTAATGGGCAACGTGAGGGTTTCCTTCCTAGATATCTTCAAGGCACAGGTATGTTGTTGAGATGCGTATCCACCACTTTGCTAAAATGTGTTAAAAGGCAGGTACTGGTAGGCCTCTCTGGGGGTCCGAGCCACGTGCAGAGTGTCACACTAATCTGACTTGCCAGTTGGCTAAAGTGTCTCCTGCTTTCGGGCCGCAGGGGAAACCGTCGGCTCTCTGGGAATTCGCTTTTAGCGCTCCACTGCATGCCCTGTGACAAATCATCCATCGGGTCGTAAGTTATTGAGCTGCTGCGACTCGACCGGCCTGGTGCCCTTGGAGATCTCAGAATTTGACAGGAATTCCACCCTACTGCTGCTGTGGACCCTCTCAGCCAAGGTGTGCCGCCACATTTTGAAGGACTGGAGAAGCAGAGATCAGTCCAAACATGGCTGCCACTTCTTGGGTCTGAGAGTTAGATGCATTTCTCTGTGAACTCCATGACATGTAAAGAAACATTGACCTAAACTGCAGCTCTTCCCTGCTGGTTGATCTTACTGATCTCTGGATGGGTTTTGCTGGATGTAGAGGATTAGGAAAATCAATATAGATCATGGTTATAGTTTTTTCACAGTTTGCGCTTGAGGAGGAATCCCCCAGTGGAAGGCGTGCTGCTTTGAGGCTTCAACTAATGCAGGCGTTGCCGCAGGGGATTCAGGCTGGGAGCGCAGCGGAGCGAAGCATCGCATCCAACGACCCCCCTCCCCTTGCGGTGGTCATTTGAGACGCATGCCGCATGTCTGCTCCAGCTGTTCCAGGCACGCTTGAGGGGGTGGAGGAGTTGGAGGTCCCCTGGGAGGCCCCTGTGGCACTGCTCCTCACCCCTGGGCCCCCAGCCTCCATCTCTGTGTAGAATCAAAGATTTTTAGCTTTGCGTGTCTTCACCATGATGTCAACACAGAAGGATCCCACAGAGAGCTACTTCGCAGCTTTAGCTGCACTTTGTGGAAGTCGGTGCCCGATCCTCTGGACATAGAGGTGATCTTTCAAAAAAGCAAATTGCCCGAGGCTACAGTAGTGTACAAGTGACAAGATAGTGACTGAATAGGAAGATATCAACACAGACAAGATGTGGATAAAGACCGGAATATTCGGCGTGAGGCAGAGATTACCGCATTGGTGATAAACAGACTCACTACATTTATCTGCACAAATTTTCACATTTTTTAAGGAGTCACACTTTGTTTTACTTTGTCTGTTACGTGCATCCCACTCATTCAACACAACTCGCAGTGTCCACACAGAAGAGACGAGGGTCAAAGGTGTGATTTAAATTGACATCAACATCTCTAAATGAATAACATTTGAAATTCCTCACGATCATTTTAGCATAGCTGAGATTCCAACAAAAAAAGGTCGATGAATTTGGAACTCTTTTGGTCACTTGGAGTGTTTTTCAAACACTGAATCCCATGTGCCCCCCAGTCAAGACCCCGTTTAGAGGAGAATGTTTCCTGTCTCACAGTCACATTCTGGATGTTTTCACATGTGCTTTTTATACACATTCACCAAAACGTTTCTTAACAGGATGGATGGAAATATGTAAGCAGCATAAAGCATTAAAGACCAACATTTAAACATCCTCCAGCATCAAAGGAACTCAAATGCATCAGTTGATAGAAAAGGTCTGTGGTCAACTGGGAGCTTATCGGAGCAAATTTATGCTTGTTTCATAGTATGCAATGTCTGGCTGTTTATTAATGTTGTTTAATTTCTTTATGCGGTTTGTCTAAAGAAGTGTTCCGGTTTTATCAGTTTCATCAACTGGATGAGTCTTCTGCATAAATAACTTGCACAAAGGAGCTAAAGCAGACATATCCTGAACTTAAATGAACCATATAAAGGTCACCGGTCCGTGTCCTTAACCACGGTGTCACGTCGCCTTAGCGTGTGTTTTTGACATGCTGTGAGAATTATTCAAATTAAATCGCGAGTTCATTGTTGTCTGAGCAGTTTTGGTGATGTGGGTCTTTAATGGACCATGAAGGCAGTGCCTTCTACACTTTCAATGTACTTCTCTGTCATGTACAGTGACAATACAAAGATTAAATTTCTCCGTCAGGAATGGCTATGATTTCTTCCAACTTCTTACTGTCCCTGCTGAATTTCTGGGTACTTATGCGCAAACGTGATGTCATGGATCTAACTAGGATCGAACGAAATTATGCACAGTAAGTGGTTTACAGGCATGCGATCGTACGCTGTTGTTGCATGTCTCTTCTAATTTTGATTTAAACGTCCTTTTTGTTTTTAGAGAAAAGATACCAGGGTTCAAGATGTTGCACACTATGGGTGATGACAATTCACTATTAAAGGGCCACTCCAAGTCCGCAGTTTACTGTAACTGATCAGATTTGCACTAGGGGAGGAAACCCAGAGGAAAACCTGGAGAGCATGTCAGCTGCTGCTGCAGCAGGATTTGAACTCACAACCTGATGGAATTAAATGCTTCAGCAAGTGCAAAATAAACTCGGCGAACCAGTGTATTTCTGGTGCCCATTTTTTAGTCGTTGAAGTAAAATGCATGTGAGTAAAGCACTGAGTGATCACTGAGGACAGCGATAGGTGACATCATGAGATGGCAGCAGACATGGACGTGGACTGCTGTGGCGTTGTGCGATGAGAGCAGTCCAGCACTCCACAGCCAGTGCTGAGCCTTCATGTGACCTGCTTGGGGCGAAAAATGGATTGAGGGTCACTGTCAGGTATGTCTGTGTTTCTCTCTTAATGGGTTTACCATGGCTTCTTCTCCTCACTATGCCATGCTATTGAGATGCTAATACTAAGGATACTGCTAATGCTACTGCTACTGCAAATTCTAATTCACATGGCATGACAAGGGAGACCTTATTTCTGTACATCTTCAAGGCTTACAGGCATGAGTTCTTCCTAGCTAGCCCAGTGGCCATTCCCAAACCTCAAGATGAAACCAGAATAGCAGAAAAAAAAAAAACTTGTTGCCAAGCTACACCTCACACAAGCTGTCTGGGCTCTTTTCGTGTGTAAAAGTCTTAACTGGACCATCCTGATGCTTATTAAACTTGAGGGAGCGTCTCTGTCTATTTTTGAGGTTATAATAATGTATTCGTTTTTTCTTTTTCCAAAATGGGTTCCGAATAGGACTGTAATGGGTTCGTGCTGCTTTATTCACAAGCTGGCCAAGGGAAACTACCAAAGGCAAGGTAGGGGAAGCCCTTCTAAGGCCGGTGAATCGTGGATGAGCCCACGTCAAGGCTGAACAGCCAGCCCTTTCCTCACATGCTGGAACATCCATACCCTGTGGCCTTGGGACAGCGGAGTGAAGAAATCAATGTGCCTTACAAATCCATGTGCTTTTCCATCGACGCGGATCTGTCCATCGTGGCTCTGTCACGTGTCGGGCTCGGCTGGCAGGCAGACCAGAGGGCTTCTCTGGCCATCCAACAAGGTCGTGAAGGACGGCTTAACCACGGACAGCGTGACGTGATCACTGTAGGTCATATAAAGAGAGGTCAGGTTTTGGCAGTCATTGTAGCTGAGTTCAAGTGGTTTTACGGTTTCACAGTATAATTACCGTGTCTTGTACGTTTACGTTCACCTCAAATCTGCTGGTAAAGTTTATGTTTCAAGCTTTTGATTTTATTAACAAACTTTCATTCAAGTGCATCTTTCCTGTTCCCCGAAACGGCCGCTCTACATAAACAGATCCGGCTGCCGACGCTGCAGCATGATCTTAATTTTTTCATTTGCACAGTTTTTACAGTTGCGCAGCAGATGCTTATGCAAGGTGACTTATGTATCTTATGATGACACGGTTCCTCCGGGGCGATTTTTTCAAGCAAACTGGGGAATAACACTGGTCTGTTGCAGCCGAGCTGCAGAAGCAGCTCTGCTGTCCAGGGAGGGCCGGTCGATATGCATTGGCGCCGGACACACAAAGCAATAACGGAGAGGCTGGTCAACCCTTAGGCTTTGTGCAAACACAGAGGTTGTCATTATTTAGCTCCAGCAAATACCTACTTGTTCCCTTAACTCAGTTCAAATGAGATCCTCCGGAGGTTCCTCAATTTCGACCATTTAATAGGGTCTTTAAAAGTTCTACTCATTGCCTCAAGGGTCCCATTTTGATGGCTATTGTAGAAAACCATGTAGGGACATAATTAAGGTCAATGAACCACAATATATTTGCCCTAAAACGGCATAAATAATGTATGCAGTGTTATACTTTGGTTCTCTTTAATAGGAGTTAACCTCTTATTTTCAGCAAGCCATGCAATTACAGTGGGGTTAGAGGTGAAGTTATGTATTCTGACAGTTTGAAAAGTAATTCTTTGCAAATGATTACATCTTTAGCGCATCAGATTTAACTGTCACTTGTTCATTATTGCGTTATTGCAGGGACATTCTGCTTTATGCTTTAATTTGTCACAGCAGACGAAATGAAACCGTTTAATATCGCTGCAGATAATACGATCATAACTTCTCCGGCAAGAAGCATACGAGCGGGTGAGCAGCAGACTCCTCGGCACGCTGCGTTGTGGTTCTTGAGGTTGTATTGTTGGTGTAATAAAAAATTCTCGTGAGGATCACGAACACTGACGGCACTGTGAAAAATCACCGCCGATGGGTGTAGGAAATAGCCTCAGTTCAGTCGCAGCTCAGTGACTGTGTTTCAGAGCCGTGTTTTCACTTTCGTCTCAGCGCTTAAGCTTCTGCCAGCCTAGGCTGAAGCAGGAGATATGGCCAGAAGTAATATCCGCACGGCATCTAAGTGACAAAGCAGTATAGAACCCAGGAACAGCTCATGACGTGAGCAACCCGTGGGACTCCTGACCAACAGAAATGTGTAAGGACTGGACATTACGCTTTATCATGTAAAATCCATTTTTTGGGCTACTGGTCACCCCAGAGTTGCTGTACTTTTCTAATGTTTTGAGCAGTGGAGAGCATCGTATTTAGAGTAGCATTTCTCACTCAGAAGCCCTGGACTCACTCCCACTGTAGTACCCAAGATCACGGTATTTACCTGGATTTAACACAGGAAAAATTACCCTGCTGTATTAATAGCCATATAATTGTATGTAGATTAGTGTACAAACCCAATATTGTAAATGGATGTTAATGTTTCACTGTCGTCTTTCAATGACCTGTCCTATATACTGTTGAGCGGTGATCGGTTAACCAGTTTTCAGTAACAGAACTAGTTATGGTTCCGGGGGTGTGGCCTCAATCCAGAACATCCAGAGAGAACCTGTAAAGCCAAGGGGAGAACATACAAATAGCATGCAGAGATTGGAACTTTTGCACCAAGAGCTATAAGACAAAAGAATCTGCTAAGCTGCAGTACTGGGCAAATTTTAAAAATTACCATGGTGCATTAAAGGGGCATCAGAGTAAACTGCTCAGTATATAATCCAAACTTTTGTAAGCTGCCTTGGACAGTGGAATCAGCTAACACACCTAAGGAAAAGTACAAGTAGCAGAATTATTATACAATAAGTAGTATGACTGATGGAACCTATCAGGAAGGACTTTCGAGGCAGATCCGTCAAATTAAAGGGAGCCGCTTCTGAAAGGCAGCTCGCCGGACACTTGTACGGGTGGAAGACGGGGGCTGAGTAGCCGGGGCGGGAGCAGTCCGAGGATATCCGAGTAACGGAAGATCATGAAGTTTGACTGTGCAATTCCACAGAAAAATTGCCCTCAGTTCTCCAGACTGTTCAAATTAAGTGTCACAACTCTTGCTCCCACAGCGTGAAGAATCAGGCGGAGCAGCAGATGAGGCAAAATGAGCAATCCCATTGTGCAGCCGCACGCTGAGATCCAGAACGAACACGCATTCCCAGCACTCACTTCCCACTTTGCCGTACAAAAGCTCTCATAGACGCGCTTCATTATATTCAAACTTCCTTCTTACATCTTTTCACTGTGGTTATCCCGATTAACATTTAGCCATATTTTTTTCAGAACCTCACAATCCTGTCTCAGCAAACACTGAAAAGAGCTGCTGATCTTAACACCTATCGACCGTACGCGTATTTGTGGGAATAAAACAGTTGGATGCTAACAAACAGAAACTGCCCCACAGCGATCGTCCCTACTGGGAGACACTGGTGGGTCTGCAGGGAAATGGAATGGAGACTAAGGGAAGGGAGGAATAGACAGCAAGGATGCAGGAATTAGTGAGAAGAACGGGAGTGAGACGCCTCAGCAGGCCTATCAGTGAGCTGAAGGACAAGAAGAAAGAGAAAACTGTCAAAAGGGGGTGGGGATGGACAGTTTGTGGCAGAAGAAAGGGGGTTTGACAGGACCTTTCTTCGGTATACACATGACGGCGATGTATTTTAAAGCTCCGATAATATGCATTTCAGCAAATGTGACACAGCAGCTTGGGCCAAAGAACGCTTAGCCTTTGAAAGCTGAATTCGCCATTGATCATTCTGTCTATACTAAGATCCAGGTTTCCCAAGGTGTTGCCTTAAGCGATGTCACTTCCACATGGGCCTGAAAACCAACCTGGCTCATGTCTGATTCTTTTTGTCAACTTTGACTCTGCCAGAATTCTCACAAATGGAATACATATCGAATTTTGCAAGTCTCATATTTTTGTGATGCTCACCCTCAGCAAACCATGTCCAAAATTACTAATACATAATAAATGAAATAGTTCAGTTTACAACTGGCCGCAGCTGCTGCTGCACTAATATTTCGCAATCATTTCTTCTGGATGTAGCTGAAATTGCTGTGAGTGCCTATGGGCTTCTGGATATTAAATTTTGCCATCTGAATTCTGGGCAACCTGCATGAATAAAAGATGTGTTTTGATGCAGTATGGTAGTGTTTCTCCACAGCTTGGCCAGGTTGCCACCTTCTAGTGAGTTAAGATCGATAATTTAGATGCTCTGAAATGGTGTGTTCGGGCTAGCGTCAGATGGTAGTCAAAGGAGAGCTTTATGGAGAATATATGCACCGAAACGAACTATTTGCTACGTCTGAATTAAATTCTTCGTAAATTTGAAAGACCAAATGCAACTTTGCAGAGTTATAGCTCTAAAAAGGCAAGCATGTCTAAATGATGCTAATGAAACAGGCCAAGTGTCATAAAAGACAATAATGGAGGAACCGTGAATAAAAATCATCACAAAGCAAAAGCGGTTATAAAATCAACAGCGTGAAATCGTGTCTTAAAGTTCACTTGAGCGCTGTTATTTTGCTCTGTACTCCCTAAATGTGACATGCGGGCTGTAGGCCAAAGTTTTGTTGGATCAACAATGAACTGTGCTGAGTTTAATGGGTGACTTCTGTGTCATCAAAAAGCACCCGAAAATGGTGCGTGTAGGCTGGCTGAGGAACGCCGACTGCTCACACAAGCTAACAAAACCCGTTCGTGAGCTCAGTCGCTCGAGCGGCGAGGGGACTGGAGGAATTCCTCGCAAGGGGATGATGCCGTTTGTGACCTCACATGACCCCACGCCACATCACATCTCTTCCTTTCTGACTGCACCCTGTAGCCCAGAAGCTCAAACACTCACCGCCTTTGTTAGTCAGCTTCTGTAACCTCTGTTTCCGTGCCAGCGAAATCCATAGAGACTTGCTGAGGTTTGAAGAGTTTTAAAATTTCACTACATTGACATGCTTCCTTAAAATGATGCAAACTCTTTATTTTATTTTGCACTGGTGGGAAGCCTGTTCTTTTACCTTACAGTCTTCCATCTTAACAAACTGACGGGGTTGATTCTTATGAGGGAGCGAATAAAATCTGCTGAAAACTGCGGTGTTTTATCAGTGTCAATCGAGGTCCCTTCCTGTGCTGTTATTGCATCATAAAGGATGGGGTGGAATAATCAACAAGATGGGATAAAAACACTTTGTGATTTCCAAATATGTCATTTCCGTTTAATGGTGACCACTAAAAAACACAACCTGGCACCAGTGTTAAAATTTGCTACACTTTGGTCTGGGTGTTTATTGCAGGAAGGATGATTTCCTTTTTTCACGCCGGCTTGCCGCTGATAATGCAGCCATACATCACGTGTGAGGGCCTAATCCGTGCACAGCGCTGCGGTGTAGGAACAGCCACACGGAGCACAGAAAAATTGCCTATTCGTGGCCACGTTAGTGTGACGGTACAGCATCCAACCTGCTCCCAAAACTGCGCTGTTAATGAGGTGGGAAAGGCAGTTCCAGGCATCTGGATTTATACCTGAAAGACTGACGTTGGAGGGTCACGTGATGACTGGACCCATAAAGACATCCATCAAGCTCGTAAACTTAAACTTGACTCTTCCTCAGCAACTTACCCGTGAAAAAAGCGGAAGGGCACGTGAAGCGAGAATCGCCGTCCCAGGATCTCTCGTCTGGTCTTAGTGTGTGTGGCAACAGGGTTCTCTCACATGACCTTGCGGTGAAGGAATCTGCAGGCGTGGGCTTCTGACAAGATCATACCTGCAAATAATTAGACCAGCAGACATAAAATAACTTGACTATAAAATACATGGCTTTCCGGTCGCTTAATCACTGCCCTCAGAAGGCCCATACTGTGCTCAGTGAATGTGGGCATTGTACCGTGATGTATCATGTTCTGTACCTCCGGTGACTTAAACCCTTTAGCTGAGTGACTGAAGTGTTCGTCCACATGCAGAGCTGCGCCTTCCAGTTTTTGCGTGCACGTAATTCCAACAAGAAGAGCTCAGATGGAGTAAAGATTCTGCACGGAAGACAGCTCTGCATTTCCTGCCCGAGAGCGAGAGGGACGGGATCGATCGATCATCGCGGGGGGCAGACAGCCGATATTACTCAGATATCCCGGTAGCTAACAGCCTCGGCCACCCCACACGGTTAACGGAAAGCATCGGGTTGCGCCACTCGACAATTTCTGCTTGTGCAGCATCTTGGAAGGGAATTGGAGAATCTTTTAAAAAAATAACACAACCCCCCCAGTGGATGAGCTAATCTGCACTCTTTGTGGTCCATCTAGTTAGGAATTTCAGCTAATATGAACCTCCTGTGCTCCCAGAAACATGGTCCAGCCAGTCAACACTCTTAGTTGAATTCCTGCTAATATGGCCCAACCAGTCAGCACTACTTGCTGACTTCTTGCTATTGTGGTCCAGCCACGCAGCACTTCTTGCTGACTTCCCGGTAATGTGGTTCAGAAAATGAGCGCCACCACAGACATGTGTTACAGGCTAACTGCAAATTGGCAAAAAAAAAGAAAACCTGGGGTCTCCCTAGTGTAGTGGGCTGTTCGATCAGCAGTTCCGGTAGTTTCCCTAAAAACACAATCCAGCCAATAAACATTCCCTATGGGCCACATGGTCATGTTAGTCCAACCAACAAGCTTTCAATGGTCATTCTAGTAAAACAGATCAGCCACTCGGCACTTTGTGCCGACATGGTACGTGGGCCAACTGGTCCTCACCAGCTGCGGTCTTCCTAACAATGTGAGACAGCCAATCAGTTCTCTCGGTGGTCTCCGTAGTAGTGGGCAAGCCAATCACCTCTAGCTGTTGTCCTCCTAGTACCATGAGCCAGCCAGTCAGCAGCCACTTTGTTCCCTCTAGTAACTCGACCCACCCACTCTGATCGTATACGTTATATAATAAGGTTTAATAATCTGCTCTGCATTCCTCTTAGTTGATTTGATTGTTTATTTCTGCTAATAAAGAGTTTTTTTTTGTTTAATCTGTCAGCAGCATCAGAAAATTGCTGCAAATGTAGAAATTCTCTAATCTAACCACATCTGCGTGTGCAAAGGTCATATTAGTAACTGAAATGAAAAATCAAACGTTTTTCTGTTAATTTATATTTTCGTTTTTCGGAACGTATGAGACAGAAAGCGGTAAAATGTTTTTAAAAAAACAGATGAAAAGTCCAGTTTAACCATAATTACCATAGTATTTATAAACAGTACAAAAGAGCTCGAACACTCCTTGCACAGGGATTTAATCACAGAAAATGGGAAAAGGGCAAAGTTCAGGGTTGGACTTAATAGTTTTTTTTTTTTAAACATGAAGGCAAGAGCACTGAATAGCATTCAGCATTGCAAATGCATCCTGCCAGCCTGATTTTGAAATGTGCTTGATGTGTTTGGAACAGTGTGTCTTGCCACCAATTAAATTTACATGCCAAAGGCATCTTATCGTATGCAAACAGTATAAAACTATTGCTACCGATGTTGCGTATGGATAGTTGCTGGGGAACATCTCATCCTAATGCACCTGGCTACAGAAGAAAACAAAAAAAAGCTTTTATTCAAATGCATTCAGATGAAATGTGCAAATTAAGGTGGACCTCCAGGAAGCTCACGTATGGTGTCACTGGTGCCTAAACTATTAGGGTATTGATAGATTTTAAATTTGGTTTAATGTAAGCTGGAACATCAGTCTACAGTTTAGTTGTTGTTAAGGGCAGTCAGATTGATGCCACCATATATATATATATATATATATATATATATATATATATATATCTATCTATCTATATCTCCCCCCTCCTGGACCCACCATGCAACTCATCTGGTGAATCCTCAACAGTGTTTCCATTTCCTGAGAAGACTGAAAGAAGCTGGACTTCCAGCCCCCATCTTCATGGGAACTGCACTGCTGGGGAGCTCTGCAGCAGGTAGTGAAGACTGTTCAGTCAGAACCTCATTGTCTATCATCCCGACCACCTACAAGAAATGATGTGTCAGGAGAGCTTTTCATCGAGCCCTTCCACCTTGTCCACAGCCTGCTTTCACCATTTCTGTCTGGAAGAAGGTATTGCAGTTTACAAGTCAATACCACAATGTTCAGAAGCTGCTTTTTCCAACCGGTTGTCAGACAGCTGAATTCCAGACAACAAAGATACTGAACCCCACCACCACTGACCCCCCACCACCATCACAACTGTTTGCACTATAATACTTACTGTAAATACCCACTTTTTTAATCTACATATTTATCCTCATCTTCTTGCCCATTTAAATGTCTGTCTGCTCCCAACCACCCTAGTTCTTCTGCATAATACATCGTGTGTGTTTAGTGTGCTGGGTGCCGTGATCCAGGAGTACATGTGATCTTGTGTACATCTGTATAAGTGCATATATATATATATATATATATATATATAAAGTGAACTTTGATAAAAAAATAGAGACCCACCAGCTCAACAACCCAAAGACAGGATCACAACCCAAATCCAAACCCAAAGTTACATAACCACAGTTCCAGAACCTTTGTTCCTTCTCTCTCTGGGTCTGGGCTTTTATGAAGTCCTATATGAGTTCAGCACCTGCACCTGTGGCTTGTTATTTCGGTACCAGATTGCTTCAAGGAATAGCTGTCATTCATCGCTTGGTCATCCCAGGTGTTGTCTTTTCACTTACACATGCATAACTATCGGAGACTAACAGCAGCAAGAAGAGGCAAGGACCAAAACATGACATTTATAACAAACAATAAAATGTCATGGGCCCAGGGGAATCTTTTCACGTCTCGGCCCAAAGTTAGCGCTGAGATGCCTAACTCTCCTCATTTGCCATCTGTTCCTGCCAACCACTGCAGGGTAAATTGACCAGTTTAATAAAAATAAAACATTCTTTCCTCATTTGGTTTCCCTCAGTCTATATGAACAGATGGATTATTGCCATATGGTCAATTCCTTGTTTTTTTTGTAAGACTAAATGAGGTAGAGGATGATCTCATAGGTTAAATTAACCATCAAACAGTCAGAACTCAACTTCTATCTGAAGTATAACAAAGTAATTCTGACTCTTGCACTGGCATCACCACAGAGTATCTGATGTCCAGACAAGTGAGATGCCAGGAGACAGCTTGATGGAAACAAATGCTGGGAAGAAATCAGTTGCAGACCAGGAATTCTTAACCTGTTCTAGGCTACAAACTACTCGGGATTTAATGGGAATTAAGGACAACCCAACAGATATGTTCATAAATAAATTTTTTGCACTGGAACTTGATCACCATCACGTTGAATTATGTCATAGATAGAAATCGCACAGTAATTCTTTCATTTTACTTTTAACTTGCATTTAGTTATTATTTCCAAAGCACAGCTTTGCATCAAAGACCCCTGAGAGGTTTGTAGACTCCAGATGAAGCACCCATCATATAGCAGCAACAGCTTAATAAATCTGTGTGAAATGTGTCTGCTAATTTCCCCAAAGAGAAATGGCTTGGCCGGTATAAACTTTGTCATTTAGTTTTTGCTTCCTCTGAACAAAGACGACCAAAATATCTCAGCAGCCGCTGATCTGTTCCGTCATCTGTTAACAGAAATGTTTCCAGTTACATATTTGCTGCTGACTCTACAAACACAAATGAATGTTGACAGGCTGTCGCCGGCAATTAACCGATGAGTCTCTGGACAAGTTCTGGGAGACGAACAACGGCGCTGTAAACACCAAATCGGTTCAGGAAGCGTGGGCTTGTACCTGGTCACATTATTTGCACCCGTTTCCATGGCTTTGTCCTTTTCAGATAAAACCTCCTCAAGTGTGTGTTGCGTAACACACTTGAAGGCCTTTACGAAAAGTGTGAGTGTGAACACTTGTGCGAATCGGAGCGTTTGGTTATCACGGTACGACTCGACGGACATTTCTCTACTGCACGGGGAATTTAGAAGGTCCAGTCGTACGACGTTGCAAATTATGATCGAGTGTAATCCTGAGGTGTTTGAAGAAGTGGATGAGAAGCAAAAAAATATATGGGAGCAGACAAGAAATGAGTGCCGCACATCTCCCGGATGAGTGGAAACCCGAGATGTCAATGACGGGGATTACGAGAAGGATGATTAGATGTGAAATGGCACGCATGCCGATAAAGAGCAGATGTCACCCGCCGGATACCTGATGAGGGGACGCGGGGCCGCCCGTGCTTGGAGACCCTCGAGGTCTCATAAGCAGGCGGCTGGGTGAGTTGTGGACCATGTCACACATCCCCGCATCCAGAAGCACGTTTTTCAGAAACAGCCCTGTTGATTTAAGTACATTAAACGGTTGCGTAATAGCAGCGGGTGACAAAAGACCTGCTGTCCCTGATGTGAATCACCGCTTGGCTGATTGAAACTGCCGCCGTAGAAGAATATAATTTGTCCTGAACAGGAAGTAAATTTCATAATTTGGCAGGTGGTTGAAGATGTTTTTTTTTTCATTCTACCGCTGGTTCAATCTGTTTTTTAATGAATTATTCAAGACACGTTCTTGTGGAAGTCAGAAAAAATAATGAAAATGCGACTCACGGAAGGGGGTTGTAGCATCTCCCGGCGCAGGGGATCCTGCAGCAGTCACAACGCACGCAAGTGGTGGAAAGTCAGTCGCACAAATACTTCACATTTATTTACTCAACACTATTTTCTGCAAAACACGTTACAACCCTAAGTAGCTAGGAGTGATTTTACCATTTTTACAACTGTAAATTCTTAAAGGAGGAATTTAGAGAAACTGCCTCCATCAGGGGTTTTACAGCAGGAGGTGGGGTTGAAGCCTGGGCCCTTTGACAGTAAAGGATGCAGGTCTAACCACTATACCACCTGCATATAGTTACTCCTCACCCTGGTGTTACGCCAAATTTTGGCCGCAGCCTTAACAGGGGATGAGAAACAGGCCCTGGAACCTGTTGCCTCGTTCAAGAAACTGTGCTGGTAAAATAACTCTGTCCAGGGAGACACTGCAGCCTTTAATATTCAATCTGACTCCAGTTTGGAATAGTAGCAACTAATATGTTCTAGCAGCTTCTCTTGTGCTGATGCATTTTTCCAAGACGACTTACAATGTTAAATTGTGTTTGAAATGAAGAGAATAAAAGTCTTCAAACGAGTTTGTAGCCACTAGTCCCCCTATTTTACGACTGATGACTGAACCGTCAAAGGGAAGAAGCGGGTTAAAGTGTTAAAGCTAAAACCACAGCAACATTCAACCAGGAACAATGAACAAGACCGCTCCTTCGACCACTTGCGTGGTCTGCCGGTGTGACTCAGTGGGGTTGTCGTCGAGCCACCTGTGGCGTAAAATGTATTTCTACTAGAAACTAACAAACTTTTACATTTTATTTACAAAATTTATTGCAAGAGTTTAAAGACAAACAGTAACACTTCCAACTTGTATATTTTAAAACACCAATGTTGCCCAGTGTTCTTTTCATGGTTTTCCAAAATTGTACAAACATTTTTTTAAAAAAGCAGTTTCACGTCCTGTTTGTCTGTACAAAGAAAACATTAAAAATACTCAGTCTAAAGTTAGTAGTAAGTATAAATGTAACATCATTGAAGACTTATGACAGATTTCTATTTTGCTTGCTAATAAACTTCAGAAAGAACAACATTCATGTCTCATTCAGATATAAAGTGTCAATAACATGTTCCTCAACACCTGTAGTAACACCAATAAGCTTAACTAAACCTAAAAGTGATTCATTTCATACATTGTTCTGGTAGTCATCAAAAGCCACATCACCACTTTTCACATTTCAAAACACAACACAACTAGTTTTTATCTTTTTCATGGAAGCACATCAAATAAAACACAGGTTTAAAAGGGACAACAAGTATACTGGTTAAAGTGTAAAAACAGCAAGTCTATAAAAATGCTACATGTGTAGTGCAGAATTCAGGAGGTTCAAAATGGAGGGGGGGGGCAATATAATAGAAATGTGCTGTTGGAGATTGTATATTAGGAGGTCATAGAGGGACAGGTAGTGGTAAAACAAAGTGTTTAAAGTTCCAGCCGCAGGGAAACACTGAGTCAGGATTGATGGGATAAAGAGAAACTGTCAAATACATGATCCGAGGATTAAACGGGTTGTACCTGAAGTAGCAAATCTCAGTGAAATTCAGTTAAACACAAGCAACAAGAAAGTACACTTAAAAAAAATTAAAAAGCCTATAAAAATATAACATTTACCCTTAGCTTTCAAAAATAAAAGACAAATATGCCCTACAATCAACACAGAAATCCCTTTATACAATGTTAAGTATGTGTTCATGTCCTTAGGGTGCTGACAGTAAAAAAAAAAAAAAAAAAAAAAAATTCAATTACTGGTGTTTCAAAACATACAAAATTCATATAAGTTGAGGTTTGAAGAAAAAGAATGGTACAGATTAAACATTAGTGGTTACGTTTCTAAAACTCAAACAGCAAAAGAATTTTTTTTTTAATTCTAGAAAGTGTGAAGTATAAAAGATTCACCGACAGACCAGTGGACACTTCAGCAGGTACGATCGTGTAACAGTGGAACTTATTGCTCTTCCCCACTTTGCTGATGCCGAATCGCCCACGTCGCCATCACGACAGACACCAGAAGATGGTTAGCGCCGCCGCGATGCCGTTCAGGATGGCCACGCTGTAGCCCATGTGGAACGAGTGACCCGTCATCTTCCTGCGGACCAGAGAGGGACACGTGAGCCACGCCGATCGCGACAGGAACGGCGACAGTTCAAGGAAGGGGCTTAAGTGTAGTGGCTTCGCCGAAATGTGCAACGTTAAAGGGGTGCAATAAGATAAATTTGATAAAACAGACGTGTGGGCAATAAAATGAATACAAATACATAACAAATTGCTGTTTCGGTCATTTCAGTCACAATAAAGCAGTCCATCCTGCAACCAGTCATTACTACATGATAAAACATGTCCACTGTACTGAAAACAGATTCTGTAACCCAACAAACATAATAAATGTACAAAGTGTGTTGTTTTTCATTTTTTGGCACTGAATTTCAGTAAATTTTTGGAAAGCAAAATGAAAAACATCACAAAAAATGATCAAATGTTCCGGACTAGAGATTCATAAAGTTCCTGATGCGAGTGAAAAAAGGTTGTAAAATATAATATGTTTCTTTATGCAACATTATAGAGAAAAGGCAGTGTGTTTAAGCAGAGCAAACCAAGAATAAGTAGATGCACTAGCGTACCGTGTCTACAGAACTGCTTACTGCTGCACTTCATAAACTCTTTGCGGAGGAAAAGGCAAAAAAGGAGAGACAATAAATTTTCATGCTTCAGAGCCAAGGGACTGAAAAGGAGCATCGCCGATGCCAGTGTGGAAAGCGGCAGAGGGAAAGCTCCAGTGACCTCGAGCCGGCTGTACCGTGCCGCCAACTGTGCTGGGAGCACACGGCCACGTGGCGCCCCCAGCTGGACAGGACACTCATGTCCTCGTGAAGTCAGCGAGACCTGGTCCGGGACTCTGAGACGAGGCACCGCTTACTGCAGGAATAAAAACCAGCACGGAAAATGTAGCTTCTTCAATCGACTTAACTCCTGGAGGAAACTGTCCCTGCATTTTTGACTAAGGCACTTGCATATGAGAGCAAAACACTCTGAACCACCACAGAACATAAATGCATCCTGCCCTGGCCTTGACTGACACATTTATAAAGTCTCTCCAGAACATTCTGTCCTTCGCTTGTGCCTTTATGTTAGAAAGGGGCGTGTCCATTGTCACTGTGATTTAGTCCATCCATCTCGGTTGCTGGTCATCCTCTTCTTCATTTTCTCCCCACACACTGGTCTTAACACATTCACACTGCACAGCGACCCTTAGCGGTCGCTTCAACAGCTTGGGTGTCCTTGACAACCCAGTACGCGGGAGCAGCACTGACACAGAAGCAGCAACACGCCGCGCACAACTGGGGGGGGTGTCTCTCGTGCACCGAGTTCCCCCCCGAACACTACCGCATGAGACCATCGATCGCATCTGCACAATCTTCCCATTCTGCCGCTTTCCGAGCTCTGCGCTGCCCGCCAGCAACTCCGCGAGATGGTCTGGCAGCCGCTGTCACTGGCACCGGTCTAGAAACTACCGGGAGAGCAGCTCGGCACTGTACGACTGTAATTCTGTCTCAAGAAGAAAGTTGAAGGTTGACATGACAAAAGTAGCAAAAAATTACATAACTCATCAGAAGACCGGGCCGCTCGCTGTGAACAATTCGACCTCTGCTGAGCTCTACTTGTACAGAAATACCGATTACATAAGGGGTCAAAACATTCACTGCAGTGCACAGCGCTGTTGGAAGCCCAATATAATTAAGCAATACATATACCGCCCTGTACTTACAGGCACATTATGGATTGACGTCTACATCCTGTCAGCTATATAAGCATCTTTTATATTTTTACAGTCTGACTGTACTAAACGACATTTTGCCTAAAGCAATGGGGACAGTGAAACTGCGCTGCGGTCCAGTGAAAGGCGGAGACGGGCAGAGTCCATTCAGCACCGAGGACAGCAGCCAACTGCACGGCGCCAGGCCAGCCCTGCACTCAGCAGCACAGCAGCACAGCAGCGCTCGTATTTTTCCTCCCCTCGTCGCCAAGTGGCTGCGAGAAGACATACGGTCTCCTGGAAAACGGGAACGAAGACCCACCGATATCACAGCTCGATATTTATTAAAAAAAAAAAAAAAAAAAAAAAGTATATTCCTTTCCCCAGGGTGAACAAGTGTGTTTCTCCACAGTGAGCTTTGTCTGAAACCACTGTTGTTGTATAGATGCACATCATACGTGAGAGGCTGCCTGTAGAATTTAACCAGATAGGAAGTGTAAATACGGTTGCTACAGATGTAAGGTGTCATGCAAATTCACGGAGCTGTTATAAGATCACGTAGAGAAACGACGTGCGGAAGACATGCATTTTGGAAAGCTTCTTGAATGCTGAAATGGACTCAGCAGGTCTGAGGCAGAGAAGGAAAGCAATGCGCCGTAAAGGAACAAAAACCAAGAACCACTGGACTGGGAAATATCAATTTCGCATTCCAGTCACATCACCTCCGAGCCCAGATGGCGAAGGTTCCGACGTAGCATCTTGCACTACATGTGTACATTAATATTCAACTGCTCTGACAGAAAATTCACATAGATATGACACCCTAGACAAGAAAGCTTAACAACATTTTTTGGAGATTAGATCCTTCATCAAACTGACGAAAACAGTTTTCAACCCACGATTAAACCTGACAGAGATGCATTTTTGTCCAAATTAAATAATACTGATGCTTATAGGAAAAATCTGCCATAAACTGACACTTGATGGGCCTTATGCATCCCGACAAATTGTTTCAGTGAAAATAGACTTGTGTAAGAGTCAAAATTTGTTTTTTGACCTTCAGAAAGGCAGGTTGGGCCTGCAATGGTTGACAAAAGCTGAAACTCTGTGTGGTGAAAGCAAACACCGCCCAGTGCGCACACAACCTTGGCTCTGAGTCCGCAGAGCCTCGAAATGTGCCCAGGGAGCGACGAGGGGGAAACTAACTAAACCTCCACTAGTAAATCTTTTAATTCCCTTTTCTTACCTTCAATCCAGTCGTCGCAAATTAACCGCAGTGACATCAACAAATACAGAGAACACAGTCTTTATATTCAGTTTGCGCCAAAATTAATTTTTTTTAATCATCTAACAAAACCCATGTAGTAATTCTGTAAATATATTTCATCTGTAGAATCAGACAGATACTGATGCAGCATCACTGTACATAAAACAGAAACAGCAAGAAGAAGCAAAACTTAGAAAACAAAGCAAAAATCTTTTTATGTGATATTCAAGAGTGCTTGGTAACAAAAATGCTAGTTTTTAAAAAAGTGTTTAATAAAATAAGCAGCAGTGTGTGAGCAAACATGCGGGAAGTGTGCTGGCAAAGAGCAACGTCGATATTGAGCGTATTTTGATGGGTCGATACTCTCCCATCTGGCAGCAGTCAGTAGCAGCTTTGAGAAACCCAGACACTTTCATACAGGCCCCACCACGAGGCTGGAGAAGTGTACGTGCTAAATAACTCACAGTCGCCTAAAACCCCAGCACTGAGTCTTTTCCCCCCCGAACCCCTGCAGGAAAAAAAAAAATCTATAACCATCAAATGCCTGCGGTTCATATTGCATTGGCCTAACAGCACAAGACCAAGTCAAGCGGAACAAAACTAAAGTGCCGCAAGATGCCTGAAGTCGCAAATCTGGCTAAACAATAAGCACACAAATCCCACCAGACAGCTTAAGTGGTAGCTAAATCAGAAGAGAGCCATAGAGACGGTCACGGAGGACAGAAGCTCAGAGAGAAAAGCGGTTCGACGGCACCTGATGACCAGACCCTGCAGACTGTGTGAGTGAGTCGACCATACAAAACAGCACCGGGCCCATCGTGAGAGACATGCATTTGTGTACCTGCCACGTAAATTATGAAGCGAGTAATGAAAGTCAGGTTTGTGGAACACTGACGAGAACCTGAACAAGCCAAAACATTTCCAGCCCCAGTCCTTGACTTCCTTACAGTGCCAACTAAAGCTAGGTGCAGCACAGAATAAGGGAGATGTTTATACAGTTTAAAAATGACATTAAACAAAAGAAACTTTCAAATCTTTTAAAATACTTAATTGCACATTCATACGTTTGAAGCGGTGGGAGGGAGATTCATTCCATATTTATAAACTTAAAAAAAAATATTTTCAATCAGAGCCACTGGGAGGCAGGAGGTCAAGCAGCTCAGTTCCTTCAATACTTTGCTCTGAAGCACTGAAACTTTGCCAGTTAGTGGTATAGATTTCCTTTTTTTAGTCTATATTTTTGTGGTAAAGTGACCTCTGCAGGTATTTCTTCTGAGAATTTGGAGAAGATGGGAGGTAATGGACTGGCGCCTTTCCCAGGGTCTAGCACACCTCACTCCTTGTTTCTGGGACAGGCTCTGGACAACCTTGATCCTGTATAAATAATCTGGAGAAGAGACTAACTCATTCGCAACAATGATTTGGAACAACCAACAACTAGCTGTATTGCATTTCATCTTCTGTGGGATCCCAAACGCTGCTCATCACCAAGCAACTCAGTGACTCAACAACATTCAAACCATAATAATCATAAGAGATTACATTAACACTGATGGTGTTTGAAGGTGCACCAGTGAGTAGTGTGAGCAGTCTGTGCAGAACTTGTTTGGGATGAAGTGGGCAGAAGAGTGAAAGCAAAGCGACCATCTCTTGGAACTGCTGAAGAAGGTCTGGGAAGACATGGCATCTCATTTCCTCATCAAACTTGTTCACCAAATACCTCGTGAAAACAAACTGTGCTCAAACTTCTGATTGGTGCTTGGGGCCATAAAAATTGCAGTTACAAATCAAAGCATATTTCAGACCCAAAGTTCAAGTGGAGGCCTGTAAGATTCGTCCCCCTTTTTACTGTCACACCCTGAAAAAACGAGTCCATATCAAAGAAAGATGACATGTGCTCTGAAAAAATGATCTGAAAGAAACATTCTCCCTTTAAAAATGTGACAGATCTGAGGATGATGAGCTATTCTGTTTGCATCTAATATGTGTGCTTGAGTCTGAAAGCCCTGTAGGCAGAACACAGACAAGGGTCACCAAGTGCACAAAATCCAAGCAGGAAAAGCTGCAAGTATTTATACACCTTTTCCAAACCCCACCTTAACTTTGCAGGAGGAAAACTAGAAAGTGAGCATATTCTACATGCAAAACGCATCCATTACCAGAGGTGCCTTATTAGAAACATTTGAACAGGTTGTCTGTAGACCTTAAGACGTATCAATTTTTTACATTCAGAATTTTGTGGATGATAAGAATGTGAGCTTCGCAAACAGTTCAATTCAGGGAACATTCAGAACTTGGCTTTCGTCAACTCTGGTGACATTTTGTTCAGCAGTGGCAGCTGGACTGAAATCAATTTTGAAAAAGCACATTCTGTTGCTTTCACCTGATCATAACACCTTCTTTCACCCAGCTTTGCACCAAAACATCATACAGGTGTGATGTCTACCCTGCTCTGCCGACTGTGAAATACGCTCCCAGTATGCTGAGAACATGAGGAAGGCTGAGAGCTGAACAAAAAGTGAACAACTTCTCATGGCTGGATGAAGGTTGCAACCACACATGTACTGATACAGCCTGGGGTGACGAGATCTTTTTCACTCTCTTCTCCGTAGTCACCGCTGAGGCACACCTGTACGCTGACATGCTGTGAGTGAAGAGCAACTCACACACACATCTGCCGCCCTAATACCCACTGTCACTCGTTGCAAAATAATACTCCCCATAGGGGGCAAGAGGGGTGGCAGGTGACACAGCAGTTACAGCCATCAACTTAAAATTGAAGGTCCCAGATTTCCTGCTCCCACTAAAATTCCTTTGACTAAAGTGCTTTGAAGAGAGAACAACCTTTCAGTAGCTTTGTATACTAACATTTCATGGTAAGTTGCTTTGGGGAAAACAGTCTGATAAATGAATGTAAATGTAGCAAACTGCTGTACTCTGGCTATTTCCAATGTAACCTTACAAACAAATAGTAATATTGCTTTAGGAGAATCTAGTTCCAGTATGCAAATTTCTTGTAAGAACATTCCGATTTCCCCAGTAAATAAAAAATGATCACTTGTATATCAGACTTTCAACCAGAACTTCAAAAAATTAAAATGTAGACAATTTACATCACAACCTCCAAATAGCAATCTGAAAAAGTGGAATAAGCAGCTGCTTACTAGCTAACCACTTGGGAACTTAAAAGTTGAAGAGGGGAAAACCTTGAATGTGAAATTGTGTTAGTGTCACTAAATAAGGAATTATTTATTTTTATTATTAAAAAAAACAAACTGTTTTTAAGTGGGGGAAAAAAAAAATACAAAGCCATTCTGTCTTCCTCAAAGCGATTTGAAAACATCCCACTGAGGTATGCAGCATATTTGCTGAAGGAGAACCCTAGAAAGCCAGGAGGGAGCAGGAGGTAGAGCAGATGCGGCCGATTTCAAAGGAACCGGATGCTGAAATGACCGCCAGCGCTGCCAGTGTGCCAACCTCCTTTTGATGTGAAGGCTTTGCCCTTTGCTCAGGCAGCTGGCGTCAGGAGGAAAGCACAACGGCAGTCGACACGAGGCTCTGGGTCTCACAGCCGCAGCCTGCTGAAACCAGCTCCCTTTGCTGACTGACTCCCAGGACAGAAGGCGCCAGTGAAAGAATGCCTTAACTGTTCCCTGTGATGACTAACACTCCAGTTAGTAAACACATTTCACTATTAAACCACATAATAATGAACATTTAAAGGAATTCATCACAGTCACTAACTGAAATTGGTTAAAATAAAAACATAAACCTTTTCCTTGTAATATTTTTTGGTTTTCACTACAGGACAACATTAGGACAAATTCAGGATGCAATTGGCTCCTATTTTCCTGCTCCCTTTCCAATCACCAAGCAACCACCAGAGGTTTCCAATCACTCTCTTCCTATGACGACTAACACAGTGCAAGATTTGCTGAAGAAAATGTACATTTGGATACAAATTTCTAGTAGTAGTATTAGCATTGTACTGGCTGCTGTCCCAGAATTGATTTCGTGCATTGCATAAACAGTTGTGCCTAAATATTGTCGGAGTTACAAAGGGACTGTTGACCCTCTCTGCGTTTGCTGTGTTCAAGAGTTTTGGGGCAGGTGTGTTATTGTACCCTGAGTGCAGGTGTTCAAACACGTTGCAGAGAAACTAAGCTCATTTTCCCACAGTCCAGCCTTCTGACGTTTGGTATTGCTGCCGACAGCACGATCAAAGCGGGTCATTACATGCATTACATTATTCTGTTACTGTATATTATATATGTCAGTCTGTTTCCTGCATGTTATATAAAAGGAAACATCCAACGACCGAAAAACTTCATTTTAATAATCTTGAAATAATGTGACCCCACATTTCACGCAACTGATTTTTTTACTCCGCTATCACGCTGTGGTAGGGTTTTACTGTATACAATTAAAACGGTGTCATAAACAAAGTGGGCTTCACAAAAGGGTCATAACATGTAGCAATGTTGGGAAATAACAGGCAATATAAATACAAATATAAATGGAAGGCCAACTTGTAACTAAGTCATTTGTGCATAAACTACCAGAGCAAACTTATGACCTACACCCTGCCTGCACTGACTAGCATAAACCTTCTGCCTCTGCTCCTTTTCACGATCTGCAAAACAAGCACAGGGCATAAGATACCTTGTGTTTTTCAAAAAGTTGCAGCGATGGTGAGGGCATTTTGGTGAAGGCAAGCTTCAAAAGGAAGCATAGACGGAGAAGTGATGTAAAACGCATTAGCAGGAAAATCAGAAGTCTTACCTCAGCCTTGCTGGAGATAGTGGTGTGGGGGGAAACATCCCGGGTTCGAAAGAGTCAAAGTAAGTTAGAGTCCATGAGAAGCTGCAGCATGAGATTCCAGCTACAGTAGACAAGACCAGCAAACTCCAAAACCCTGAGAATAAACACATCCCATGAGTATGACAATACTAAAAACAATATTTGAGGCTCCCATAACAAAAAAGTAACAAGTGGCCATATATAGAACATACATAAAACATGGAAGGTAAATGATCAAATTCAATCTACGCTCATGTTTTGTCATGGCAAATGCCAACATTTCGGGTTTAGAGGAAATTCCTATTTGATTCCTGTTTGATTTTGACAGTGACGAGATCTCACAAGAGCAGAACAGAAAGGTTACCATACAGGGCACATTCTGAGTATTACAGAAGAAGTCATGGTTCTCCCATAATGCACTGCTCCTGCACATTTGTAAATACAACAGTTGTGCCTAACCACTGTGGGCAGTTTTTCGGAGAATGCTGATTCTGTTTGTGTTCATTGTGTTTGAAAACTTTAGGGCTTGGGTGTAGTTGTGCTCTAAATGTCAGTGTTTAAACCTGCTGCACAGAAACAAAGCTTTTGTTCCCACAGTCCAATCTCCCAAGCCCACCCTTTCTAACACCACCATCAGTATGGTCAAAATTGGTCAAAACAGTATTATTATTCTATTAGCAGTTTTACATATTATATTTGTCACATGCACATTTTATTTCTAACAAATGGACTATTTCCAACACATCTAGTCAAAGAAAACAAAAAATGAAAGCTTTTTCCTCCTTTCACTTGGTAACTGGAACATAAAACTGAATAACATATTTTTAATCAGCCTCGCCAAAGGGGACCTTGTATTTTACGCAATCATACTTTTTCACTTATTGCATTATGGAGGAGTTTTTTTAAGAGGACAACGAACTGCAACAGCTGACATGTAAGTTCAATGGCCACACAACACATTTATGTAAACACGATCACCTCGTGACTCAGAAAGAATACTAATGCTGCCAAATGACTGGTCCAAATCCAGTGTGTGTCACTATTAGTCACTTGCCCCACTCCACTCTAACACAATAGAATCTGTTTCTGCTGCTTTAGGGAGAAATTATGCATTTACCTAGAAGTTTGATCTCTGATCCATCCTCAGCTGTAACCCTTGCAGTGCGCAAATCTGAAAGAAAAGAGGGCCATTAAAAATGCCTTAACTCATCACAGTAATGAAGGAGAAGTTATTTCAAGCAGACTTGTGTTAAAATTCATGCTTAAAAAATGATAAAACATTAACACCGCCACTGCAGACCCATTTACAAAACCATGGTTTTTACAAATGCATGATCTGAAGAGGCGAAATTCAACTACCCTATAATTTCATTTTAAGAAAAAATGAGTAGCGTTTATGTGGGGAAAAAAAAAATCACCTTTTAAAATGACATAAAACAAAGACAAGAAAAAGGCGATGACTGAAAGAATTATAATGCAGCAGAGCATTGCGAATACTCTGGCGGGCCAGTGTCTTCTGCTGCCGGAGCCCATCCTGCGAGCCGCCATCCTGGGGGGCCTTGGTCGAGGCTCTCCTTCTGCCCCGTTCCCCACTGCCTGGTCCAGGCTCCACAGCTCCGGTTCAAGCTGCTGGACCACAGTCGTGTCCGATTCGGGGACGACCTTGGCACTGCGAAGCTGTTTGGCACCAACAACCCGTGGCATCTTCAGTGGGCTTCTACTTACAAATGTCCTTCTCTACTTCCAGAATGTGCTTTTCAAAGCCCTGGGTTCCCCTCTTGCTGCAGAACTTTTTCTCACCTTCCTAAATGGTTTTTTCTTCTCCTTCCAGGATTACTTTTTAGCTCCAGAACACTTATTTTAGTCCTATGAAACTTTCACAGGTTTTATAAATCTATTCTCAGAATAGGCTTTTCCACTTGATCTCTTTTTAGTTCCAGAACTTTTCCTCAGGTGTAGTCTTCTCCCTTTCCAGCCCCAGACCTGTTTCTATAATGACAGAATGTCTACTTCCAGAACTCTTTATCCAGCTCCGGATGGTACTTTTTCAGTCACAGAACTCTTTTTTTTCCGAATACAGAAATCCTTACTGAGAAAAATAGTCTCACTGTTGCCGACGGCGGGTCAGCTTTGTGTGTTAATTGTTTTCAAGCGAACTAACAAAATAACTAGTAAAATCAGAATTACGAAATGTGTCTACTAACTCTAAATATGGTTAATTAAAAGCATACGTTCGTTATTTAAATATTAGATAATAATAATTAGATATGTACAACTAAAAAGCCACCGCATGGCTGCCTTTTCAAAATATCGCGGATTTCATTTCCGTATCCAAACGTTTCTTTTCCCGCCTACACGGCTCCCAGCCAATCAAAATTTAATTTTGACAAAAAAAAAATGTACTGCGCTGTCTGACTGGACAACGTAAACGTCAGTTAAAATACTAGCTAGCCACATTGTAAACACAGTACGTTATCGCATTAGCAAATATAAATATTTTTCATTTTGCCTTTAAGTGAGGCTCATTGGCACTAGACATGTCTATTGCCAAAGGAGGGCAAAAAAGTGCACAGTTTTTTGTGCCATTCGGCTTTTTATGAACCGACCAATTGAATTCCAGTTTATTGCGGGGTTGCGTGCCTGTAGTCAGTATGGGTAGGATAGTTTAATGGTGAACAATGATCTAATATTTTTTAAACCCGACCACGATCAACATTTCCAGTGAGAGAAGCTATTTGAAGCGAACGAGGTAAGCAAGGATAACAAAAGGCCATAATCTAAACTCACAGAAAAAACTCACTTGATGTTTACGTGTAACAAAAGAGTCCTCTCATGAAAATTAGGAATTGATCACATAACATACAGGCTTAAATCACGTGCAACTACATCCAGAATCCAAAGGAGTCCCCATGATGGAATATGTGCCATGGCTCAGACATAAGAAAGAAGACCATGGCTAAGCTAACCACTGCACTATGCTTCCTAGCCTTTGTGACAAGCTACCATCAGACATATGATATGAATGCAGAAGTATCCACAGCTGTAACTATGGCACAACCATGTAGGGATCATATACAGGAACATCTGCAAGGAATTTGGCTTGGACATATGCAAAAGGAATATGTGAGGTGCCACAAAGAGTGGTGGAGAACAGAACAGGAGACAGAACATACAGATGCGGTGATTCCAAGTGGAACATCAGAAGGAATGAATATGAGAAGCTGGAGAAATATCAGGGATGGAAAGAACTGGAGAGAATGTGGAAGGTCCAAGGCAGCCCCTTTGGTGATGGGAGCACTTGGGGCTGTGACCGCTAAGCTGGAAGGGTGGCTCCATAAGATCCCAGGAGTGACAACATCAGTCTCAGTCCAGAAGTGCAGTGCTAGGACCTTTGAAGGTCCCACATCTCTGGTAGGAGTCCCGAGTCTGAGGGAGGTTACCACTCGCAGGGGAGGAAAGAATTTTATTGTGTTGGAAACTTTTAACCTAAATATTATGAAAATGACACAAGACAAGAGTACAAGTTAAATTATATTACTGTAAAATAATTAGAACATTTTTCATTTGCTTAATAATAGCAGAGGCCTAGCCAGTGTAATAAATGTGAGAAAGATTAAATTAAATATAATTCAGCAGTTTACAGTTGAAATTTAAACAACTTAAAAATATATATTAAAATGTGAACTGATCAAATCCACTTCAGCATGTATTAATGAGTGCATGAAAGAAATCTAGTTTTGATTTATGGACATGTTACTCTACAACTGTTCCTCAAAAGCAGCAAATAAAGCAGCGTTTCCCGTGTTCTCACATAATAAAGCTACCAGAAAACCTCCGGTGGTTCCTTTTTTCTGGTTCCAGTTCATTACCAGCTATTGTAATATATACCTGCAGTAAATGCCCAGAGCTGCTACTTAACTTGAATTGTTCAAATATTTTATCCAGCTCTGTCACAAGATAAAAAATACTGTCATGCTTCTGCCTCCAGGAGATGAACCATTACTGTATTTTTTTTAATTCTTTCTAAATTTTTGCCTCCAGTATAGATCATGCATGATTTTTGAAGGAACAGTAAGTATCTGGCTCTGGAGATATACTTCTACTCAGAGAGTAGAAGCTGTGGTTATGTCACTTGAAAGTGTTTGCTAAGGTTTGCTCTCCCTTCCTCTCAACACATCTGGCTCTCTTTTTGCCAGACCCTTCAAGGTGCTGCTAATAAAGGAGGCTCCACATTCCTTTGTGGACGTTCAGTAAATCACATCTATTTTGTCAGACATGATGCCACTGATGATGATGTGTGCTCCTACGGCCCAAAAGAAACAACTCCACCTGCAGTCTGCTCACACTTCTGTCCTTGGGGTTATTAACATTGCACAACACAGCCAAACTGCAAAATGGACCTGCTATTTTCCAGATGGAGTTCAAGAATCTGAGAAAATGTAATGAACCCCCCCCCATCCCTAATGGGTATGGCCTTTCTGTCCTCCTGCCTTATTCTACTATTACTACACTACTATTAAAATCGAGTAAAGGGTCTTAATCGACCAAAGTGTTGGTCTTTTTTATGTCTAAAGTTATTCCTTAGGGCTTTGTTGTATCAAAGAACACAAGACTCTTATATTGCACTCTGTCTATCGACTGCCTGTGGTCAAATTTCCATTTGACCCATGTTTTGTAAAGGAAAGGAGTTTCCTTTTATTTCCAACAGATCAATACAGAAGCTTTGGTAAGTAAATTGAGCTAATGAGCCTTTTTTTAACTTGGCGGTTTGTGTTCTTTTCTATCAACTGCTCATCCAGAAAACATTGAATGTTGAAGGACCAATACTGGAAAGTGCAGGACAGGATACATCAAAGAACTGTGTGCACTTACACAGACATACCCAGTGACTTCAGAGAATTTTCGGGCAACACTTCTACTGAAGTTCATGTCGTTGGCTTGAACAAAAGAAATATATATATATATATATATATATATATATATAAACTCCTGCTGAGCATCACACCTTGACGACCTGTTTATTTCTTCATGTGTTCTGCATTAAAAAGACTGAAAAACCTTGAATATTCTGTACAAATAAAATACAGTTGGTCACGACTAGTTCTCTGCAGGAACATTCTTCTCTTGTAAAGCCCACAATGGAATTGGGCAGAAAAATTGGTTTGAGATGCACGCTGTAAAATGGAGCTCTGTGCAAACCACTCTCGATTTTGGGTGCATTGTTTTTTTTGACAGTGGCTGGTGCTCTTTCAGAGCGCTTTCTGGAAAATCCACGGTTGTCAGCTTCTGTTTTTCAGACCTGAGATTTCCTCTTTCTCACAGGAGATGAAAACTCATCTGGAATTGGCCCTGTCTCCAGTTCCATATTCTTTTCGCTGGTGCTTGACTGTGATCTCTTAGCTGGTTCAGGCAATCCTGTCATTATTTCACATGAAACGCGTGTTTGTACATGTGTAACAGTAGCTGGCTGTGCTTTATGTATTACTGTGTTTAGAAAGGGGGACGTTCAGACAAATTGCATTTGCTGGCTGTTATTGCGTATATAACGATTCCCTTTTTGCTCTTACTGAAGTTTCTGGAGAATAACTTCTCACTGCCAATAACCCTGCACTGTTAGTCGTGTAAAGAAGCTTTGGATTACCACGTTCTTACCCTCAATTGCTTCACAAGCAACAAATAAATAAAAATAGTCACTGGTGAACATAGGTCTATACATGGCAAGACGTACAGCTGAAACATGGCCTTCTTCCTTAGTATAGTGACCAGTAAATCCAGCCAGACTGCCTGAAACCCCCTGCAGAGGTAGAAAACACTGAACCAGGCTCTGGTTTCTTGCCACCCGGTGTGTGATTGGTACAAAACCCAACGCTAAAAACTGATATCAGTAAGTGTGTTAACTACACCTGCCATTGTTACCTATAATTTATAACGGGAAATATGTATAATTTTTAATTCTTCTCTACAAGAAATATATCATTTACTCTGCGATGGACTGGTGTGCCGTCCAGGGTGTTGCCCTGCATCACACCCTGTCTTTGAGGGTAGGTGCTGCACCACCGCAACACGGCAATTTCACGTGTGGTTATTAACGATAGATGGAGAGATGTTTTTGGGGCCTTAAAGTGTGAGACCTCTCCTTCCGCAGAGCAGCTGTTGCCGGATCCCTGGCTCGGACACGGAAGCTGCTTTAGGGCAACCTACAATCCAAAGTTGGAGCAACCCAGCCGACAGCAGAGAATGTGGAAGACGATCCGACAGAACCTGCTGCTCAAACAGTGCTCAGACTGGGTTCAGTGGACCCACCTTGCGGAGCAGTGGGAATACTGGGTTTATATAGAAAACCACGTTTCTAATGCTAGGGAATACAGATTACATTATAGCAGCTAATGATACATTGATAAAGGTTCAGTTTTGTTGTTTTGAACAAATACTTGATTTGTCTGATTTTAGATTTTTATGTTGCTGCCCGTTCAGATGTCGGTCTCTGTCTGATGGACTTGTTGGGAGAGTCTGTTAGTGAGCATTAGAGTTTAGTTAGGCATAGCCGAGAGAATAGCAGGTAATGCTTTATAATAGGCGGCAATTACAAATGGCCATGGCCGCGATTTTACAGGAAAGCACCATTTGCATTTCTTAATGCTTTAGTTCTTTTTTTGAATATTTGCCAGATTAAAGACTGTTTCTGTTCCCTCTGTAGTTTAATTGATAGACTCTTCTTCTGCTCCTCACTGCTGTGATTAAAGCGGAGGAGAATGGGTAAGTAATGGGGATTACGGTAAAAGCCTACCTTGTTTGCCACGGTATCCCATCTGCATTGGACACCGGGTTGGGTCTGCTTAAGGTGACTGTGGGAAGATTTTGAAGGGTTGTTGGAAATGTGCATGGCGGGGAAAAGGACATGTCTCCAATCTTATTGCCTCTCATTCCCATCTGTCATTATTTGGGTGAGAATGTGAAGTGGCCCCTTGCAGGCAACTGAGTTACACACCAGAAGGATCAGATGTTTCTGCCGATGCGGCTGCAGCTGTGTCCACACCCCACTCGAGTCTGCCACACGCACCGGTATCACCAAGGAGCAGCTGTCCGGACTCACTGGCCTTCAGAAAAATAGTCCTGGTGTCACTTTCCAGCATTCAGATAAGTGTTATCTTCACTGGTACAGAATGGTTACACAGCTGATGGACATGTGACCAAAACACCGTTAGTTTGTGTCCCAGAACACTTTGCTTTGGACTGTGGAATGAAAGCAGACCACATGGGGGAAACCTGTACAAAATGTATACAAACTGAAGAGATACAAGTCTGAACCCAGGGCGTAGGAGCTGTGAGGTGACAGTGTTGCTGTGCTGCCGCTATAATATAGTAACACGGTACATTTCTGTTGTCTTCATTATTTTTGCCTCTTTCCACTCGCATCAGTGGTGGCAGCCCCAGCAGGGGATGGATGCGAGCTGGAGAAGAAGACCACCAGCAGGCTACTAAGGAGACACACAATCAAGCTTTCAAGGAGCTCCTGGAGATACAGGTGGGGTCACAGAATGCAACAAGGCAGTAAGACAGTGTTTGGCTTCTTTATCTCATCGGCTTTCTTGGTGCCAGTTGTGGTCATCCCTTGGGAGTCTGGAAAATACTTGGTTTCGGCCTGCCTATCACTGAAAGGAACTGTCCTCCTCTCCCTCAGCTCCTTAAGTTCTTATTACAATATATACACAGATATAATGTATATACACCTGGCAGTGGGTAACACAGTGGTTAGACCTGTTGCTTTGCAGCCAGTCCCTGCATACAGTTGCACACCAGTCAAAAGTTTGAGCACGCCCACTGAACATTATTATTATATGTGACTTTTTTGAGGAATCTAAAATTTAGAGACAATTTTCAGTGTATTCCAAATTCAAGTATTTACAGAAAGTTATTAGATGGAACCTTTTTTTAAAAACAGGTTTCCAAATGTATCTAGACTTTTAACTGGTAATAGGCAGCATGAGATGAAACGATGAAGGTGATCAACAACCTGTGGTCTGGCCTGAGTTCCAGTGAAAACTCCTGCTGTAGTACCTATGAGGAAAGTATCTCCCTTAAACTGATACTGCTGTACAAATGCAATGCTCATAAGTAACTCAGTGTACAGACAACAATATAAAGACCAGAAATAAATAAGGAAAAGGCAGGTGGTGCAGCAGTTAAGAGTCACTGTCTCATCCTTCAAATTCCACTTCTTGCTCTACTGCCCTTGAGAAATGAGCTGTGCAAAGACACTCTATAAATGGATAAGTAATTGCAACTATTAAACATTTTAAGTTGTTTTTGAAGAAAAGTGTCAGGTGAATCGATAATTAACAGATACGTTTTAAAAAGCGCAAACTCTGCAAATGCTATAGCTGAGCTCACCCGTCATTGTTGTTATTTTTTTAACTAAGACCCCCAGAGATCATTTCCATCACTCTTAATGGGGGGGGTTGGGATTTTGAGCCGCAACCAATCATAATCGCCGTGATGGAGGTGTGTCTGTCCAGCATGGTGGAAGGGGACAGACGTCCCCTGCAGATAGCTCAGAACGCACTCTTGCGAAGAACAGCGCCGGTTCCATGCTGGGAGGCCCTGCATTTGCGTGTCAGT
The DNA here is from genome assembly GCA_900497675.1 of Arapaima gigas. Taxonomy (NCBI): domain Eukaryota; kingdom Metazoa; phylum Chordata; class Actinopteri; order Osteoglossiformes; family Osteoglossidae; genus Arapaima; species Arapaima gigas. Next base: position 174,512 of record UFQX01000311.1, read on the forward strand.
GACAGATAGGATAACTGAGCACCTCGGCTGTATGACAAGCTACAGCACTGTTCCGCTTCGCCATATATGCCACTTTTAATTATTCGCTTACATTATTATTGGTTACATTGCAAACAAGTTGTGATGTGTCTATTTTTCCCAGCTGGATTGTTGTTGGCCACAGTGCTACCTGCTGTCTTTGGACTAACAGTGAACTCCGGACACCTACAGTTGCGTACCAGTCAAAAGTCTGAGCACACCCACTGAAACTTATTACATGTTACTGCAGTGACTTTTTTGAGGAAGCTAAAATTTAGAGACAATTTTCAATGTATTTCACATTCAAGCGTTGAGAGAAAGTTATTAGATGGAAAATGTTGGCAAACTATTAAAAAAGGGTTTCCAAGTGTATCTAGACTTTTATCTGATAATGTGCATCATGAGAAAAAAACGATAAAGCTGATCATCACCCTGGGGTACAAACTGCAGACTGTGGGATCCAAGCTTCTCTTAGGTAATATTTAGATGCTGTTTTAACTGATCTTTATTAGATTATTCCTGGTTTTGGACACCCAGTCATGAGACAAAATACCGCTCTAAGATACTTGTGCAAAATGTCTCCATGTGTTCAGCCTGAACAGCTACTCCAGTCTTCTACATCTTTTACTAGATAATCTTCAGCTTCTGAAGAAACAAAATTATCTCTGCTCCCTGCACACCCTGATACATATTTTTGTCAGAGCAATAAATGTAATATTATTTAAATAAGGCTAAGTAATAGGATAACTTAAAGGTGCATGACTTTGGGAAATAAAAGTAAAAATTAAAAAAAAAAAACACTCCATCAATGGCCACCTCAGTTTTCATTATCTTTTCCGTGCAGATGGATATGCAAGTGGAGAAGGAGGGGAAGGAGGAGGATGAGATCAAGTGCAAGGAGGTACACCTACTCCACCACCTGTGGCCCAGAGTTCTGCCAGTTTCTTTAGTGGAAAGCTGAACCGTTCGCATCAGCCTGAGCCATAGAAACTCTGCATCTCCTTCCTCCCCAACATGACCTCTTAACAATTTTGACAGCACTTGGGTTCAAGACCCTCATCACCTACCTGTGGCAAGAGAAGATGCCAGTTTCCATTTATCTCCTCTTCTGTTTCAAGGAAGGATCCCTTACATCATGTTAACATTAATGAAGATTACCGCCTCAGGCTACATCTTTTGCATTATTAAAATGCTTTAATTCATGTTTTTAGATTATTGCCACATGTGTCATGATTTTATTTTAATTGCAAATTTTACAAACAGCACTGAGTCACAGTGAGACCATAACAACGCAGCACAAAATTGTACATCCACTTTTGTAAAATATAAAAGAAGGGCAGCAGGTCAAAAGATTGTAATATTTCACAGGTGTGATCATGTAACACAATCTAAAACGTTCCAGAAAGGTGTCCAGACATCCCAGAAATCCTTTCAATTGGCATGCATACACATTTTTCAAGCCAAAGAAAATTAAACATTTATTTATAGTTATTAATATAAATGTCCCAAAAACCTGCTACAAAGAAGCACCAGAGGAAAGTAGATTCTGCAAATTAGCAAAGTTTTGGTCTTGGATGTATCGGGACTTGCAGACACATACTCTTATATTAGTACTCTGTGCAGCACGGTGTGTGTGTATGCGTGGTGTGCCATTTGTCTTCATCTTGCCAATTTAGCTGGGAACTGCTTTGAGGCACACCTCACTGACTTATGTAGTACCACGTGTGACTGTGTGCACATACATGTGTGTTTGTGTATGCAAGTACTTCAGTTGGAGTGGTAAGTGTCTCTGTGCCAAATTTCCAGTCTGTCAAAAATGTGGCTGTGCATACGAAAGCAAACAGACAAACACAGAGGGGTTAGGCTTTATAGATGTATAGACGTAAAAGCGTAGTGTAATAGTTTTTCTGACCTGTGCTGCTGCTGGTCTTCACCATATCTCGACATCAGCACTCACAGAGCACAACACTCCCAACAAAACTTTAACTCCATATAATGGTTAATACACATTACACAGAACTATTTATATACACCCACCTGCGATGCATCACTGGAGAGCCAGTACAATAACAAATGTACCTTGTCAAAAGGCTGAACCTTGGAGTAGAATAAGCTGTTGCACAGAAGTGCAATCAGATTTTTTTTTTTCAGAACCAACTGTTCCTGCTTATTTTTTGCATGCCATCACAAAGCCTTTCTCATTTGTTGAAACCTGGATGTTGTGGTTGGAAGAAGCAAGTGACCTTCACCACTAATGAGTGCTGACTGCTATGGCGACTCCGTGTTTTCCTGCCGGAGCCGCTGATCTCTCAGCGGCCTGCATCTGGCAAACATTCGGAGCTGTGCTGTTGGGCAGTTGGCTCGTCTCCACAGTCCTCGTGTACCCTCATCTCAATGCCTCCGACAGCCTCTTTTATCTGCACACCTCTCAAGAGCTGCGCAGGAAGCCTGCATTCTGTCATCCGGGTCCATTAATAATGATGTCTGTAATAAAAAAAACTGAAAAATAAATCTTATTTTGAAGCGTTCATCTTGTAGTGAATGGGACTTTGTTTTCAGGGTTTACAGTGATCTTGCACTCATGCAATAATCTTCTAGATGAAGCTGAACTCCCACTGAACTCTGGCTCCAAACCCCGCCCCCACGTGTGCCGTCTCACCTTCTGCGTGTAATGCAGTGACTTACATGAAATGTCCTGTACTGTACAAACTGCACTGTGTGGTATAAACCTGCACATTAATGACAACATCAAGTGTTTTCTAATGAGGTAACTGGTGTTTACAGTGTTTATCAGGCTCAAGTCATGGGTTGATGGTTGTATAGGTGTTTTCTGATGGGCTGGGAGCTCATTATTTGTTTTTAGCCATTTAAAATAATGGGAAACAGGCACTCTGATAAATCCGGTATCCGACACATTTTCAGGGACGAATTACATTCGGATGCCGAGGGATTACCGTGCGTGAATTATTAGGTACATTTAGTCCCGTATAAATTCATGCTGGGTGTTATTGAGCGTTACATTCTCATAAGGCAATAAAGTGTTCTGATGTGTTTCAGAACATTTATATATTAAAATGCAAAAATAAAAAGCAAATTTATTCCGTTTACTGCTGGTATAGCAAAAAAGCCTGTGGGTGTAAACTGGATAAATTAGTAACAATGAACCAAAGCGGATCTGGATTATTCAAACTATGGACAAAAAAAAAATGTTGATGCAGGGGGTGTTAAAATCTTTTTGGCGTATTACAATACTTCCACCGTGTGGATGGTGGCACTACTGCAGATGGTCACCGGGGCCACTCAGCAGACCCTGGAGGGGAAAATCGGAATGTGTTGCTTCCATCCAGGCACCGAAGCACCTGATTCAATTTACAGTCTTAATGGGACCCATTTAACTTCCTTTCCGAGCTGTTAGTGCTGTAAGGAGAGCTGGAAATCTGCTCAACTCGAACCTCCAGGACAGAAATCAAACAACCCTGGCCTATACTTTCTCATCAGTGTGAAGTTATATGACCTTTGCTATTGATTTTAATTCGAATTTGAGTTTGACTTTTCGTACTGTGGTCTTTGAAGGTCTGTAGCCTGTTTCAGGTATTTATTTATTTATTTGCTTGTTTGTGTGTTTATTTATTAATTGCCAATTTAAACACGTTAATATGGGTAAAGTCCAAGGGATTTGTCCTCAGTAATGCCATGCAGACAGTTCTGGTTTCCAGCATTAACTGTTTCATTCTTTATCGCATGTACTGGTGTTTTTTGAAGTGATTTCCATTTAAAGTGACAAACGTTCATAGGTAAAGTGAGCAACGTAATTCATCCTTTTCCAAAGTGTTAATTTGAAAGTGAGGCTACTGTGATTTGTAGTGTTGAGTTGTGTCATGGAAGTGGAGCTGGTTTGTCACATTCTGAGTATTGCGTTTGGGGTTTTTTGCTTTTTGTTATATTTGGTTTAAGAAATAGGAAAAAAAATCTTGACAGGGACATGGAGAAACCCTTGAGCTGCTTCAAGAAGTGCATCCACACCCTTAGAAGTAAGGCGAAAACCAGAAGTTCCTGCTGTGAGAGGGGCAACGACACCCCGCAAATGCCCCCAGATGAGGGTAGGTGACCGACGGCGTGTCGTTGCTTCAGGATCCTCCATTTTAATGGGCATTTCACAAGTTATTAAATTTCAACCCACTAGTTCACTAAACAAAACAAAGAAATAAAACTGCTAAAGTAAGTGAAATTTTTAAAACAAAATTGAATTATACAGTATCAGTCAAAAATATGAGTACATCTAGGCAATGTGGGCGATACCTGTACAGGACAAACTGGAGTCAAAGCAAAGAAGCCCAGTTGAGAAAGTGCTGTAAAAGACCTAGGAAAACATGGTGGCTAATTTCCTGATCAAACTTGTTAACCAAATACCTTTGTGGAGAGAGGAGACATTTTCCAGCAAAGGTGATCAATGTTTGGCTGGTGCTGCGGGAAAAGCGTGGATGTAAATAAGCAGCAGTGTCAAAAATAAATCTGGACAGAGCAATTGCGAAACAAAGGATTTCTTTATTCTAAGCTCTGTTCGATATCAGCGTCCAGGACATGTCAGGAGAGCGCAAACCTTAAATACAAATATAGCTATGGGTGGAGTTACACATTTTTATGAATGGAAAGGTACTCGTGCTAAAACAGACAATGGATGTTTGCGCACCAACGTGTTTGCATTATAGGTTAGACTAGGGTGAATGATTCGGGTTAAATGAGTTTAGCAGGTTATAGATAATAAGGGAAGGTTGCACAGGAATGCAGGACAGCTTGCAACACAAAGTTTCAATGGAACTTGTTTTAAGATTTTAATCGATTCACAGTAGAAGCTGCACACGTAAAGTCTCTGTGTGTCGGACGGACGCGCTGCTCTACGGCTGGTGTGTTGTGCACGAGGAGTTCTGAAGACATTTCTGGATGAGCTCCAGACCACGTGAAGCCCCGCTGCACCCCAGCGTGAGTGCGGACATCTGCTTTGCGGCTCTGCTGGTCCGACCAGGCGTGCAGAAGGCTGCCCTTCCAGACACGCTGCATATGCTGCAGTTAGTCTACGCGTTCAGTGTGTTTGTGAGCGTTATTGTGCAATACTCACATCACATTAAACCAGCAAAGCGACAACAGCGCATAAGTGTTGAGACATTTTTGAGGGATAAAAACTACAGGGTATTACAACACTGATTCTACAGAGCAGAGGCAGGTGCTCTGCTTACATCATCTGTTCCTCTGCTTGGGGAAAGCTGAGATTTTTTGTCAAAGTGAAACAAAGAGTTTATACATTTTCTCACTGTCAGATATCCCAAATCTTCATCAAGAGGGGAAGTGGTTTCATAAGTACTTGTACTAATGTTAATTCATATTTAAGGTGACTTAAAATCTAACTTTCTTACAGTTAATGGGCCAATCCACGCAGCAGAGAACTTTGACACGTATCGTACATCTGCACAAGGGCAATTCCCAGTGACCAATTACACTAAAATGCGCGTCTTTGGACTGTGGGAGGAAACCACAGCATTTGGAGGGGTAAGGAACCTCTTGAGTCGTCGTGCAGCTTTACCTGGACTAAGGGTACAATTTCTATGGTAGGTAGTCGCAAGGAAATAGTTTGTCCAAGTTTTGCGTGGAACTACTGTATTTGCGTTGTGTTTGAGTCTGAATTGCTGGGCTAATGGGGTACGCATCCATATTGACATATTTTTCCCCTTCAGCGGAGAGACATTTGTTGTCATTTTCGGTGACCTCATTAGCGGAGATGAAGTTTGGCACCCGCGGGTCATTAAAATGTCAATGAACTGAAGCAACAGTGCTTTGTACGGCCTAAAACAGCCCGGTGAGGTGTAACACCGCGTGTGCGGATGGTAATTGCGATCGTTCATTATCCTGTCTCGGTGCTCCAGGCCAGCTGCCACACCTCGGACGGGGAGACGCGGCAACGGGAGCCGGAGGAAAGAGGAGGGTGCTACAGGGCAGCTGGGTGCGTCATCCATCTTGTTGCGTTGTTCCTGTCAGCAGCACAACTGTTGCCTTCTTGTCTCTTGAACGCTGTGCGTTCCAAAGCAAGCTCAGGTAGAAAAGCAGGTCAAGGACAGCAGTGCTGGAGATCTTGGAGACGTGGGCCGCTGTGCTCCTCCACCTCTGCCTGCTCGGTGGTCCCACTCACAAAGGGTTCAGTTCAAGAATATGTCGGTTCTCAGTCTTGGACCTAATGTGCTGAAATGTCCTCCCTCTATCCCTCAGACCTGCTGAATCCATCTCAGTACTCAAGAAGTGTCTCAAAACACATCTGTCAAACCAATTTGTCTCTCGATCTCCTACCGGTGTAAGTTTTGCTTTACACCACGAGACAACCACCTTTAAACTTTCCATACGCCTCAGTTCTGTAAGCAGCTACTTCAGTCGTGTTTACGAGCAAAATGTAACATCAGACAAGCTTTGCTTTGCCTGGTTGTCTGTAACAAGAGTGTTGGATCTGTTGTGAAAAGCTTCTGTTCTCACTGTTGTACATCACTTTGGAGAAAAGCACCTGCAAAATCTATAAATGTGAATGTATATGTTGTGAGATGTTCAATATTTTATACTTGTTAAGTAAAGAAAGACTGAACTGTGTTACTGTACCTTTTCAAAGGGTGCCAAAGGTGTAGACCAGTCTTGTGTGGGTAATTTTTTTACATTTACACACTGTATACAACCTCACAGCGTGTGTTACTTCAGTCAAGAGATAAGGTTTACCTCATAGATATATTCCAGGAAAACATGCTGGTTTATTATTTCTATTATTATTATTATTATTATTATTATTATTATTAATAATAATAAGAATAAATCCTTGGTCTTTATTATATCTATACAGTTTACCAACTTGACAACGGATTAGTTGTCTGCAGTTTACTGTATTATTTCAGGCTTATGGGTGCTACGCAAATATTTGAATTACACTGTTAACTGAACTGACTGTGATAATTCAGGTAAAATTCTCTCAAATTTTGAAGTCTTGAGTTTACAGAACCCGCTGTTGTCGTTTGCTGTTGTTTGCTGGCTTGAACTAAGTGCCACGTGGATCATCTCCGCACTAAAACAACAGTGTATTTCAAATATTCCTGAAGAGGGGGCACAAAACCAGGCCTTTGATTTTCAATATTTTCAAATCTCATACCGAAGTCATTTAAAGTGCAAATTCTAAGAAAGTTCACGGGTAAGAAAGGCCACTCGGCACATCGTAGTAGTAGAAATATTTTATTTTATCAGAACTGCTGAAAAGTCAGAGATCTAAGTGGAAAGTTTTATTATTAAAAATGAGCCTAAAATACATTTTCCATAAAAACTGTATGCTAATATTCACCCAGTTTTGCCTGTAAAACTGAAGAAGGATGCACGTATGTAACACGTCTTTGTTGAAGCACATGCGCCTGCCAGGAAGGACATGAAATGAATTTTGCTCTCTGCTATTGTAAATTAAACCAATACTGTGATAATACTTAGCACACCAGTTTTAGCAGAAGCGAGGAGAATCTTTAACATTTTATTAAATTAAATAAACTGAAAAAATAACATCTATAAGTTAAAGTAACATTCAATTTATTTGGCACCGAACGCGGCCAATTTTCCTTACGGCGTATATACAGTAACAACCTTGCGCTAAAATGTGAATTAAGTAAAAAAAGAAAAAAGAAACTGAGGCTGCATCAGTTATCTAGCAAAATATCTGTACATTTACAAAAGTTTCGATATGTTTTAAATTGTTACGAACATCACTACACGTATCAAAAACAGCGGACGCTCGTGTCAGCTGGGTCACATGACCAGACGTGACTAGAAATAACGTATCATTACTATATATCACACTTATGAAGTCAGTGGAAAAACACAGTGGTCTAATCTCATTAGCCAAACAAAGGTTTAACAGAGCAAAAAAAAAAACACATTTTCGTCCAATTCTCATCATAATCATGCGAAGGGAACCTAACTGTCTCAACTTTGGTGCATTTCTCTGACTGTTCTGTTACCAGCGAAAACCAAAGGTCCTCCCTTTCGGCATCCTCACGCTCCCGGCACACAGGTCTTCGCTCCTTTAAAAAGGAGACCGTCTGCAACAGATGCTGCAGAATGTTCGTTCGGCAAGATCTAGCCAGCAAAACCTCCGAAGACCTACATCAGACCATTGTGAGTACCCGTGACCTTGTGTTTCCCCTGTTCCTACCCCAGTGCATGTTTCCCCACCTTGCGTGAAGCATCATCTAGCTGAAGAGAGTTCCTCCATTCACTGTTAATAAATCCCTGCGCTTGAGTCCAACCACTTAATCACCGTTGTTTCCTAAACCCCTACCTATCACCTGTCACCACAGATCACCACATCTCCAAAACATTCACATTCCACTTGAACATCACCAGAAGACGCCTCATCCCGTGACACTGCATGTGCCTTGGTTCTGTAGCTGGGACAACGCTGATGAATGAGATGCTAATATTTTGGCCTGTATATCAGGCATGTCAGCCTTGACTACATAGTTGCACCAAATATATTTTATATCAGTCAGATTAATCTTCAGCTGCTTTCAGTTATCTTACCTGCGGTTAAAAATGGCTCAGAAAAGTCCAAACACTTTCCAAGTATACTGGACACAGTTGCATCACAGCTTCAGAGTATACCAGACACTTTTCATTAAAAAAATGAAATGGGGGTGATAAAATGTAAAAACTAATGAGATTCCTTTTTAAAAAGTGCAGTTAAAGCATGTCACAAATCAAAAAAGCAGCAGACACTGGCATGGGAATGCAGTAAAATGCAGCATGTAACTTCATAATAAATACATTATGTTGCTCAATAATACAGCTACAGAGGAAAACCTTTAACCAACAGCTTCCCCACCCTCACGTACCCATCCCCACCGGACAGACATTGGGCAGCTGGACAAAATGAGAGAAAAATCAAAGCAGCTTGAAAAAATAAAAGTTAAAGCCAGGTTGGGCCATTTTAGTTCCAGGTAGAAAATGATAACAAATGATAATCAGGATTTCATTGAGGCACTTGACTTGCATAAAGTTCCAAAAATTGACCTTTTTTAAGTTTTCATCCTTGTCGTATATCCTCCGGGAGCAAAGCTAATGCGTACATTCGTCTTCAAGAAAACAGTGTGGTACCCTCTGACCCCTCCATCTCTCCTGCCCGCCCTTTGGCGCCATCACATGACCACCTCGGGCCAGCCGGCTGGCTTCAAGTTCTGATCGTCGAACTGTCTGCGAACGCTTCTCCTCACCGCGTCGGCACGTCTGTAAGGCTGACTGCGGAGATCTGCAGGGGAAAGAAGAGAGAGCTGTGAGAGGCCTTGGTGCTGTTTGAGACCCCCTGAGGGGCAGGCCGTTTTGGCAGCCAATGCAAAGCAGCTTGAGTGGGTCAAAAACCTGTCAAGTTGGCCCCCTCGGACCCCAAAACGGGTATCATCAGTTCAGAGTTTTACACTGATGCTCACCTTTTGTGGGCAAACTGACACGATGACTTAAAGTGTCAGGCAAATATCACTTATTGTCATGGTGACATTGGTTACCAATAACCCCCCCTTTGGGGGAGCTCACATGCCAATAATAATGTGAAAAGGCAGACAGAAGCACTTTCCTCCCACTAAAATTTATCTGTCCAGCAGAGACCATGATTTTCCATCAAAGTCACCAACAAGAATGGCTAATAAACTGTATCATAAAACATTCATTGGCATATTTAGCTCTAAGTATCATTTTCCTCATGTATTTATATGCAGTAAACTTTGAACTTTTTTAAAGGGCAAATGAAACAAACGATTCTTTTCTTACATTGGAATATGGTGTTGCACTTGGTTCCTACACCTTGTTACATTCTCTTGTATTAGACACATCGCCTGCGTTTCTGACCTTCCCCTTGTTCATGGCCACAGCCATGTTTTACCGCACTGCTGCCAAACTACCTCCTCTCTCCTCCCTCATAAAATATGTCCACGTGTGGTCCGGTCGTGAGTCGTTTTAACTCACGTCTCCCTGCACAGAGATACCCGTCTTGCCTGTTTATCTAGTTATATTTCAACTCAACCAGGACACCTTAGTCAGTGCTCAGTACTTCCTGGAAACTAACTCGTATTCTAACCTTTGCCGTGGTCTTTGGCCGCTGTACTGCAGTGAGATCTGGCATGGTTTTGTCAGAAAGTGTCACGAGCCTCATTAGCGTCATTAGTTGTGAGTTGTGTGTATTTTCAGGGAATTTGCTAGAACACTGGGTATTTGACTCTGTGTTAGCCAGTGCTACAACATCAGGTACACTGAGGTACCTTTGATTTTAACACATATTTATAAGAACAGCACCAGTGGAAAAGTGGCAGTTCACTTGCTGGTAGCTAGTAGTTGTACACCAGGCATTTGGTGAACAAATTAGAAATGAGCCATCATGTCTGCCCAGATCTTCTGCAGAAACTCCCATATATGGAGGACACTTGGGGGTTGCTTTGCTTTTACTTCTCTGTCCAGGTCCTTCCTATATGGGTCCTGTCCAGGTTGACAGTTATTTTTGACACAGTATGGGCACTACTATGTACAAAATTAAAAAAATAGTGTAGTAAAGTAGTATTATCTAAATACAGACTTTCTGCATTTTTGGTAGGAGAAGAAATGGGAACTGGGACCAGTAACAGGCCATCAATGGCATTCTGAGGATTTTCTGACTGGATATCTCTCAGTAAGATACAGAGGATGGATGTAGGAAACAAAGAAAGATGCTTGCCAGAGTTGGGCCACATCCAGCACCACTGCGGTGCTACTGGAGGAACTCCTTACCCTCGTGTGGACATTGGGAAATTTAGTAATATTATTCTTCTTGAGAGCTGGGTGAAGAGAAGACAAAATGGAGGTTAAACACGGCAGCGTGACAAAGTGAGTCACACCAGAGTGTCGTGACTGGCCATGTGGCCGGATTAGCTTCAGAAGCAAGTGGTCATTAGGCAGAGCAGTGGGCGGGGTTAGGGGCGGGGCTCTGACAATGGGAGGGGCAAGATGGGAAAACTTAGCGTGTGTTTCGGAAAACCCCCAAGCTGCTTTGCAGAAGGACTCCCAGCAGAGCAGGAACATGTTAAATCTCCGAAAAATGCTAAACTGAGACAGTGTTGAATCATGTAGCTAAAATATGAAACTGTAATCATCATTTCCAACCCAAGAATGTGAAACGGAATTCAAGCATGCTTTTAGCCAGCTACACACCCACGTCACGTTTCAAAAATATAAGGACAAAAAAGGAAAAAGGTATAACTGTTTAAACTTATTCATCTGGCACCGACAGCACCAACGAGAGCTGAAAATTCACATGCAGTGGACTTGGGACAGTTCCACAGGGGTCATGCAGAGACACATCACTGCAAACTGGAGAGGGAGACCAGGCACAGTTTTGGGGGTGGAGGACGAAGGATGCAACAAGAGGTAGGAAGCGATGAACAAAAAGCTGGCAGCATGCAAGACCAAACAGTATCACATATCATACAGGACTCATATGTGGACAGATGAGCACATGAGCGAGGCTGCGAGTCGAAAATACAAGACTGTTGCTTTGGGAACAAACCTTCACCAGAAACTTGTGGTCATCTTCCACAGACAGTTCATGTTAAAATCTGAATTGCTAGGAGTCTAATATCAGTACTGAAAATAAAAGTAATCACGATAACTTATTACTAATAACGTGAAATTGAATGCTATTCTAATTTAGCCGGAAGCCATTTTAAGAGTGGGAAAGGGGTAGGTGTGTTATTGTTTTTCCAACACAAGGTGGCAGTAAAAGTGTGCCGGGAAAAGGCCTCCCGTGCAGCACACGCAACCGTAGAGAGATATTGTCAACCTAAACTGGGAACAAAGTGGTTGCTGAGTTGGTGAGTGACACACGGATGAATGAAAATGACAGGCGATGGCTGTCTAGTGGAAACACAGGTGACGGTGATCCCTCACAGAGCTTCCCATGCTGATAATAACAAAGGACACACACACACACACACACACACACACACACACACACACACACACACACACACACACACACAGAGTCATGCCTGTGGGCTGAGAGAAAGAAAAAGTGCATGAAGGCCACCTTTCCAAGATATAGTTTAGAATTAGTAATGGAAGTCCTCAAGGTGAGCAGGCTCGCAGAAGAACCGAGAGACCCGCTTGGCCGTTCGGGCGGTAAAGGGCGCCGTCTTCAGCACTGCATCAGAATGACAGCCAGACAAGACCACATGGCAATGAGCAGACATCTACAGCATTAGCGCATTAGCAGGTTAGCACCTGGGGTCTACAGCAGGACAGGGTTAAAGCCACTGGCTTCCATCTTTCCATCCCACTCTGTTTGACCTCTTTGAGACTGAAAATCTCAAATGTATTTAACCTGACACCAGGAAGGCAGCAGATGGAGTAGAAGCTGAAACAACAGACCCGTGACATTGCTGCAAAAGTAACTGCTGTTTTTCTTTTGAGCAAGGTACATAACCTGGCTTACTACAGTAAATATCTGTTGGAGTTTACACGTTTATTAGTGGTTAGTGGTACAGGAAGGCAACAGGTCGCTTTGGATATTAAGCACAGGCTTGTGTCGGCAAATTGGAATGAAGTCTTAATCGGTCCTCCTGTGTCTGTTGTACACACAGTGGAACGGTGGGACCTTTTAGTCAAGCAGAGCAGAACCACACACACTGGGGGAGGTTTCTGAATGATTCCACCCCTGAGGCAAAACCTCTCTATTGTTACAGGAAATCAAAAAGCTTAGCAGGGATCTCACACACAGTCACACACAGTCACACACACACTTCTGAGCTCAGTAAGAACACAATTGGATTAAGTGTTGAGTCAATGATTTTATTGCTTAATGATTAACACCTGACAAAGCGGCACATGGGACGAGTGGGGGAGGCTAATGTGTACTAGTCATCCGTTGGGTTGGGTTAACAGTTCAGCATAACTAATGGAATATTTACTGATCTGGAGAATGCGTGGGGTCCTGGGAGAGCACTGTGCTAGGGAACTCTGGGATTGCTCAGTGTGTGAATGTGAGAGCGCCTACATGGGAGTGTGTAGGGTACCGCTCAAAACGGCGGATGGATTACTGAGTAGGAAGGAGGGAGGAGAGGTGGGCAAAATGGCCGCTGGGGGAGGTGGAAGGTTATATGGTTTTAAAGCTGATGAGCAGAGTGATACTTGGAACAGCGTGTGACACGTCGACTTGGGTAATGTGGCTCATCGTGTTGGGCGATCGGTGGCTTTACCTGTGATGATGTCCTCGATGGTACCGTCCTTCCCCTCGTACACATGCCTGCTGTCCTTCACCTGCTTCTTCCGCAGCTCCACGATCAGCTCCTGTTGCTGCCGCTTGGTCTTCTGGGAGGGGGACTGGAAGCAGAAATGGAGGAGAAAAGACTTATCTCATCTTACTCAGCCACCCCTCACACACTCCTCCAGGGTGGAAAACAACTTACATAGGAGACAGATCCTAACTCTGCCTGTTGGACTACAAAACGTGATTTTTCCAGGATTTTTTTGCCTATACACAAACCCACATATAAGCATCAGGAATCTTGAAGGAAAGTTATTGCTTAAGCTTTTGCTAAATGAAAGCGCCCATAAGGCCGGTAAGTTTAGTTAATCCATCTTGGTGTTTGCTGGTCAGCCAGGTTTATTCACATACAGGGACAAACTTGATTTTTAAAAGGTGCAAACTTATGAGTTTGTCCTGTCTGAGAACCTGGATGATCAGTCAGTGTTCTGCCCTACCTTCTGGTTTTCCTGCTCCATCATGGCCTCCTGCTCCTGCAGCTTCTCCATCAGGATTTGTTCCTGTCTTTTCCTCTGTTCATTGTCCTCCTCTGCTTGCTGGGGGCAGCAGATAAAAGCTTCTCAGGAATGTTCCCCAGCATCGTTCGGCAAGTTCTAGAAATTCTTCTGCAGCACTCATCTGTAGCCACTCCCAACCCCCCACAGTCTGTGCACTAGTGTAGCATCTTGCTTACCTTGTAGGACTTGACAAAACGCACGAACACGGGGAAGAACACAGAGGGAGGTGTGGTTTTGGAGTTCTCTCCAAAGAATTTCACAGCATCCTCGAATGCGTCCTTACAGACAGATGAAAGACAAAACAGACATCAATAAAACAACAGACCTATTAATATATATTTAATCAATTGTTTTTATTCAAGCCCGTCACTTGGACTTGACCCAGCAACCTTCTTATTGCAAGTATTCATCCCAACATTAAAAGCTGAAAGTGAAAGGGCCTTGAAAAGTTACCATTAACTCTTAGAAGAGTGGTTTTAAAATCTCACAGTCCTGCAACCGTGCATAAAAACTCCTCTTCTCACCTGCGCCACCTTGGCATCATCTTGCAGCTGCTTCAGGCGGCCCTCGTTGAGCGCGATGAAGTCCTTGAGCAGCACGTTGTGGCCGTGCATACTGTACTCTCGGCGGCTCAGATCCATGCCCCGCTGCAGCTCCTTCACGTCCAGCAGCACGTTCTCCAGGGACACTATGGCACAGAGATCAAACAGATGGAGTCCATCCACAGCTGGGTAGTGAACCCCTGCTGGCCCATTTGGATGGCCGTATACACTATCCAGCTGCCTCTGTTCACCATAACAACTTGTAGGGCTCACAATTCACACTTCCACCAGTTTATACAGCTGGAGATTTATTCATGAAATTCCGACTGGAAACAAAATGGGTTCAACAGCTGGGCATCAAATAACATTCTGATCGCAAGATCCTCAACCCCGAAACTATGTACCGGCTCTTAAAGTTTTCCTTTGGCAAAATTTTAGTAAACTTCACAGATATACAAAATATATTTATATTTTTCATTTGTTCTAGGTTCCAGGTTGCAGTAAAAGTAAAATATTCGCATGAAGACAAAGGAAGATTTGGGTACCTGCAGCAGCTTTATCCACATAGTTCAGCTCATTATAGAAGAGGGAGAAGGCAGGATACTTCTCCTTCACAATGTTCGCTATGTAGTGCAACAGGGTTTGCTTTCGGTCCGTCGACTTTGTGTCCAGCAGCTTTGAAAATCAGGAGGGAAAAAATGTCAGGATTAACATCTTGCAACACATTTTTATACACTGTTCAATGTGTGAGAAGTAGTCAGGGCTGCAGTTTACCAAGTCCAAACTCTGCAGTTTAAAGCCGTAGACCGCCCCCCTTTTACTGCTGTTCATGTAGTTCCCGAGAGCCAAAATGATCTACAACACAGGACCGCAGGAAAGTTAAAATACACTTATGATCAAGTAAGTCACAGGAAAAGCTTTTCCAGCTGGCAGACAGAGAATACAGTGTCCTGCAGTACTTGCCTCCAGAATTTTCTTTAACTTCTGTGATGATTTTATTGACACTGATGCTGCGATAATGGCATGCAGTTGCTATGGAGCAGAAAGAAATGGATTCCGTCATCATTGTCAATGATATGAATTCTGTAAAGTATAAAATTATTAACCATTTAGGCTACTTGCATGGATTTACCCATTAATGCAGCTGAGTAATTTTTACTGTTCAGGGGTAAGCACCATGATCAAACGTTCTACAGCACGAGGTGGGGTGGTTGCCTTCCTTATGAGGACTTGTGGCAATATGGAGTCCTTTGGGGTTGGCTAGATACTCACTGGTGTGAGCATCTGCACGCTCTCGGAAAAGTTTCCCATGAAGGTCATGATGGTCATCTTCTGCATGAGGCGCTCGATCTTGCTGAAGTGCATCATGAAGCGATCCTCCTCCGTGAGGCTCTCCACGGGCTTGCGCTCCTTCTCGTACTGCCGCAGCACCTTCACCTCCTTCTCCGTGGGTATGAAGCGCATCAGACATTCCACAAAGTCCACAGGTAGTGTTTGGAGATCAAACCTGCCCAGGAAAGTGGCACAAATCACAGTATAAATACCTGTCAGCATTTGTCTCTACTGCCTATCTCGTCTCAGCTAATTTCCATAGGGGGGTATTATTTATAACTGAAGATAAGCATCTGGTTTAACAAAGTTCAACAGGAATCTCTACTGTTGCTCAGACTTTTGGAAAAACAAAAAGGCGTATGGTTCTTTTTCTAGTCATGGGCTGGTGTTCTAGAGAATCCCGAAAGAAATTTCCAAGCACAGCCCCTTTTAGGATGAGATGAGGTTATTGAACAGAACAGGAGCGTGACTCACGTCTGAATGGCTTTGCAGATCTCCTCAGGCATCTTCCCAACTTTTCTCAGCGTGATGGCCAGGTTCTTGGCTCTATTGGCATCCAGGAGCGTCACTTTGTTGGATGCCTTCTGCGAGACCCTCTGTTTGGTTGTGATCACGTCAACTGCTGGGCCCTGGGCCTTGGTCTTGAACATCTCCTCAAACTCCTCCACATTCAGATCCTGTAATTAAGAAGGCAAAAGTTGATCGGTTCAGCATGGCGGTGTGAAAACCTAACATATATCCATATGTTTGAAGAAGAAAACGGCTATGACATCACCTTTTGCATATTTGCACCACCATGGCTCTTTGCTCAGAATGGTAAATTGAGCAAAGATAGCACTAGCGCTACAGTTATAGCTCCCTAAGGTGATGTGATCGATTGATCATTACAGTGAGTTAAAGTGATGCTCACCTCCAGGATCCTTTCATCGTCGATCTCATTGAACACGGTCCCATTGATTTGATTGGGCTTCAGCGCCACCCAGTTGAACACTGGCATGCGGAACTTTGTCTTTATGGGTTTCTTAATTTTCACCGCTATGCAAGGCAGGGGAGAAAGAGGAGTTACGGATTTGGAGTGACATCCATTTCCAATAGCTACGAGTAGATAGTGGTAACAGTAGAGTTCGGATGGGGGTGCTCACAGGTGATGAGCAAGGTGTAATGGGAAATCGATCGGCAGCATTGAATGGCATTTCTCCATCAACAAATAACAAGTCAGGAACGTGAATCCTGAGTTTTGGGTCTTGCAATGAGTGTGGATCTTGCACTGAGTTTGGACCTCTGTTGCCACCAGCAGATGGTAAGGTCGTAAAGGAACACCGGTGTCTTTTAAGGCTCCTGGTTCAGTTTCCACATTTTTTAATTTTGAATGAAGCACTTACTGTGGTGGACTGTGTATATATTCAGCTTCATAAATGGATACAGCGGTAAAATAGGAAGCAGGTGTTAAAAGAATGGAAATGCCTACATTTCAAACGGCGTAAACAAAACAGCACTGATCCTTTTGAAAGGCCAAATCACGCCCTGTAAATTTTGAGACTTGTGCTCAGACTGTGGAATAGATTGGCTTGCTGCCACCATTTTTTTTTGATCAGTTATCTCTTTGCCTTCCCCATGACCCCCCTGAACTCCATGTCTGGAACCTGAGACTCAGATGCACAGGCTGAGTGGCGAGATAAGTCTTGCAAAGGCAAAACAAGAAACGCTTTGTGTTTACATAATGTTACGTGACGCTGTTTAACTCCAGCCTATGCCTGGTGAAGAAGACATATGTTTCGGCATGCAGCACTGTACGACACACAAACACGGTACGGGCAACCAGACACAGCAGGCAGGAACATGGTATTTTCACTTCCTGACCAGATTTGTTCAGTCACAGCCCTACTTTTAAAGGGACCTTTTCAGTCTTTGTAAGGAATGTAACTAATAAAAGGAGGGAAGATTATTAGAGCAAAAGAAACAAACATGACTGTCAGATTTGGGGAACATATCTATAACAGATATAAAGCAAGTCTGCAGGTAAGAGATCAGCTATACATTTACTAACAAGAGGAATCATAGGGGGTAAAAGTATAATAAAGTAAACCTGCTGGCAACTGAGGAGAGGAAAACAAAACTCTAAATCAAAATAGGTGAAGGAGAATAATAAACCACTGGGGGTCTAAGTACCAGCAGCTGCCCCCCTCCTGGGCATTCTGCATATAGAAATAGTGGAAGAAATGGCGTGTAAGAAAGGCTACACTGCTGCGGACAACACAGTTGCGTGTTGGCATTTTAGGGAAGTGCAGCAAATAGCTCATATTTGGGTTTTTATAGCTGTCCATTACGGCACGGGGAATGCCTGACTGAGCAGGGTTCAGAGTTATGCCTCCCTCAGCAAGGCTATATCACTGGGAATCTGGCACTGAGTTCAAGGTCTCAACCAAAGGACCACAACGCTGTAACTTCACACCAGTGTGTGTTTGGGACTCAAACTGAAAACACCATTTCCATGAAACAGCAAACATGAACATCACACAAGCACATGAGATGTTTAACCTACAGAACAGTTTGATGGGTCCATCTTTGTTGGCAGAAGGAAATAAAAGCAAAGCAGGAGAGAACAACCAGAGAGGAACAATTAAAAATGCGGGAAAACTCAGTACAGTAATACCTAGTTTAGCACCATTTTACCACAGTCTGTTTTTATTGTTATCGTATAAATTATTATAATAATTTAATCTGTTTAAATTAGCAAAAAAATTAACCTGTTTTGGAGTTTTATATTTGCTATCCTGACTTCTGCCTTAATTTGCTATTATTAAAAGTCTACAATCATATTCAAAACACATTTTACCAAAAAGCACTAATCAATAAAATGTTTTGTGTTGTAAAAAAGTATAGTTTCCCTCTATGTTTGAGCCCGAAATATGACTTGCGATCTATTTTATGCATTTATTTTTGCTCAGTTTTATGAAGAGTGGCAATAAATGTTGAATGTAGCTAATCTGTGTCGTATTATTAGTCTGTCGTAAAATAAAAATAAATGTAAAAGCAACACACATGCAACCAATTGAGTGGCAGTTCTCAAATATATCAGCTCTATTCAATTATCTTGTTTTTCCTGGAACTTGACACAAGGCAGCACTTGCTCATCCGAGGACACTGTGATGACCGCGGTCGTCGAGGCACTTTGAGCAGCTTAAAATAGCAGGGAGTAGCACTGGCTGCTAAATCAGGATGGACAACTGGAATCCCTTAAGCTTAAAATCTCTGCCACAACCTCGGTTAGAGGTCCTGAAGGGAGTAAGGTGGGGTGTTCACCTCCATCCTGCAGCCTTTACCTGACAGGCCTGAGTTGAAGATGACCGTAGGGGAGCCACAGCCAGGGAGGGGTGGTGCCCCTGGGGGAGGTGGTGGGGGCAAAGGTGCAGATACCTCCATGGCGGAGCCTGGTGGTGGTGGGGGAGGGGGTGGAGGAGGAGGAGGAGGAGGAGGAGGTGGGGCAGGAGCCGGAGGAGCGGAGGTGGCCAACGGTCCGTTCGGCACTGCAAGAGAGGGGAAAATGGACAAGGAGAAATGAGGAATGGGGACACAGGGACACAAGGGCACAATGGTTGTGGGATGGGGGGGGGCAAGCAGACGAAGGCAACGGAAGAGAGGCAGCGCAGCAGCGAATGGCAGTTACAACACAATCCGATGGTGCCGTTCTGGGAGCCGCTTGGTCTCACCGTAATGAACATGTGAGAGAATCACTCGGGGCTCACAGATACTTTCACCTTCATGAGAACAAGCAATTTCTACAGGAAAATGTTCTCTAATTAGACTTTTTACTGCCTTAGGTTTGTGATGTCAGACCAAATAAAGCAGTGGTCCCCAAATTCAGGATCATGACCCAGATGAGAGTCACTACTGTGTTTCTAATATATATATATGGTGCTGTAATTTAGCATTTCAAGCTTAATGATTGATTGGACTGTTTTTGTTTATTAAATGCTATTTAGATTAAAAAATGTTTGAGTTCCATATGAGTTTGGTAATGCTGTGGGGTGTCATGATCTGTCCTTCCACATAAACACTGGCACTGAAAAAATTTTTCATCGTGTAATAAAGTCTTATTTTCTTATAAATGGCTTTTTCTTCTGTAATATTTAAAGGCTTTTTGAAAACCATTAGTGTTGGTATTAAGTCAGAAAACTTATATGAATGAACACAGTCAAAATGACTGGTCATCAACACCAGGTGAACCAGGGTTTAGGGTCACCAGTTCTGGACTGGTCTGTTTTCAGGGCTGTGACCAAAAAAAGTTTATGGCAGTGGAAGAAGGTGGTATAATGATGTGTGAACAGTGTTATGTTTGGAAAAAACCAAACATACCTGACCCAGCCACTGGGGGTAACGGAGGAGGTGGGGGTGGCGACACCGTCCCTGGAATGGTCCCATCAGCGCCACCTGAACTCTCTGTGCTGCTTGGGACGGCACTTTCGTGAGGTGGGGAGGGCAGGATGGCAATGTCACCGTCCCTCTTCTTCTGGATCTTGATGGTCCCCTGTTTCTCCAGCTCATGGATCTTCTTCTCCAGGTTGCACTGCTTCTGGATGGCCTCATCCTTCTCCTTCACCATCCTGCGCAGTGAGTGCACCTGGCTGCTGGCATCTTTGTATACTTCCTGTTCAAGGAGCCACAGTCAATAATGTTCATTCAGTGTGGTGATGTGTTTTTTATGATTTCACAGTTATGTGGCCCTGGCCCTGCCAGGTCATATTACCTACCAGTGAGAGAATAACAAAAATAATTTTTTGAGCAGTCTGTTAAGACAGATAAGAGTTAACATTTATTCAAAGGATGTCAAGTGATATTGGAGACAGGGGAGGGAAACAAAACAAAAATCCCATTTATATACAGTATTGTGCAAAAGTCTTAAGACACCTGTGAACAAAATGCTATAAAGTGAGGATGGTTCCAAAAATGATGCCATGAATACTTATTAATCAATAAACCTTCTAAAAAGTGCAGAAGACAAAAAAAACCTCCATCAGATCAATATTTGGTGGGACCACCCTTTGCCTTTAAAATACCATCAATTCTCTTATGCAAACTTGCATGCAGTTTAAGGTAGATGTTGGCAGGTTCTTCCAAACATTTTGAGGAACTGGCCACAGTTCTTCTGCAGACTTTGACTGTGTCTGCATGTCCTCCCAGACTGACTTGATCATGTTGAGATCAGGGCTCTGTGGGGACCAGACCATCTGTTGCAGGATTCCTTCTTTTTGCTCAAGATAGATGTGTATGACTAAGATTGGGTGTTTGAAGTCATTCTCAGGCTGCAGAATGAATCTGGGACCAACCAGAAACCTCCCTGATGGTAGATAAGAATCTACCTGTACTTCTCAACAGACACTGAAGTTGCATGCCTAACACTTTTGCACAGTACTGTATTGGGTTTGGAAACCTATCCAGTTCATTATATTCATCATCTAGTGATGTTTACCAGTTTCTACATACAACTTTATATGACCTTCCACTTGTCTATGTTGAGCTTCCAAGTTGACTTAAACATTTACTCCAAATTTCCACAGTAAATGCTGGTAGTTTTTGCTTTTACATTTTATATGACTGTCCATGTACGTTTCAAATTCAACAATGCTCATCACCATCCGGTTGGTAGATCCCTACATGCAATTGGGTGGCATTCCTCAATCCTCAAAGCCGAACAGCAAGGCTCTGGGAAAGCTCACCCGCACAGACTCCAGCTCCTTGTTCTTCTGCATCAGTTGTTTCTCCAGCTCCACAATCTTGGCCATGGCTTCGTTCTCCATGTCCTGGAGCTTCTCCGTCATCTAAATGAAACGTAATTTGAGGATAAGGTTAATTTTTTGATTACATATCTATGCATCTATGCACCTCATTTATGGCTTATCTAGAGCATAATACTTATTTGAAAGTGTTAATATTGTCTTTAAAATAAAGAAACATTTATCGTGGTGAGAATCATAGTATAGGTTGGAGATAAACTTTTATTTAAAGAGGAATCCATGCTGTGTGTGTTGGTATATGACTGAGTTTAAATGTGAGAAGACAGGCTTTGCACCAGGCACTTCCACTTATGTATGAGATTCACACCAATTCTTAATACAATTGAAATGCTTTAGTGCGACTGCTACTGTGTCAGGTTTCCAGCAACTCGTCCACGGAGGAGTCACAGCCAGATGGCTGCTGATGGCAGGAGGGATAGAAGATCTCCTCACATGAGAAACGTTCTCTTCCAACTCCTCCACTCGCTCAAGCGCAGCGTTCTTGGTCTCAGCGTCCTCCAGAAGGGCACCGACGTCGAACACGTTGTCCAGGTAGGCCTGGATCTGCACTTGCAGCTTGTCACTCTCTGTGTGTTTCAGTTTCTGCAAAAAATGGGGAACATTTGAAAACCCTTTGAAGACATGCTGGATAGTTTTTTCCAAACAAAACTGGAAATGGTTTCATTTAAATTCTGAACACAGCTGTCAAGGCTTAGACAAGGTCTTTGTGTAGAATCAGTTTATGTTCTGCAAAGAACATAACATAACCTCGACTTACAACATATCTAACTTACAAAAACCCAAAGTTATGATTGCTCTTCCATTAACCTTATTTTACTATTTTTGGGCCCCAGCATTTGGCTGTAAGGTCTAGCAACAGCAACTCCGTCTGCTGTACATCAGAATCAACTGGCTGCACGGCCTCAGGGATTTATATACTGTTTATATACTGTTTGAGGACCGAAACTTGGTCGTAACATGTGATCTTATTATTTGAGTGTCTAGCAGCAACTGTGTTGCAGCAGCAGATTTTGTTTTTGCAATGGCTAAAAAAAATGCGACTGTTCTGATGGTGGTGAAGAGAAAAAAAATGAACAAAAAAAATTTACAAACTAAAAATAATACCGCAGCATGAAGTATAATTATACTATTCGGCTTAACTTCATTATTCTGTATTTGCATTATTTTTGGATGAAAAATGTGAGAAAATTGTGAAAAAATATACCAAAGCCATGTCATACAACATAGCCTCTGCACGTGTTAACTGTTTGTATATCCTTAAGGTTAAGAGTATAAGGGAATTTATTCAATGTATGGCAAAGTCATTGGACACGAACCTTGTTTTAAACTGAAGACTAATTGTAAACAAAGTATTGTGTGTGTGTGTGTGTGTGTGTGTGTGTGTGTGTGTGTGTGTGTGTGTGTGTGAGTATTGTATATACTGATGTGCTGGTATAATTCACTTCCATCACTTACTTCCAGGTACTCGTCCAGACAGAGCTTTGTGAAATCATACTGCAGGTGGACTCTAAAATTCATGTCTTCCACTGAGTGGACCACGATGTTGATGAACTGCATGCAGGCAACCTGCAAACGTCAGAAACACACACTCAAGGAGACTATACGCGTTCACTTTCACGCACTCCTGCACAGGTTCTTCAAGGCAACAATACAGTTAAAGTCATTTCTCTGCAAAATATATAAAGAAGCCAATAAGGAAGCGAGATACATTCCAAAAGTCTACTGTCTCCTGTATAAAGCAATGCTAAGATGAAGGGAGATTCCAAATAAAGCTGCATATTCTTGCGTCCAACACTCTGTGTGGGGCACAAGAATTCAGTTAACATTTCAGAGTGCAAACACTGACTTGGCCATCCTCGATGAGGCCTTATTGTCTCCTTAATGAACTCTCTGGATGTGGCCTCAGGTCAACTGGGTGAAAAACACAGCCAACATCACCCACTCTGTGTCCCACTGTCATACTTTAACAAGCAGCTGGAGGTCGAGGGGAGGCCGAGTCGTGACTTGCATCTGGTTTTTCACAGACAAATGCAACACAAACACAGACGCCCATCTGTGGTCTGACACATAGTGGCAAATTAAAAGAGAGCAGGACAGATTCCTGAGGGTACTTAATGCTGCCGACACGAGCTGTGCATTCGCACCCAATACATTTTTGCAGTTTCTGTCCAAAATTTATATCTAAGTTTTGTTTGTCAGAACATTCAAACTGTAAATCCCATCTTCTTGATCGGGCTATTTGTTATGATAATAGGCAAGTATTACATCTGGCGTGGGAACGTACCATGAAATCAATGTTATTGTCCTCATTCTTGAAATACTCCATCAGCTTCTCAAACCTCTGTGATTCAGCACAGGCCTTGAAGAGAGAAGGAATCAATAAGGTAGTTTAGCACAGGAACCACTTATTACATAATGCATGTACAGAACATTCACTATAAACAAACACAAGCACTGTGTACATAGTTTACAGTAAACGAATTTGCCGTGGAATCCGTGCAGTTTGGCAAAGGACTCATTGTTGCACTTATTTTGCAGTCATTGTTGACAGGCACCACATGCTGTGTCCAGCTCCTGAAATATATCTGCCTCCAACTGAAAGTTCATGTTATCCATGGAAATTGACTGTATTTCAACAGAGGAACCTCTCTCTCTTCCTTCTCTGAAACCCTTAACTTTCAAGAAACTGCTGTGCGACCAACTGTTTCATTGCTAAGGCAGACTGTCCTCGACTTACGAAGGACTCCACGTAACTACTTGAACCTATTACAGTCAATACTATTACTACTACTACTACAACTACTACTAATAATAATAATAATCATAATAACAACAAAAAAAACAACCAGTATTGTTGTTGTTGTTGTTGCTTAACAATGAAAAGGACAAAAATTGTCAAAAAAGTCATATTTTTAATGATTTCCAGGAATTTTGGCAAGTGAATGAGCATCTTATAGGTCATTCAAACATGGATACATGCACATCTTGTAATGCACAATATACAGCAGGTGAATAAGACATGTACGATGTTGTAGTGTAACAATAGCGTCTGCTGACAGCCATACAAAAACGTATATTATGACATGATCGAGCGCTTATAGCTTACACTGTAGATGAAAAATGTCAGGAAAATGTTTTGGAAATGAATTAAAACATTGCACACGTGTATCTGCAGTGTACACATATGTGACATTGCGGCGTAACACCTGTGTAAGGTGAACACCGTCCGAGACTGTGTGCTACGACATGACGGAATGCCATTTCATCACAGTCCTAAAAAGGGTCTCCTCTGTATGGATGGGAATGTAATAGGATGAATATAAAGGAGGTAGATTCAACTTCTATTAGGAGATAAGAGCAGTATACTGTGCATGTTAATATTTAATCCTGCTTCATGTTAATACTGCATTGACATTCTTCGGAGTCCTACTTTCCCATGCTATTACGCAACAGTGCATCTGCTTTCCCTGCTCTTCTCTCTGCAAGTCTGGCTGAGCAGCTCTAAATGTGGACACTAAATTACATCTATGATCTGTCTGACTGATGATCAGTAAACAAATAGCAGCTGTGCTGGGTTTATAAAGCAAACCTCAAAGCTCCACTGAGCTTCAAAGTTCACTCCATTCTGTTTCAATGTGCTGCCCAGCTGAGAAATGAAGCTTCAAATGTACAGGTACATTTTTTTTTTAACCCGACGTTGTTCAAGATTCTCAGCAGCTTCATACACGGCAAATGTGGGTTTACTGTGCATATTTCTGGAAAATTAGCCATCAGTACCTCTTTGAAGTTGTCAAATGCTGCCAGAATGATCTCATGGCCTCCCCTGACCAGGCAAACAGCGGCAAGCAGCTCTAAAACAAGGGCTTTCGTTCTGAAACAAGACAAAAATTGACTGCGTCAGTCACGTGACATGGCACTGAAACAATACGATTTCACAAGTGTGTGAGGAGATACTAATTCCAAACACAGATGGTAGTAACACAAATGTAGGAACTTTCTTTTATTTTATTTTTATTCCACTTTTAATGTGATATGATATTGGTAAGAAATTCAAAAATATTGCTTAAGATCATGTCAAGAATTACAAATAGGAGAATAATTACAAAAGGAGATCATTTTTGAGGCTTAAATGAATGGTTACATAATCCCCATGTAATGCAGAAATGATGTCACATAACCCAGTAGTTCATTCCCTGGCATAGACCCTCCACAATTCCCGGCATTATTATTTTTGCCCAAGGTAGACTTTGTCTGCTGAAGGTGAGACAGTGCATGCTGGGAAAGATGCATTCACTGGACCAGAGGATTTTACAAGCAGGGATGTCGTCCTGTCTAAAGGTTTCCTCCTATAGAACTCACCAGCTCTGAACTGGAGGTGGGGCTGAGACCAGCAGAGGTTCACATCCTGTAAGTTATCTGAAAAATAACATTCTAAAGACTCACCTGGGGTTTTTATTGTTCAGGCTTAGTGCAATTTCATTGACGGCATGTGGATGGGACATGACCATGTTGAAGCCGTACTACAACAAAGAGACAGACCAACAGGCAGACAGACAGACAGATAGATAGATAGATAGATAGATAGATAGATAGATAGATATATAGATAGATAGATGAAATAATTGATTAACACTCTGTTACACTGTAATATGTTACAGGACATGCTGAAAGTAGTCGTTTCTTAAATTCCAAATGCAGGTTCAAAATGGATGCGTTTCTCACCTGGTAGTTCATGATAGCCCTCAAACACATTATACACACATGAACATCGTCCTTCTTAGACACCAGTCTGGAGTTTTTCAGGGTCCGTCGACTTGGGTGGGTGTTGTTCCTGCAAGCAGAGGATTCATAAAATACTGTGGCAAATCTGAGGACCTCACCCAAACCCTTAACTGCGGGGATGTTTTGGAGACACTTCTGAATACCTCCAGCTCTTCTCATAGCACTTAGAGCTCGAGGAATCTAGGCCGGATATGGATAGCTAGTTTAAACAACTGGCTTCCTGGCTGGAACAAAAACCTCCTGGACTCGACACGACATTGGGTGAAAAACTCCGGTCTCCTTCATTCACTGCATTTGGCTTTCTGTAACTTTTTTTGTCCCACTTTTCAGCATCCAAATGGTCGGTCTCAGTTTCTAACTTAATCTCCAGAAACACTTCAGTTTGCTCCTCCTTTATTAAGCTCTCGTCACCTGTGAAAACCTTTTCTTATAGATTATTTTTGCTGCTTACTGATGTTTACATGCACTGTGTTTGTTGACTCCGGTATAACAATGCCGCTGATAAATTGCTTTGTAGACAAATGGACAGATGTCTTTGAAAAACATAAATCCTGAAGGTATTTTCACAATCACCCATCCCCTAGTGCCACCCTTGCCAATCCAACCATCACAATGAAAGCTCAACCACCAGTAAACCTAATCTGCCTGCAAATGCCTGAGGAATGCAAACTAAGTCACCACAGTTCCTTCTTAACACACCAACGGGCATCTGGGTGGGGATCGCCTGGTGCAGTGCATCACGGGAGAAACACAAAGACCGTGTGCAAATCCTTGGCTTTGCCAGGCCCTGATTTGATTGTTTTAGCTCAATTTGCCAAATGCGGACGTATCGCTTTTATGGGGAATAAGGGACAGAGTCATTGGCATGCAGGGCAGCGATGCGAGCCGCCTTTGTAAGACAAGAACAGAGAGGGGCCCTTTCTGCTTGAGGCACACAATGAAAGCGGGAGAGGTTCCCGTCCTCTCCAGCTCCATCACACACATGCACATGTACACACTTCTCATGTTGCTTATCACCGACTTGATCACACAGTTTTTGAGCTGTGATCAGGAAAAAAGGGCCTTCCATCCCTGTGGACTATTCAAAGACATACTTTGTATCTTCTGGCTGCTGCTCTGTTTGCTTCGACCTCTGGTTACCTTCCAAATAGATCGGGGGGGTTTGGCACCTTGAAACTGGGGCTAAGTGGAATGGTACATAATAAACCAACTCATTTTCAGGATAAGTCAAATATAGATTGATGGGTCACCAGGTACTTTCCCCCTAAATTGCTCCGGCAAAATATCATCCAGCTGTATATATGGGCATTGAAAGTTGTTTTTTAAAAAAGTGATGACTAAAAGAATGTATTTTATTCATACAATTGCAAATTTATTATCTTTCAACTGTTAAAAATTATTACATTTGCGTGTGTGCGAGCGTGCGTGTGCGCGCGCTCGCACATGTGGACCCAGAAAATCCGCCAGCATCACGTACGTATGTGATGTTACTACTTTCATGTCTCCAACCCTTGTCAGAGACTTATCAGTAAATCAACGTATGTTTCACATGAAGAGTTCAGTGACATGTCATGACAGGGGTATTTCTCTCTTCCTGCACAGGCTCGAGCGCGTGACTCACACAGACACGTCAAACTGTGTCTCGCAGCCACGGAAAAACCTGTTCACCAGAAAATGCGCAAGCATCCCACTTTTAACTGACAAGAGATGGAACATTTCTTATAAAAGCTGCCTCGAAAGTCCCAAAATGTTCCATCCTAAAGTTGGCAACTTTAAACCAACACGTAAAGGAGAACTGAACCAAGACGTATGCCCTCGAGTCACATTTTCTGAAGCAATGGGGTGTAACTCACCGCTGCTGTTAGCTTGTGAACTCATGCTCAGCTTGCTGTAACAGGTTCCCTGTGCCTTACGGCCCATAAAACAACGCCCGCTGCCGAATTCTGCTTCTCAGAGCTCTACTTGCTTTGACAGTTTATTACCAGGTATGCCTTAGCTTGAGAAAAAAAAAATGTGTACAGGCAACACTACTTCAGAGGCAGCGACTACGGTCTCCTAGCAGATCTAGCTACAGAAGTAGAGCACATACCGTCTCTCCTGCGAACACTTTGGGCAGTTTAAAGGGCTTGACATCCTTTGCGTGTGCAGTGAAAGTTAGGAAGATTAAAATTAAATTCTTAAAAAATGTCGATTCAGCTATTTAATATGACAATAGCTAAAACTATGATAATCCAACATTTCAGTTGTAACCTTCAACACATTTGCTTGACAATACTGAATATTATCTTAATGCACACTTGGCTTGGTTTCACCATTTCTTAGTTGCATGTCTTCAAGGTCAAACAATTTAACCAGCAAATGCATGATTTTAAGCAAATATCTTGATGGTATAACTTCAAAAGCAACGTGAGTTGCTGGTTTTCATTTTAAAGCTCTTTTTTAAAGAAACTAACTTTTGGGAGAACATAGCTAAGGAAGGCAAACGTAACAACAGTTCATCACACATACATAAGGTAAGCTGAATGATCAAATCAACAGAAGGAAAACCCAAGTGTGCAGTAAGTGTAACAAAGACAAAGGGTTTCGGATTCTTATACTGTTTTATATAAAAGTCTAGGAAACACAAGTGGGGAAACAGACTATAAAGGAACAGGGATGTAAGATTTTGAGCAGCATCTAAGGCCTTTTCTTTGAAACACCTGCCTTCTGCTGAAGACGGGAGCACAAAGGAGGAGACTGAGAAGGGAGACAGCAAAAGAACAGGTAATGGGTCCACTGAGATCACAAAGGGCTTCTTTCCTTCAAAGGTGTTTCAGTTCACACCATTTCCCCCACTGCTTCTCTATATAAGCATTCAAACTCATGAAATGTCTCAAAAACACTATGTTGTGGCAGATATCCAGCAGAAGAGTGCCTATAACCCAAGGTATTGTCTTTTTCCCCACGGTAATAAAACATTACAAGTACAGGAGACTCCTGAATAAAGGGAAAATGCATGGGATATGTTTGACAAAGTGAGGTTGGAACACTGTGTAGTCAACATGCTGTAAAAGTCTTGAATAGGGTGCAATTTAAAATGTTATTTCACATACAGGGGATCCTATAACCCATGGAAACCAAGGCAAACTTCATGATCCACTGAAACCAACAGCACAACACACAGGATCGTTCTGGATCTATAAGCAGCCATGGAAAAAGGAAACATTGAAACTCCTAAATAAGTGTGGCAAAACATTCCTGAGTTTTCTAGGGGGGGCCCAACATTTGTTGGACCCATCTGCTCTTCCATGGGGTGAAAAGGGCTAGAAAACAGCGCTCCAAAACCTCACAACCTCACAGGCAGTTCTCAGCAGTATAAGGTACAGCAACAAGTCATCTAACTGTACATGCAGACAATAGTACTGCAGGTGATAAAAGATGCTTTCAGTAAAGCCATCTGAGTGAGTATGACAAAAAGGTATATCATGATATAATACAGTAATCGCTTAGTATCTGAATCTAATTCATAGCTGAAAACGTTTCGGACCCCGACTTTTTGAATATCAATTGCCTATTTTCTATTATTTTAAGTGGGGGAAAATAAATAATGAGCTCCCAGCCCATCAGAAAACACCTATATAGCCATCAACCCCCAATTTCAGCCTGATAAACACTGTAAAAACGAGTCATCGAATTAGAAATACATTGCATATACCATGTGGTGCAGTGTGTACAGTACAGCACATTTCACACATTAGTCACTGCATTACACACGGGAGATGAGAGGGTGCATGGTGGTGTTCACAGTCTGAGTTTAGTCTTATGAGATGTAGAATAAAGGGAATAAGACGTGTCAAAGTAATCCACTGCTTCCCTCTCTTTGTGTAACACAAGTGGCATCTAAGTAAATAGGTTGTTTTAAAAAAATGAAATGAGCAATAAATGTGGTGATGTGGCACAAATGTGTTCAGATAAAGCAAAACGGACGAAAAGATCTGATAACACCTGTGCAGCATGTCTGGGTACGGATAAATTTGTAACACTAGACACGACAGTTTATTACAGTACTATTTTATTATAAAAATGTTTTAGATTTTTAAATTTATTTGGATTTTCATTTGTGTTTAGATTTTTTGTTAAGGGTAAACTCCAGAGAAAAATTTGTTACATCAAAAGTTTCAATTCAGATACTATGAATATAGGTATTTATTTTCAAGAGCTGTTACAGTGAAAATTTAGATATAGACAGTTCAGATACCAAGGGGTTACTGTACATAGCTGCCATGGTTTAGAGATATTATCAGTAATACTATTCTAGGATCTAAATGTTACTGTCTGACCGTAATGGTGCGAGAAAGGGGGTCTTTACCGCAGTGTGGAGTGCCGTCCAGAGCGGGACAGGTTGCCGCCTGCCGGGGGGGGTAGGATACTTGCCCCATTGAGATCCTCAATGGATCGGTTCCAAGGCTTGGACTTGTCTGCTGAGTTCTCAGTGTTGCCTTCTGGGTTCTCAGTGTCAAATCTGGACAGTGGGAAGAGACAGACGGTCAAAGAAATGCAAAGACTGTTAATGGTTGCAACATGTAAAGCAAATGTTGTTCAAGAAAGAAAGAAAGAGGTAGCACTGTTAAGTGGAGTTCAGATTTTATTTAAAAAATCTGCTTTTAAACTCCCAGGGACTCCAAGCATTAGCGGAGAAAGCACTGACACATTTGCAGGTGGTTCTCAGATCATTTGCTTAGAATGAGATTTGAATAACAACGGTTATGGGCTCCACTGCGAATGCCAACGATGTGCACAAGATTATTATTTTAATTTGAAAATGTATCAAAAGTCACTTATTTCATACAGTAGAGTATGTTTTACTGTAGTAATTCAGGATAAAAAAAATCGGCTTGAAGCATAGTGGGGTTAGAGAACTTCTGACAACTGTAACGCAGTATCAGTGATCCTGTGAGCTAGACTCAACATGAGAAACGACTCAGTTTTTATGAAAGTGAACCGCGGCGTGTAATAGTGTAGCATTCGGCGCATAAAACACGAGACTTACGTGACGGCACACTGTGCAAATGAGAGGTATTCGACCAGCACATCCAGCCCTTTGTTTTCTTCATTCAAGAATTCTCTCACCCATCTAAAGGAAACGTAATGGAACGAGTTACATGAAAATACAGCAAAACAAATTACAGATCCTTCATAAGCATATATGCCAGCGGCCAGAGGGATCCGGAGCGTTACTGTTAGAGAGAAGAGAAACTCTTTGAAGTTAGTAAAACAGACTCTTTAAATAAACCATGTCATATCGAAAACCTCGACAATGTTCAAAAAAAAAAAAACTTTGGCATTTTGAATGCTTGTTTTTTTTTTTTTGTCTTGCTGTCTCAGTGACATTCTCCCAACCTTCACAGGGATGAGAAGCGATAAGTTGATTCAGGAGCTTCAAAGCTGCGAGCGCATCCCCAGAACACCCCGCCACGGGAAAACAGTTGTGGGGGATGGGATGGTGACTGCATAATTAGAATTCAGGCAAAGTTGGGAGTGTTTAGGCCTTATGAGAAATGGTGCTGCATTGTTTTGCCATGTTCAGAAATGCTTTCTGTTGTCGACTCTGAGACATAATATATTTTCCATCTCAACAAACAGAAATTACATTCGTCAAGCCATAATTTGGCTGTGACTTTTACCTAAATGCTTAATGTCTATAAATACACCTGTGTGGCAGTACTTATATTGCAGTCAATAAAATGGTATTAGATGTCCTAAAATAGTATGACGGGATGTCAAGGAGGGCCCCCATGTCAGTATAACAGTGAAAAGGTATCATGTGCAGCTAACATGGGTGCCCTTGAACAATTTTTAGGGTAAGCAAATTATAATTTAGATACTGCTGGCTGAGGAACCCAGAGCTGGCCAGGTCAAGAAGGTGTAGCAGTGGAAAGGTAATAACGCATTATATTATTACCAAACTTTTTTACCATTGAAGTGGTTGTATTGTAACACAAGAGTACTAGTGCTGTCAAACAAGGGGAAACCACAGAGAGAGACATGTCCTAGTCAGGTGGAAAGGAAAAAACAGACTATGTACCAGCAAATTTTATTACCCTTACATCATTACTGTGTGAGGTATCATGTGCATGTCTGTCATATATAATTTCTTATTAATTTTTACGTTTTCATTTGCTTGCATATAACAACTACTGGCTTCTGTGGCGAAACACACAGATGGCAATGACAGCAACACACACTGGCCATAGTGAAGTGCACACAGTAATAGGAAACTATGTATCACTAGACTTTATTATGTTTAAACTTGTCGAATTGTGCATGTGTGTGCGTGTGGGTGTCTGCAGCGCTTCGTCAAATTTGCAGAATGGTACAAACAGAAGAACATGCCGGACAGCGGATGTTGAGGATTAGGCCTGAGCATTTATTCTCAAGGCTAAATGAGACACAAAACAATTTATAAAGGCTGTGTATCTTGTCATATCGGTTGTCCTTAAGGTGGTGAAGAAGAACATGTCTTTGACTAGCGAGGCTCAGTGGCTGTCTCATACATCTTCCTCTTACAAAAAAAAACAAAAAAAACGATGAAGCCTTAGTAAAACAAAATCACATGATTCTTAAAGCGAGTTGTGTTCACTACGGTTTTGTTGTGTATTCTGTGATAATCTGCACGTTCTGCACTGGAGAAAATCTGCTTTTGTTGGGATCAGCACTGAGAATCCTTGAGACTTGCCAACTTCTGACAAAAGCAGACATAAATCTTTGCTTGGTGTCCACTGGGCCGTGTGTTTTTGTTGTTATCTGAGTATCGGCAGAATCTTTTTACCCATAATATGGGAGGGCTCTGCTTGCCGCCCCACACCCCACTGCCACCTTGGATGTCATCTCTCTTTCCAACATCAGTTAGCCGTTTGTCTGCTGTTGGGAGCGACCTTGTGGCTTCCCTTGTCCCTCACCCTTTCAGGCTCCCAGCATACATCTGAACTTATCACCTGTCAGGATGACATCGAATCTGGATACTACTCAGGATGGCTTGGGTGTTTATTACAAACTTTAGCTTTTTATTGATAGGCACCAAAACAATCACAATAGATAAAACCATAATTTTGACAAAATAATAACACTGGCATCTCATAAATGTGATTTTTAGTTCACAGCCTTTTCTGTGGATTGACAGAAATAAAAAGTCAGTATGGAAACATTTTAATGTTGCCTCTTTCTGCAGAATCCAACTCTTCAGCCTGGCAGAAAACATGCCTGCATTAGAGAGGAGCAGTTGGCGGGGGTGACTTGGAAAAGCAAGCGAAACAGGCAATGACTGAAAAATTGCTGAAAATCCAAATATTAAAGCCACAATAGGTTGACTGTTTATAACAACCATCACCTGATTTTTGAAGTAACCAACAGAGTGTTTTGTTAGATGGGATATCAGAGTCGTACATAGTGATGGCACAATGAACCTCGGCAGGAACTTTACTACAATTACTTTACTTTACTACTACTAGGACTCCTTAGACTCCTAAGAATGGTAGGGTTTTATGAAACAGTGGAATTCTGCCAGCTCCGTGGTGACGCAGTGTTTTTTCTTCTGGCGTTGGCCTAAATCGATTTGTTCCATCAGAAGATCGTGCTAGTTTACCAGAGCTACGCAACTGATGCTGGGTAAGAATCTGCTTTCTTTTCTCCTGGGAGGAACATCTTCCAAAAAAGTCTCTTCAGTTCACAGATTTGTCAAGGAACATTAGAAAAAAGCCAATGATGTCGCACATGTTTCAGATGATCTCTACATTGTACACTATGTACAATACTATGGGCATGAATAAATCACATCATTCAAAAAGTCATATATTTTACTGCTTCAGAAAAAAAAAACACCATTTAAACATATTTTACAGTCAGTCTTCTGTTGTTACCAAATTGAACTCCAGTATCAAAGTCATCTTTGCGGTTACTTACCCGATGTGATTGGTCCTTAAAGATATTTCCAGCTCTCTGAGGACCTGGGTTGATTCTTGCACTCTTCTGCGCAATTTCTGCAGGGAGGGAGAAACCAGGCTTTACCATCAGGGAGTTTTGGTTCAACAAACCGCGAGCCTGACTTTTTCGCTGGACTGCTGAGGCTTGTGCACAGCAGAAAATCTGACAAAAAATGACAATAATGACCTTACGAAAGCCAGTGTCTAACTGTGGAACTCAGAAAGCTCCTGGAAACATAGGAATATCTGAGTCAACTGACTGAATAATAATCTGCTTGGCTCACAAGTACAATCTTAAAGTCTCTATTATCGTGTCTGATTTAGCCAGACCTCTCTCATGTCGTTTTACATTTCGGTTGGGGTTTGAAACATTTTTTGATAGTGTGCTGCTTGCCATCTCACGCTGTATTTTAACAGAACAAACTGGGCAATAAACAATACCTTGGTTACTTTCCGAATATACTATCACTGAGAAGTTATTCAGTGCTGTTTGACATTTTAAAATGAGCTGTAATTGTCTTTTTCCTTGTTCTGAATCTCATTGTAAACAATTTACTTTACATTTTGATTTTGCCAAATTGGACCAATTTCATTTCATGCATATTCCACCTTTCGGGTCTGCAGGCTGGAAGTGACCCTGTCTCCTTTATTGGGTATACATTTAAGGACTGGCATTGAAAAAAAAGAAATGGAAGGAAGACCATGAAAGATCCAGCTTCTGGCTGATGCCAGAGAATGCAACTGTTGCCTCAGCAGCGACAGCAACTCCTGGATGTTTAGTCTTGGCTGCGCAAGGAATCATAAAGGGAATCGCAGACCACCATAAATCTCAAGAAATGTTTTTTTTTTTAACGTTCCTTACCCATGGCCATGCATCATGGAAGTAACACATTAGCTTTGTTAGCGCAGCCTCAGTATGTGCTACCAGCTGCAGTGGAGGTTGAGTGTGTGTTCCCTCAAGGCTTCGTCTCACAGACAGATGAATAACCAAATGGATTTCTGGGAAGGGTCGTCTGTTCCTCCGGCTCCGGCAGACTTAACGGATGCGGGTGGGGCGATGAGCGCTTCGTGAAAGAATGTGTACGTTGAAGCGGAGGCAGTGATAGAACGAGAGTCATCCCAAAGAGGCACAATGTCGCAATTGTTAGGGAAAAGGGGGCTGAGGAGGAATGTAAAAACCACAACTTTCCCTTTTTCCTTCATTTCCCTCCTTGTCTGCCTGCCCATTGTGACACTGTCTGGACTGCAGGATGGGATAGGATGGGATTCGCAGACTGGATGCCAGCAGACCGTCCCAAAGATCTGCTTTCGCAGAAACAGACTTCCTCGATTCTTCATCCAGGATGGCACTTGAACTCAACATTGCTGAGCACTGAGCCACTGCTTTTGGATGCGAAGGACCCAGGTCTGAATCCAGGGTTTCGCTATACTCCTCAGCAAGGTGTTAAATCTAAAATTGCACCAAGCTATACAAATGTCTCAATTTTTTTAACCCACTTAGCATCACATAGCTGCATATAGTTTCTCCTGAGTCCTCTAGTTCTACAAACCAGAATTGTTTTGCCTAATATTCTTCAATACTTTCATCTTAGGAGAAAAATTCTGTTCTTTAGGTCCTACAGCTTATCTAATGTAGCCGGAGTAGAGCAGAGGTTCTATATGGATTTAAACTATCAAAGGAACCATAACAGATGCCTCACAATTACAGAACTAGTTTCCTTCAGGTGGAAACTCAGTCCTTTGTAGGGAATGAAAACGAATGTATAGAAGACTGAAGAAAGCAAATAGTTAGGTCCTTGCCAGTCTGCAGAAATACACATTCATTGCTTGTGTAGCCTCTGGATCGGGAGACTATTAATGAAACGTGTCTTTGAAGGCTTTTACGGTGAAAGACGTAATGCAGCAAGCGTGCCTACACACATTTATACATACACACTCAGTACTGCGCATTTAGATTTGCATTACTGTGCAAGTAAACATACATACTACACTCCATACAGCCTTCCAGACTCTGGCAATGAGAATCTAAAATTCCTTCTAATCAGATTTGGACACCACCTGCTTATACCTCCAACACTTGCAGTAGAAGTTCACAAATGCTGCTGCTCAGACCCAGGTTTATGGAGAGCAGCATAATCTGAGTTCTTGTGAGGGCATCAGGCCCTGGGGGTTTTGAGTGTTTGAATACCAAAGTCTGCTGAAAGGAACTGGTCGTTTGGGGGGGGGGGGGGTCGAGAGTTGGGGTGAGAGACTCTCCCCTTCCTGGTGACAGCAGGGTCCAGATACCCTCTCAGTTTCTGGATGTATGCGTGCGGGGGGTTCTTCACCTGAAACCGTTCCTGTGAGAAAGAGAAAGAACACACACAACACAAGCATTACAGACACGTAAGAGGAAACAGATTTTGGCCCTTCATTTGGAGCTACACCATCAAACAGTAAAAGTTGGGAAAAATGTACCACCTTCAAGATGGTGGTTTAAATCAGAGTGATTCATTTCTCATGCCTGGCTCTGTGGCTCTGACATCTTCCAGATCTGCCTATTTGAAAAAAAGTCTCCAATGTAACAAGGTGTTGCAATTGTGGTGGCCCACCCTGGTCCACTGATCCAGTCTTCAGTCCTAGAGGAAAACGTAGGTTGGGTGGACTTGATAAGATTTTCCAAAGGTCTAGACAAGTTGTTACTCCAGAAGATCACCTACTCATCAGCAGCTTGTCTCTGGACATCACTGCACAGCACTGCCCATCCTTGGCTTGTTTTTACTCCAATATCCCTCTTCTCCACTGGTGAAGAGACCCATCTTTCTGAGACCAGCAGGCTTTACAAGTTTAAGGTGTGTTTCCCACACTGTGTTTGGAATTTGCTTACATGAGGCTACCAGGACTTTAGCAGGCGC
This sequence comes from Arapaima gigas, assembly GCA_900497675.1. Classification (NCBI taxonomy): domain Eukaryota; kingdom Metazoa; phylum Chordata; class Actinopteri; order Osteoglossiformes; family Osteoglossidae; genus Arapaima; species Arapaima gigas. The sequence continues at coordinate 211,675 of UFQX01000311.1, forward strand.
CAGGCAGGAAACAGTTTGAAAACCTGCTGATGCAGCCAGAGATATAACTAGAAACATGTGAAAAGGCTTGTTGTCGAAATGGAGGAGAGGAGGCATCTGAGGACTGATGTTGTTTTTAGTCTTCCAACCTTGAAGACCAACAAATCTGGACTTGATACACACAACAAACTGTACAAAGCATAGTGGCGCAAAAGGTTGCTCACTTCACTCTGCATTTGAGCTGTGAAGTTAACACCAAGTTTGAGGTCCTACTGTAACCATCACAGCAGTGACAGCTGTGACTAATAAGTGTCACTTCTGTAGCCTAACAAACTTTTTGAAGCAGTGTTTCAAGGCTGGACTTGGTTAAAAAAAAAAAAAAAGCCACTGGGACCCAGATGGCGCATTAAGAAGAGTGTCTGTCGTGATCTTTTGCTGTCCTTCAAAATCATGACGGCGTTTAATGTACTCCAGCTCAAAGTGGTACCCTATTTCACATCTTTGCATCTGACAGTCAGCCATCTGCTTCACAGCAGCCACAGTTATGCTGGATGATGAAAATCACACTCTTTACCAATATTTACATCACCGGATGCGGTCATGGTAACAATTGGATTATCGCAAAGAAGCAAAAAATTAGTTTTGATATCACGATTACCCAAAAACAAAATTACGATTACCCATGAAGCAACTGCTTGGATATATCTGCCTAAAGTAGTTTTGAATGTTCTAGGCTGAGATTGGCTGGTTTCAAGTCTGTTTCAAATTACATGCAATCCCTTCAACACGTGAACATAACAAATGGGCAGAACGTCTACTTATGCATGCATATTCACCCCATGCAAGTAACTGTATGAAGTAATGTTATAATTTTTATCATATTTTTTCATGGCACTTTTCAAAGTTGGAATCTCAGGTGCCATTTGGATAATCGCGGTCAAGTGTGCTATAAAAACTGTGAATTTAAGATGACAGGATTTGTGGGCATCGGAGTCAAAATCAGCAACGTGCACAAAAAACCTTCCATGTTTTGACTGGGAAATGACTTTTAGAAATCTGGCTAAATACGTTTTGACACGTTAAATTCTGGTATTCTGATGCCAGGTCTGTTTGCTAAAGCCTTCAGCTGCCTTTGTTGTAATCTGCATTTCACAGTGTTACACTATTATTATAGCATTACAAATTTTCATAGGTAAAATACTATTTTTTGGAATGAATGCTGTATGGGCAATGTTCACAGGGAAGGAAAGAAAAGCAACGCAAAGTTCTATTTGTTGACACGAAAGCTTAATCCCCTATTCATGATGAAACTGTAAGCATTATTAGGAAAACAGAACCTGGGCCCATGTGCGCTGATCTCAAAGCGCTGCTTTTGACATACGAATCCCTGCATGGACTTGCCCTGGCCTATTTGAGATCTGTTCAGGCTATGTTATCGTCCCAGATTTCTTCATTCACAGTGTGGTTGTCTACTTAGAACTTCCACAGGAAAAGGCAGTTTTATTTGCAGTGGCCCATTATTTATGGAATAATCTACTGCCCCATCTTCTCATTTTTCTACTTTGTGCAGAAACGTGTCCTCCCGGTGATACTGTACATGCAAAGTACTGTGAACAACCTGAACTTTGAATGCAAATGCAATGTAATCAGTATAAAAGCTTTGGATAAAGCTGTCGGCTAAATAAATAACTGCCATAGCCTCACACATGGCCTGACTCTCAACTCCCCTGTGCTGCTAGAATGCAGGATTAAGGCTACAATGGGCTGAACCACCACGGCCACTGACTATTCCAATGTCTTTTATTCTACAGCATGGGACTGCGGCGGATCCCCTAATAAACAGAGCAGCAGCACAGGGGTCCGGCAAGGAACCACACCCATGTTTTAGAGGTGTGGGAATACGACTCAGCCCCTCTACTGTGGATGATGGTTTTCTGCCCCTTCCTTCCCTTTGGAAAATCACATGAACAGTGACTTGTCTTAACTTCCCTATTTATATTTATTCGTTAAGCAGGATGTTTTTATTTCCAATTAATATAATAATATAGTATAATAATCACTGTGTATTAAACCTGACACGTTTATCCAAGGTTTCTCAGTGCATACACTGCATTAAAAACCTTTCCTCAATTCACATATGCATAAAGCAGGGCAATATAATACGTATGCATTAAGCAAACACTCACACACACACACACACTCACACAATTTTAGACTCACAGATTCATTTGAAACACATATCCATAAGAACACTGAGAGAACATACAGATGATCAGATGATCCTGTAAGATACCAGGCTTATCCACTGCACCACCCTGCCACCCATGGGCTTGTAATACAAAAAGCAAATATATTTAATTAAAATTCATCCACTGATCGAGTCAATTCTTATAACTGGGAAAAAAGATGCAAAGGGCATGGAAATTACGACAACAGTTTGAAAAGATGATTGCATTTGACATGACATTTTCTAAAGGGTAGCCCCCCCTGCCTCCCCGTTTTCCTAGAAGTTTCAGGAAAGGGAAAATGGGACACAGAGTGTTGGGTCTCCATAGGCTGCCCGGGGCGGGGGGTACGAACACCCTACAGACAGCAGCGTGCCCCGGGGTGAGTAAAGAGACGGGTAATTAGGAGAAGCGCCATCATGCTGAGGAACATCCCCAGAGCTTCTGGGAGAAGGAGAAGTGAGAGGGACGGGGGAAGATCACACAGCGTCACTGCCGGCCTCAAGCGCGGACTGTCTGCAGTCATTAGTACCGATGGTGGCGGTTGGCTTTTGGCACAGTCAATGAGAGAGAGGGAGAGAGCGGTTCTCCAGCCAAGCTGAAGGCAAAGTCAGGCTACTGACACCGTTTCATTCATTTTACTCTTTGTGCAGCCTGTCTGACAACAAACTTAAAGGCACCATTCGAAAAAAAAAAAACAAACAATTATACAGTCGTGAATCGATAGGAAAGGCGGCTTGGTGGTGCAGTGAGTCGTTCATACGGCATTGGAGACTTTTCAGGCGTGGGTTCAAACCCAGCTCGCTCTGTGCGGACTTTGTGTGCGTTTCCTCCTGCAGTCCAAACGCATGTATTTCAGGGTCATTGATCACTCTGAATTGCCTGTGGTGTGTGTGTGTGTGTGGCCACCCTGCTGAAGGCTTGGATCCCATTCATGGTATAGTTTTCTGACCTGGCCTGGCACCCAGTGATTTCAGGAAAGGCTCTGAACTGCCACAACACTGACCCTGGAGAAGCGGTTAAGGATTATGTATGGACGGCTGGAATCACTTAGAATGATATTTAATTTAATGTGAGTTTGAATAGTAGACGTGGAAAAATAGGGGCCTAACAGAAACAGCTGTTGGTGGGAATTGCAGAATGAAAAAAACACTCCAGTGTAAAATTCATGTGGTGCATAAGCACCGTCATGTCAAATCCAAATCAAGGCAAAGAGAAACAGAAGTGATTTGCTTTCTTCCATACATGTTTGAGGGGAGAACATGGCAACTCCACATACCCTGAGCTGGACTCAAACCCCACACCAGGTAAAATGCCCAGGGGCTTTGCCATCACATCCCCAAAATTCAGGTTACTTACTGATTTAAACTACAGCAATATGCCTTGTCTAAGTTTATGCTGCCTTTCTAGAACATTCCTCTGAGGTTCATGCTCTCCTCTGGATTTCCACAACCTTTTGCATATTTCATACATATTTCCAGAGCGTTTCGAAAACCGGTCAGTGTTTTACACCTTGCAAACCACATTTTCAGAAAGAGCTTTTTTTAAAGGGATATGTGTGACAGTTGCTTTGGAAACCTTGCTGCATGTGGAAAGTTACTAATATGAAATTAAAACAACATGGCTCAGAGACGCGCCGCTTGTGGAAATAAAATATTTTATAATGTCATGAAGTCACCACATTAGCAAGAGTATTTTGCCCCACTAGGCCTTCAAACAACATCACACTGTTGAAAACTTAGCTGGAAAAGCAGGACGTTTCTCTGAAAATTATGACTTAAGGTAATATATCTGAAGTGTGGCCCCAAAAAGCTCTGTTGTGACTCAAAAGGATTGAGAAACTTTTAATGGAAATGTCTGTGATTTTACTCCCCTTTAAATCATGGATTGTGGCATTCTGGCACAGTCTTAAGACTAAGGAAGAGATGGTGTTTTGTTAAGTATTCCTGCAAAAGAAGACAGGAGACGTAATGTGACGAAATGCCCAACGAAAAACAATGTTGCTTCAGCCGTCAACAGGCAGCTTTTATTCTTCTAAACCAATCGACTGCCGATCACTGAGGGCTCCCGTCAAAACAAGATGCCAGCTTGTCAATGGAAATGGCCTGAAATCATACTGCTCTCATATTATAGCACACTGGGACACACAGCTGTGTCGTATGATGTTTCTGAAGATGTCAGCATAGACACTCACCTGATCGCAGATGAGCTCCCATTTCTTCTCGTTGTCATACTGGCGAAGCAATCTGGCTTTGTCAGGTGGGAGGTTCATGGAGTTCTACGGGAGGAGGGGAAACATCCCGGTATGAATTTTCAGATGGTCATCAACACACAGCACAGCAGAGGAACCAGTGGCCGAGACAGTGTCACCTCACAATGACATCAGTACCATTTGCGTGGATGCAGCAAACTCATCTGACATGTAACACTGATATCTTCCTAGTATTTTTATTTGATGTGATGAAGAAACAAGTGAAATGATGAAACTTGTTATCAAATGATATTCACAAGTATGTTCCAAGGAGGACATGCTTGTCGGGGGCTGGACAGGTGCCATTGCCTTGGGGGCCAAATTCTGGAGTGGTCTTAATACCTTCCCAGTACCTTCAGTCGAAACCCTGTGTGACTCAGGAAAGAGAAACGTGCAGACCAATACTCTGTATAAGGCCTGAGTCCACTGGGTGTAACAAACAGCGACATTTCTGTTTCCAAACATACCTCGCTGCTGTTTGAATAAAAGTCATTGCTCTGTAAAATTTAGAGCTCACTGTTCAGTTTTTACTCTATTTTTCACCCACCATTCCTTGCTTGAGCTTAAAAATGAATCAGTTAAATTAAAAAAAATCCACATTTTTGAAAGAGGGAAGTAAAAGTATATAAGGCTCTCCACTAGGGTCCAACAAGTTTTATAGAAGCTTTCACAGTTCATTCCATCGCTGTTTTCCACTCATTTAATCCTGTGCGTGTGAGTTTCCAAAGTGTGTGTTTGCCCCATGATAGAGTGGCGTCTTGTTCAATGTCTCATAACTCCTGCTGCTGGGATAGGCCCTGGACCGCTCCTGCATAAGACAAGCTGTTACTAACAATGTATCGATGATCAGATATATTAATCTTATCAGCCGTGTAGCCCAACTTACAGTTGTTTGGAAGTTCAGTAAGTCAAATCTTGGTCGGGTATATTATCACTCTGATTCCAGTGAACTTGACGGCCTCTTTTCCGTTGCGTAGTTCCATTTGTACCCTGTTGCTGCACTGTGCCCCACTTTGGAGTAACATCTGCTTTGCTGAACAAAGACAGCAGCTGTTTAGTTTGTTTATAGGCCCTTAAGAATATCCCACTTTTTAGTCTGGAACTGTTAGTACTTAATTGCTACCCACCCCCACCCAGGCTGTACAATATGAGACGCACCCACACACACACACACACACACACACACACACACACACAAATGGAAGACTACAGAGCAGACTTGCAACACTTCAAATGAGAAGCTGAAGCTCACATTTAGCCCACAAACACTTCCGTGTCCTTCTATTTCTGAAAGTGCACAAGACCTGATGAGTCTTACAGAAGGCATGACAGGTGGGTGGAGACAGTAGCCATAACGTGGAGACACACTGAGATCAAAGCCAACTTTATCTTTATATATTATGCATTATAGGTCATCAGCAACACTTCATTGTGCTGTCTTCTTCCTCTTGGGTCCTTGTCACTCTTGTTTTCTAACTGTGCATCCGTGGTCTTACTATTGCTAGCTGGCTTCTCAGCAAATTATTTGGGTGTAACCTGTCGAAAAGGTGCTATACACCTGAACTGAATTACTGGGTGAGCAATATTTTTATCCAGAGCAACATAGAAGTCTTACAGTTTTTACACTGTTACCCATGTACACTTAGATACGTCTACTGAAGAAAATTAGGGTACAACACAGGGCTTCTCTGGCCTTTAAATCTGCAAATGTCCATCCATCCATCCATCCATCCATCCATCCATCCATCCATCCATCCATCTATCCATCCATCCATCCATCCATCATAAATAACAGTACGCCCAATGTAGGCTGTTTTCATCAAAATTCTAATAAACAGGGTACTTCCTGGATGGGACACAATTCCAATGAACCTAGAAAGCATCTGATTTTAAATCCAGCTCAACTACTATGGTAACTGCTTGCATAAGAGAGTAAAACCTGACAGGGAACAGAAAAGACTTCAAGCCAACACTCCTCAGACAGCCTAGAGTTCAACAGAAGTTTACAGATGTGAGAACAATCCAGGGGCACAAAGCCCCCAAAAGCCTGCACCACAAAACCAGATGGACATTAGCGTGACCGCGGGCCTGTCCAGCTGCAAGCCCTTCCTCATAGACTGTTATACTGAGACAGAGGAAGTTTCATTGCTGCAACCAAAACCATCTGCCTACAATTCAGGATGGATTGTTTCGAAATAAACGAAAAGAACTCAAATATCTTTCATAAAAAAGAACTGAAACTTGACAAGTACATTCAGAACAGTGTGGATTGGATGAAAACAAAAACATTCTGCAAATTAGCGTTCCTTAATTTAAGTAAACAAAAAAGAAAGGTCCTTAAACCACTGACACCTTAATAATAGCAGACATCTATAAATAGCCAATTTATTGAGATACGTTGTTTTTTGTCTGTTTATAGAGGATAATTTGATGAGCTGATGTCCTTCTTAAGGGCACAACAGTGCAGTTCTTTCTGGAAAGTTCAGCACTGGCACAAACGGCTCGGCGTTTTGCCAGCTGTGGTCCATTCCCCAACATGTGCAGACATCGACCTGTGAACCCAGATGTTTCAAATGTGACAGACCTCGTGCTTCAGGGGAGAACACCGAATAGCACTTGACTGGGGCCACTGACCACATTGCCACCAGTAACCCTCAGTTCACTGAGACATCCCATTATGCCAAAATGAGTATTCGGAAAATGTGGCCCAGCAAAAGCAGCTAAGGTTGCACAATTAATTTGGGGAAATGATAAAATATGATTTTTTTTGGCAACACAGTTGTGTGGCACTTCCTTTAGAAAGAATAAGACGAGGTTCTTAAGTCGGCCAATTCCAGATTGTCCATTAAGGAGTAGCACTTAGTAGCCAGGCTGGCTAAGGCACGCCAGTATATGTTGGGATTAGAATTCACATTTCATGGTGCCCAGAGAAGAACAGATTCAGTACCCAAGCAGTACATGATTATGAAGAACAAAAACGTAGTGTATAATAATCATCGAGTGCTTGGAGTAGCATGGAGGTGAACAGTCTAAACAGTTTGGTACCGCTGGGCTGACTGTCCGTCTTGGACAGCATACAGTGCTGCGATTCACCAAACACTGAACTACAATCATTGTTGGGGTATGATCAGTCATCTTCCACTCTCAGAAAAAACATTTACATGTTATTGGTTGAAGCTCATATTGAGATTGCAAGTTAAGCTTCCTTAAAATACAACAGTAGGGATACTCATACCCTATTGTAAATGGTGTGGGTTGAGGGACTTGTTTTGGGCCGTGTTCTCCTTCTCCAGTCGGTGATACAAATATAAATGAACATTCAGCAGGTGCTGCAAGTGGTTTGGTTTTGTTAAGGGAAGGTCAGAAGTGGTTTGCCAGAACCTTTTTCTCCATGCGTGTTTGAGTTGTAAACACAAAAACCAGCTGGAACTGTCCCAGACCTTGAATTGCGTTCAAACCTCCATCTAACCAGGCTGCCTAGGAGCTGAGTCACCAGCATTTCCTGCTGTGCTACCATGACTTCACAACAGATCTGGGCTTCAAGCTAGTCAGCGATCTAAACCCCAAAGTATGACCAGTCGATGCTCTAAACTGAAATCCGCCATCAACTGGTGCTCTAAGTCATGCATGTTTCATATGCAGGAGAGCATCATTCTGCTCTGACTCTCACAGACAGAAAGCAAATATATGCTGATTTCCCTGTGTTTGTGTTATCTACATGTGTCAGGTGCATATATCCATCCGTCCGTCCGTCCGTCCGTCATCAGTAAATGCTGTACCCTGCTCAGGGCAGTGTGTAACCCAGAATTATTGGGTGCTAGGCTATGAAGCAACTTCTGGATGGGATGCCAGACCATCGCAGGTGCCCACACTCATGAATACATTATGGGAAATTTAGAGTGCTCAATTAACCTGAAGTTCATGTGTTTGGACTGTGAAAAGGAACTGAAGCACCTAAAGAAAACCCATAGAGACATAGTGACAACATAGAAACTCCACACCGGTTGAGCTGGATTCAAATCCATGCCCAAACGTTGCAAGGCAGCCGCACTGATTGATGTACCACTGGGTTGCATGTGTCAGGATCAGGTTTTCTGAAAATGATTCAGTGTTAAGAACTGTGGCCCAACCGGTTCAGGATCCAGATGGAACCCGGGGGGAGGTAGATGTGGAAGAACAGCAAGAAGTCAGTCCAGATCTCTATCTCCAGGCACGTGTGCCTCTCCAGGGAGTCAGCACATTTCCTAGCAGTGGATTTACTTAAGCCCTCGCTGCAGATGCAGAGCTCTGAGCTCACAGTGCAGCTCTCTCCATCGATGCTAAAGAGTTCAGCCTGCTGACAAATCAAACTGCTGTTTGCCTGGGCGCCGCAACCGGAATCATACCAAGAGGATCAGAACTTGGATGAACTTTCTCCAGGAGCTTTGGCCACTGATGGGATGTTTGGTTAAATGCAGGCGCCGCTTAATGTTCAGTCTGGCTCCTTCTGAGCTCACTGATTGGTCAAAGACACCCAGTCAGGTCACCTGACCTCCACTAGAGGAAGAAGGTTAGAGTACAGAAAGTTTCCATTCCTAAATCCAAACCCACAGAAGCCTTGATTACACACTCATCATGTAAATAAAGACAGAAATGACTCATGAAACATACCCCTAAACACAGACTGATGAAATATATTACAAAAATTAATACGTGTTATTTTGAGCAAGTCTAATTTATTTAGGTACATTTCTAGCAATTATCAAACTATACTTCACCGAACGCTTCAAGAAATGACATGTGAAATGCTTCTATATTTACACCAGCCGTAGGAAACAGGACGCGCTGAGTTATAATGGTCTCTGTATAACTGTACCTTCTCACTGCCGCTGGACTCGTAAGGAAGAAAGCAAACACACCTTTATAAGTACACCCAAATGTATTATTATTATTATTATTTGACAACTTTCTCAGATCAAGTACTTTGCTCACACTTACTATTGCAGGGGTGTTGAATCAAACCCAGTTTTTTGACTGCATGTTGAGCACTGAATAAAAGCACCTGCTAAACAATGTAATACTGCAATGCTCTGTGATAGAGACTATAAGCTATCAGTGACTGGCTTGTTGTTGTCTTGCCTTGTGCACAACACAAAAGATGAGGGGTCTTCAGCAAATGGATGGCTTTTTTTCGGGCTGCTCACAATGACGGTGACACCGCATCTGAATACAGTAAAAAAGCAAACCAAGGTTCGGTCGAAAGTATGATCCATCATATTAAAGGGATAAATTTGTTCCGGTGGGTGATTCTCAGTCACCTTATCCAATGTACGTGTTCAAAAATTCTTCATAACAAGGCAATGAAGCCGTCAAAGTTTCTTAGGCACTTAGAGACCAAGTACCTTTCTTAAAAGCAGGAACCAGTAGAATTTTGTGAAAGAAAAAATGGAAGCGAAGGGAGCAGAAGGTGAACTTCATTCACAGACGTACCTGCACTGAGCACATCGCATATTGTGGCTGACAGAATTGCTGGAGGAAAGAAACCTCTGACAACTGAAGAGGTTTTAACCCTGTCCACTGCAAGATGTGTTTTATTTACTGTATTGTAGCAACTGGGTAACAACTGACTCCACAGGACCACCAAAATAAGTAAACATATTCTTGGATCCTTAGCACAAAACAGTTTCAAAACCACTGTTCAGTTCGAAGACACTGCTTTTGGTCCTCTGTCACTGGCAGGTGAATGATTCTCCGTGCTTGGTGGTTTTCTGAAATAGGTGGGTTTGGCTGTTTGCTCAAATTCACTGTGCACCGCACAGATGAATTCACTGTGCCTTTTGAGGGCAGCCGGTCCCCCGTCGCGGGTGTGAGACTTGGGCAGGTGGAACAGCGGCAGCCTTTGGCACCCAAAGGGGTTTCGGAATGGGGATCATGTTTGATCTCCACCCAGAAACAGGAGACCGCATGGAACAGGCAAATGGAGCTCGGCTGCTACCAGAAGAGGGAGGTGATTGAAGAGGATGCCGTGGAGATAATGGCCATCATTTCAGGATTGTTTACTCACTCGTGCAAAAGAGATGCATTTCACTCAGGAGAAACAGTTAATGTGGAAGACCACTTACTGTAAAAAGAAACCATGATTGTGGATCTACAAACTCAGTTTTTGCACTTTGACAAAAGTCTAACAGTGGTCTTTTGCAGGGGGCCCCCTGCCACCTCAAGCCCAGAGCACCAAAATAGCAGGACACAAAGGAACATGCAAATTAAAATCACTGAAGGACCTTGATACAGTATGTCAAACATAGCAGGTTTCCTTGGACAATGGTGACCTCTAAATGGACAACTGAAAATATACGATGAGTAAACACCGTCCTGAAGTAGGGCCTGTAATTACCCAGAGTCCCCTGCTCACGCAGCAACATCTTTGGGTCTCGATCTCATTAGCGCAAAGTTGTTCTCTAATCCTTTAATTTCTGCAGGGCTACAGGTGTCCCCTGTCTACCGGAAGATTATCCATGTAATCCAAGAGATCCTGGCTGGACCTCGGGGCGCCTGGTCTTCTTGATAGCATTCCTGAAATGTTTTGTATACGTGTTGCTGCCGATATGGCAGCGGATATGAAACGAATCGTCAAGGATCAGTGCAAATTGTATTAGTTGTAACTGTAGAAGCTCTAGCTGCTTCTGAAAGGAATGTATTAACAATTCTCAGTATGTTTCCCATAACACACTACAAACTCTTTCATGGCAAAAATGGGTATATGGAAATAAGAAGAGGATTTATGAGACACGAGTGAATCATTATCGGAGCAGAAACAAAAAATTTTGTGACATCTCAAACGTTTCATGCAAATTCGTCAACAATGGTTGGACTTGCCACCCGCACTTTATTAATGATCCACAGGTATAAAGGTGTGAATAATAGCACAGGACGCTGTCCAGAACAAACACGATAGACTTGTGCGGGAGCGGGTCCAAGTAGATATAGGCCAACTGTGATACCTGGAGTGTTACACAAGAGCTGGGTTGAGGGAAAAAGCTGAGACATGTGCGAGAGAATAGAGGATTGTGAGTAATTCTTTTCACAGGAAGAGATAAGCAAACAGGGTTGAGAATAAAGGCAGGGGAAAAAAAAAACATTATGCTGGTTGATGGTTGAATAGTTGCAGTACAAGCGTCCAAGAGTGATAAAGAGATACACCACAGTTTGCCAAGTAAACTGATAGCTCTTACTCAAGATGACCATTTTTTAATTAAAATAATTCTAATAATTTCGTTTTGGAGATTTAATCGTCATTTGATTTGATTAAATCGTTGTAGTTAAGATTACAGTCCAGTATGTCAGAGCTGAGGTCCAAAAAAGGAAGATCATTTCCACCTATTAAGACCCAGGTGGCTTGAAACGGAACAGATAATGCCAAACACTCGTAATCGGTTAAGACACTCTAATCTCATTTCCATCTCCTCGAAATATCGGCCCTATGAGAGAATTCGACAGTTACGTTGTCCAGCGTCCAAATCTTTACATATCAGCATCCTTACTCATCCTTGTTTTACCATTATATCAATAAACATTAAATAACATTTAAACATTTAGATACATTTAGCTGATGCTTTTCTTGAAAATGACACTTACCTATTTATGTATCCAATAACTTACAGCTGTTTGGTGCTGCAGACACTGTCAAGAAATAATTTAATCTAATATATGCATTTATATAATATATTTGTTCTCGGACAGGTAGAAATTTTCCAGAGGTCATCCTCACAAAGCTCCTGCTCACCAGGTAGCATGGATGTTGAGGTGTTAGACTTGTAAACAAAAGGCTGATGATGGTTTGAATCATAGCTGTTCTAACTTTGACCCAAAAGAACAACCCAAACTGCAATATGAACAAGCCATGTTTAAAAAAGCAAGTCATGTGTCACTTTTGCAAAAGTTCTTCTCTTAGAAAGCAGGTAAACAAGCACGTTGATGCTCTCCTGCTCACCGTGCTTCTCATCTCAGAAAGTCTTGGAACAAAAAAGGTGTCACAACACAAGGCACCACAGTGATATTGATGGCACCTGCCATCGACACTATCCTTGTTATCGATCATTTAACATGTGACTTTGCGATCACCTTTGAGCTCATGTCTGACATCATTCTCATACCATAGATGTTCTCGTCCACCTTTCACTGACCACTGTTATGAACCATTGTCATGCTCCTGCTGTGCACAACGCCACGTGAGTTGCGTTTAGAAATTTTATTGCAGACCAGAGAGTTTGTTTGGCTTGTAACCAATGCAGTCAAAGCCACCTGCTGGATAGCAACAGACAGAACCGTGGACCGATTCTTGTTGCAGTTCTCTCACTGTAGGGAACAAAATGTTCCTGTTCACATGTGGTCCTGGTCTTCTCCAATATCAAATATCTAATGGTTTAGTTTTGGCCCCAAAATGGTGGTAAGGGCACCTCTGTCCCTTGAGCTGCTGAATCCCTATCAGTGTCCCAGAAGGGTCTCAAAACTGTTTCTGGTCCATTACTCTCGTGATCTCCTGACACCTATATAAATAAGTCCCACACCTGCCATGAGTATGTATAACATGCTATTTTAATGTCTCATCTTTAGGCAGCTACTCGAGGGATATCAAACACACAAGCTGAGGGCTGATGACGGTATATCGGAATTCTGTGCCGATGCTGATATCCGAAAACTTTCCAACAATTTCTAAGTATTTATTGGCTGATATCAATACACACATTTACAAAGTACAGAAGAAAAATGGGATTAGATCTGCCTGGGTGAGAACTGCAGACAAATGTAACCCTGATTTATTTTCGAAAATGTCTGAACACGTGGAACCATTAAAATAAATGCTATCCGTTGAACCACATTTGGCTTAAATAGGGAATAGTTTCTTCCAGCTTATCGTTAAATATTACATTACTAACAATCTAAATAATGAAAGAAGATAAAAAGATGTAGTGATAAAGAAATAAACAACACCACTTAATAACAGTGGCTTTTTCTATGCAAGTGCATCATCTTCTGCACGAGAACCTGTTTTGCTTTTCATTAAGCCCATTAGAAGTAACTCAGTTGATGGAACTGAAGTTTCATACTTTTGCCCGTCCAAGCAAGACAATAGATGTGCAGCTGTTACAAAGAGAATGTTTTATGTTCTCGCTTTCTTTGGAAAACATCCACAGAGCATTTTTGCACTGCAGCTCAGTGTTGCCTAAACTCATCCGAACACAATTAATACGTCATCAAATATCAGTCTGAATTATTAGATAAATCTAAGCATCGGTCCAATGCTGATAAAATTAGTTTTAAAAAATCTGCCAGTACCAGTATGATTCCAGTATCATCTTACATCCTTAGTTTGTCACGCTTGCTGCCACTTGCTTGCCGGAAATGTGGAGAAGAGGTAATAGAGGCTGTGACTGAGCAGCCTGCATTACAGGCCTGGTAAAAGATTTAAAGTCAACTATTAAAAACAGTGGTCAACAACTATCTCATTTACTATTATTTCTTGAGTGTCACACAGGAACCTGCAACGAAGTCTGGTATCTGGTCCTATTTCCTCTCTATAACCTGTATGGAAAGGTGGTCTTGCTCCCTCACTGCAGCCTGAAGCCATCAGACTGTTGTCTCAGAAACATGAAAGACTTAACACACCAGCAGGCGGTGTGTCCTGCACCCCCTGGTCAAGGACGTCAGGGTGAGTTAGCTTCTCCACACTCCTGCGTGACTGCAAAGCCAGCCTGGCAAGGTTGCTAAAAGCCATAAACGCACCCAGGAGCCTGGTTCAGCTGCAGAGAACCGTGTAATGGATAAAGGCTCAGCTCAGACAAGAGCCACGTGCCGAATGCAGTGCAACAGCTAGAAAACTTGTCAGCTCAATGTAGCAGATGCAATGACCGCCCTGAAGAAAGCAAACACCTTCCAGCGAGCCACACCTAGTGGCACATGCCACGGGCATCCTACACACACCACCTCCATAGGGTATCCGGGCAGAATGTGGCATCGAGTTGAGAGAATGCAGCCCAAATTGCAGATGTATGAAAAGTCTGGCTTTTCACTACATTATTAACTTAAAAATTGTCCCATATTTAGAGCCAGATGCTGAGTCATTTTTTTTTATATGGTGAGTGTGTAATCAGGGTTTCCAAACCGCAGGTTTGGACTGAGAGATGGAAACCGTCTCTGTTGTAACACCCTGCCTCTCCTGGAGGTCAGGTGAGAGCCAGGGGGACCAGAGGCCGGCACCAGGATTCACCCAAACCTGTTTATTGTGAAAGTACCTACACAGCTTCAAAGAAATAAAAACAAATAAACAAATAAAATACAGGTGTCAGCTTAGGTGACTCACACCCCCAGGCTGTGCGCTTCTTGGCTACACTGGTAGAGTTGGAGAGAAGCACATTTCTGTGACTCCAAGTGTCTTGAGAGGATTAAGAAAAGTTCTATTTGGCTGACACATGTTGCGAGGCATCTCTGAGCTGTACCACGGTAAAAGCAGTAAAATCTATCAAAGGCAGGAGTGAGCTGAGGTAGCGAGAGTGGCGGGGTCATCTGTCCGGTTAAGTCAATAGGGCGAGTTGCTGCTTTGTTCCAGTAGGACCAGCCACCAGGGCACACTCTAAGGGGGGGCCTGTGGACCCCACCCAGAAGCCTGTTCCTCACTGAAATAGCTCTTGAAAGAGACACGTCACCCCCTGTAGACACCCAGGCCATAAGAGTGCTCAGGTGGACAAACTGCTGGGAAGACTGAAGGGGCCACAGTTTTAATTTGATGGCGACACGACTGAGTTTGAAGGAAAAACATATGGTATTTAGTCAGGTGCAGAACAAAGCAAAAACAAACGAACAAACAAATCTTCACTCATGAATTTATTGCAATGTAAACTTTTTCAAGACATTTTAAGCGGCAGTCGGGGATCCAAATTTCAGTTAAATTTAGCATAACTGGTATTAGCAGTTGACATAAATGAATACGATCAAAAGAACGACGCACATGGGATTAAGTTAAGAGTTCTTACATGCAATAGATCCTTAGACGCATCGCATATTTCAAGTTAAAATTTGAAGAAAAAAAATGTGTGGCTTAAAGTTGAAGAAATATGGCAGGTTGTGTAGGGGCCAAACCAATATGGAAATTATTATTTTAGTAAAATATTTGTTTACAGGGGAACCCACTTTATTGTGACACACTTGAGTGCTGTTTTGAGTGGAAGGCAGAGTGTGAACAGAGCATGAGTAACAGGAACAGTAAATCTGGCAACCGCCCCCACGCCCCGCCACATCCACACCCTCGCCTGCATCCAGATGGGAGTCTGTATAAACAGATGGGGGTGTTGTCTGTGCAGGGAATAAAGCCCGCAGTGATCGGATCTACACTGACTCTCTCCTACAGCTCTGGTGCCTCTTCATTCTTCACGGTACAGGCTGCCGTTAGGGAAGTCGCACCTGCGGCATCTGACAAACACGCAAACCACCTGCCAGGCAAATCGAAGCGCCCAGTCCGGCCCCGGAAGGATAAACCGGGACAGCTTTCCTCCTTTGAAATTCCCCACGGCAAATGGCCAAGCCCCGGCACCGGCACCCAACTGCTGTTTTTTGTGGTATTAACCTCAGGACCCAAAACAATGGTGGAGAACTATGCCACGGGATTAAAGTCCTCGCAGCTCCAAAATAAGGCAGACGAGAAAAAGCGATTAGAAACCCTCCCTCTTTTTGGAGCCTAAACAGCAGAGAAGAGCATTTATAATCTGTTGTTTTTCTCCAAAAAACAAACCCTTCTTAAATATTTCAATGTGATGTGCAGCATTTGGGACTGTGGATAAACTTGTTGCCTCGATCAATCAGACAGTATTTTAAAATATTTTAAAACTTGGAGGAAAAAGAAAGAAGCGAACAAGCAGCGACCACAAGGATGGACTATGATGATAATAACAGGCGTATCCGTTTAAGCTCTGAAGACAGAACTGGAGGACAAAAACTTGTGGAATCAGCGAACACAAGCTGATGCAAAGAGTCGACTTGTCAGGTTGAGGCCGAATAAGCAGACGTGCGCACGCACAAGTGTGACGAACTCCGTTTGTTGCGAGGGACGTTCCGAAATCGTGGTCACAAAGCAGCTGAGGGTCAGATGCAGTAAGCAACTCGGTGCAGGCAAACAAACAATACAGGTGAGACTAGATCAGTGGTCAAATGCAGGCAAAGGTTGGTGACAAATAAGACTGGCAAGATGACTGCTCAGTACACACACATGAACCATGGGCAATACTTCGCGTTGGTCTGTCGGCGAGCGCCGATCTAAATAGGTTGTGCCTAAGAGGATGCAGGTGCAGGTGATCAGGGATCGGGAGGGGCGGAGTCCGGAGCCGGGGGCGTGACATGACTCAAGCGAACTTCAGAAGACCGATAGCGAAAAAGAACGAGACTGAATCGATTACGCTAAATATACTGTCATTTGGCATATTCATAAATAACTACATTATGAAAGTCAAAATCTCCTCCCCTAAAACAGGATATTGTTATTTTTCAGTTATTTGATGTGTTTTCACCAAAGTTAAACTGTGGCTACATTAGATGGCCATTTGGCCACATTGATAAGGTCATTGAACAACCCAGCAGCACAACAAACGTCTGCACAACACAAAACGGTGGTGTATGGATATATCTACAAATAGCTGGATCGCCTACTTTATAAAATTCTGACCTCGGTGCTCTAAGCTCTCGATACATTTGCTGTGCCGACCTTCAGCTGATCCCAGTATAACCCCCTTAACAGCTTATTTTATACAGATTCTTCCTTTGGATGAAGTGGTACCCTCAAAAAGGCTCACATGGCAGTATTCCCGATGTTCTAACAGGATGAACGATATAACTGTCACGTGGGATCAAAGATGAACTCTGAAAATTTGCACATGACCCCACAGTTGGGTTTCCAAATAGGCTGCCAGCTTCGTGGTTTGCTGTTCACCTGTGAACCCCAACCCCCCTCTCAAAAAAGCCCACTCTGTTTTGTCCTGAATGGCCCCCGTACAATTGGAAGTGAGCTGGAGGTCGGTTTGGGTCGGGTGCCAGGCTCTGTTTGCCTGAGCATAAGGGTGCTCAGACCCGCAAGCTGGCTGCAGCCGGCCCGGCAAAGGCATCGCTCCTCTTCTAACAGAACACACATTGTCCTGAACAGACGATGTACAGCAATGCTCGGAATGAGAAAGCAGCGTGGCCTCTCGTTTCTCAGAATGTGTGTGTGTGTGTGGACTTCCTAAAATGCCCAAGTAAAAAAGGACAGAAACACTGTTGTGGAAAACCTGAGCCCAGAGCCCAGAGCCCAACACTAACACACCCACAATCCTTTCTTCAGAATACAAATGTAATTACAGCAGTGAGACTGGTGCTAATCCCTGTATAGCTGTGGAGTTACAATTAAAGATGAGATACTGTACATCTGCACTGTACATCTGCAGGGCTGGCACCGAATGAAACGCTGAGCCCTGTCCAACACAGCAGAGGGTGCACTCTTCTGGCTCCCAATCCAAGCATAACACAGGCACAGGGAAGTGGGGGAGGGGTGGGCGTAAATGTGCCCACTGGTCCAGGGTGGTTTGGCCATGCCAAACGCTTTGGGTTCTGTCCCAGAATATCCCCCGAGACCATGATGCACAGCACCTTGAAGCTGGAAAGAGGACGTCCCATCCGATCATCTGCAATCCTCACAAGAGGAGCCACAGGGGTTTTCCAAAGTCTCAGATCTGTGAAAAGGGACCATTCCCAGCTAACGGACATCTTTCTGGACCATTAACATCCACTGCCACACCACCGCTGCCGACGTGGCCCCAACAAAGTCCATCAAACACGGCAACCCTACAGACTTCACAACTGGCCCTAATACTGAACTTCGAATAATCCCCAGGTTTCCAGACAAATTCCTTCCCAACACTCCTACAAATATCATCTTTCTATTCAACACCTCTTTAGAGACACAGCTGAACATTTTTTTCCTAAAACGTGCAAAGTAATATATGTTTAATGTTTAGTTTTTAGACGGACCTTGATATCTGAACCCCAACAGAGTGAGGAGAAGCAAATATGGCTTCATACAAGCTATGATAAATTGTCAGAAGGGAAGGAAATGTGCAGAAGTGCCACAGCCACACATGACAGCACTTAGGTGGCTGGTACATCTCAAAATGTCAACAAGATCTCACTGACACTTTTACCATATATTATTATAGCGTTTAGAGGAAATGTGCCGACAAAGTGCGGTATGTGAAATACATATAACTGCTAATGTTTAGCAGCATTTTACAGTTTTTTTTTTCCAGATAATCCATAAAACTTTACTAACGCTAAAGGGAAAAAAGCAAGATAGACAAGGGCCTAATTCTGAACAGAGTGGAGAGACTTGCAGATAAGAGACTATCGACCCTGTTGCTGTACCACGGTATCTCCCTCTGCCAGTGTTCCCTGGCTGGAAGGCAGCGACTGAGCATTTGTAATAATATAAAAAAGACTTCAGAAATTTTATAGCCAGAAAAGCTGCACTGTACTGTAAAAAATGAAGTAATGGAAATCTCTTGTAGACAAACTGAGAGATGAGGCCTTCATATGTTAATGACAGACAGACCATAATGCATGCGCACTATTTTCCTTGCGTTTTTAAACAATAATTCATGGCGGTATTAGCAGGCGTGTTTTAATAGCAGTAATTGTTCCACAGACCATTAGTTTAAAATGAAAAACAGCACATTGATTAGTTTTCTGTTCAAACACGTTTGTCAAAATTTAACTCAGAAAGCTCTAAGAGGCACCAAATGGAAGTTCAGATCCGGGTGACAGGAAAAAAAAAATAGCAATTTGTTTTTGCTTCTGAAAGGCGCAAGAACGTTGTTTTCAAGTTAATTAAACCATGGAAACAGAACGACCATCTGAAACCGTTTACCATGCTGAACAAAGACAGATGTGTTACAGCTGCTGAATACCCGACAGAAGGAGTCGGAGCTGAAGAAAAATGACCATGTGGAGATAAACATAAAATAATGAAATCAACAAAGGTATTTAGTGTTATTTAAAAAAAAAAAAGAAAAGAAGCTTTTTAGCTGCTATACGGCCATCGAGTAAATGTGTGTAATCACCTCATAACTCTCCTGCCTGGCTGCGGGATGGAGGTGTGAACCCAGCAGAAGAACAGGGAACTATTTCCATGCGGAACCCAAGTTAGACAGGGTTAGACCAGAAAGGACATTTGGACATTTACAGAGCAGTTGTCTTTGTTTGGACGAGACCCCAGTGTAACTCATCGTGTGTCGTGACTCACTGTGGCCCGAGGCCCGAGAACAACATCTCCAGATTTGCCTGGATGATGTCAGAAAAGCACATTTTAAAGTGTAGTAGCCTTTAAACTGTGCCAGTAAGGTCAACCTGTCATTAATTCTTAAAAGTGGGTAAGCAGCCCTGCAATATCCCCCTGTCTCGGGACCCTATTGATCTTTCACTGCAGTAAATAACCGGCCAATTTTGTGCTTTGAAAAGGGGGCTGTTCGAAGTTCAGGCTGCGTGCCTCATGGGCTCAGACACGGCCGTGACGGAAGGAAGACCTGACAGTTCCCCCACCGGTGCTTCTGCAAGGTTCGGTTAAAAAAAAAAAAAAAAGCAGTCGAGTGACGCAATGCAAGTGACAAAAAATGGTAAATAATGCAGTTAAGACAGATATTGTTCAGGAGGATCTTCCTCTCGGTGCTGAAAGCATGATGGGATTGACCTTTTAAAGATTAGTAAGATCTGACCATCCATCATCAGTAAGCTTTTGCTCAGCTGAGGATCAGGGTGCTCCAGGGTCTATCCTGGAAGCATAGGGTGTGAGGTAGCCTCGCTGTGGAAAGGACACCAGTCCAAGACAGTTTACTCACATGCTCATTCACTGATATATACACACAAGGGGCAATTTAGAGTGACAGATCCACCTGAGATACATAACTTTGGACTTGGGGAGGAAAGCAGAGCACCTTGCAAACTGAAACCTGTCGAATTCAAACTCACAGGCCAGGATCTACGAGGCTCCCCACTATGTTTCTCTTGGTCAGTAACCACAAATCTTATTTTAACTTGTTCACGAGACACTCAAGTTTACAAACTCAAATGAAGTCAAATAAACTTCCGTTTTTAGTCAAGGTGAAGTAAACACACCTAAGTCTTGGCAAACTAGAGTTAGAAAGGGCTGAACAGGAACAAACTGTTTAGTGCGTTTAGAAAGAGTATTAAACAATAAATACCAGTGAATTTTGTCCAAACACATCCTGGCCTTGCCATCACTTTAAACAGAAGATCCTGCGTTCCATTTGCGGCTCGCATGAGAAATAGTCTTTCTCTTATCTTGCTTGGCAGCCAAAGTCATCATAATTATGTCTGGTTAGATTTCCAGCCATAACTCAAGGCAGCCGCCCAACACTGGGGTCCAGCCAACAGAAATATCATAACCAGAGCAGCCAGATGAAGTCATGTCCTTGAGTGAATACGAATCCCTTGTTTTTATTCCTTTTTTTTCTTAATTATCCAACTTATTTATTTCGGTAAGAAGTTATCTGACCTAGGAGTAAGTGAAATACTAACTGAAAGCAACCGAGAGACCAACTCTTGGACGATTAATAATCCGATGGTAAAATCGGATGTTCCTAGGAGAGAAGTTCTTTGCAATTTGCACTCGCTGCACCTTATCAGTCCTTAAATGAAAACAATATTTCACAGTTTCAGCACCTGATGTTAAATATTCACTGATATAGCTAAGCACATTATTCCAAATCTGTAATCTGTGACCTTTGGATCATCTACCACAGCTCTTCTTTCGCTGCCCTGTTCAAGATTAGTTTGACATGAAATCAGAGATCACTGTTCCAGTCCTCTTCCCATACAGGGCGCGTGTTCAGCATTTCGCAATGCTAATTCGCGCTTGTGACTACCTGTGGATTCTCGCGGCAAGCAGCAGAGCCCGAGGGAGCAAGAAAACTTGGTCAAGAGGTGTGGTAGTTAGAACAAAGTGGTGAAAGAGTCAATGATACAGAGGCGCGTGGCCCGGGGGGGGGGGGGGGGGGGAAAGCTTGGGGGGGGTTGGGGGGGGGGGGGGGGGCAGACATGTGACGGCTGAATAGTTGTCCTTCCGCAAAGCTGGACCCACCTGGATGATGCCCACCAGGCAGGTGAGGACCACTGCCACCTGGNTGTAGGCTGTACCTCTAAATAATGTGTCATCGAAGTTGAAATTAACCAAAAAGATGTCTCAAATATGATTTTGGCTGTTCATACCAATAACAGCACCAACACAGTTGCACAAAGCAGCTACAGCAGCAGCGGGTGGCTTGGTGGTGAGGAGAACTGGCCATGAAATCCTAGGAAGGCAACTGCAGTTGTACCTTTGAGGAATAAGATGTCCAGCAGAATAAAAACACAAACATACATGTAACCTTTTATTAAGGCCCTAGCTTAACCGGGCCAGCTTATACGATTTGGTTTAAATTCATTGCCAGCAATTAACAAAATATTTTCAGCAATATATGTATGAAATAAAATGCTTTTTGCAGCTGAAACACATAGTCATTGACTATACATAGACAATCGCAGTAAATGCCAGCTTAATTCCAGCCCACATGATCCAGATCTGGATTTAAGTGTGACTTGATGCTTTTCTTCACAGAGATGTACAGTGATTATTAACTAGTACTGTAACGAAAACCTTTCACCAAGGTGACTTTCAATGTTGGATACACTGCAAAAAACTTCCTACAATCATTCACCCATCTGTACAAAAGAGCAAAATAACACACATGGACACACCAAGGGCAGCTTTGAGTCACCAGCTCACCTGAAGCACAAGTCCCAGTGAACATGGAGAGACCATGCAGACTAAACCAGATGCAAACCTATATTTGAATGCGCAGCCCAGGTGCCACAGGGCATGAGCTCTACCTACTGCTCCACCTTCCTGCCTGCCCTCAGCTCATGACAGCTGGGTGTGACCTTCCAGCACATTACACTCCAAAGTCCACTAAGTTTTGAGTTGAAGTTGCTACAAAAAAACTTTGAGCTATGTTACTCAGCAAGGCCTAAAAAGAGCGCAGGACCTGCAGGTCATGGACCTGTGGATGAGCATTTATCCCCTGTTTCATCTCAAACTGGGTTCTTTCACAAACAGGGATGTGATCAGATGTAAACTCTGACTTGGATTAGCTGCCACATGACAGGTAAGTATACAATTGTGCTGTATTACAATTTTGTTTTCCTGCTTGTTTTTATTAACGGATACAAAAACATGGCAAAAAACCAGCATTTGACTATCAACTATAGAGTTATAACTCCAGCAGCTGTTTGGACTACTGGGACTTTTTTGTGATACAACAACATTGCTTTTAAGTCCCCGGTGCTTTTTTCTTCCCCCGACTGACCAGATTCTGTTGCTGAGCTGCTCTCCCAGCAAAATACTATTATAGTACATGGAAATTATTCATAATATGTCATCATACAAGGCACACTAAGTTACAATGCAAGTCAGCTCACGTGCCACTTTCCCACCGTCAGTTTGAAATTTGTGTCCTGTTTATTTATTTTTTTTAAATTGTGTAAAATATTGTGAACGTCAGCAATATCTCCTAGTTTCTTCCATTCGCTGCAGAAATTCAGCATTCAGTTTGTTGCTGATACTGACAGATTTGCACAACATGGTAATAAGGGGATTTCCAGCACATACTGCTGTTACACTGAAAGTGCTGGTTAATGGTAATGCAGCAGAAGAGGGATTTGAACCAAGGACCTGCAGAGTCCAAAGCAACAGCCCCAGCCGCCATACTGCTTGCTGTCATACACTGTAACCCATTCCAACCTGGTTCCATAAACTCCCAAAATCTCAGAAGCTACCTGTGATTCCAACTTGCAACCACATCCACCCGGCATCCTAAGGTTCACCACCTGCATCTTATCGCTGACCCCCCCCCACTCCCTCGGTTTAACCCTGCAACTCTTGCCTTACAGCCAACAGCACCTTTTCTTCATGCATCATCTGTAAGAACCAGTCCTCAGGACTGTGCGCAAAACTGAAAGTGTGTAACATAAGATATTGTGTTCCTGCCCCCCCCGTGTGCCAGCTGCCCGGCCTGCTGCACAGCCCCCGGGGTGGGATCTCCACCTGGCAAATGAAATCAATATCTGCCGAAATTAACCTCTTCATCATGACTAAATAAAGCAAAAACGAAACAGGAACAGAACACAGGTGCCTGTTCTGAAGGAGCTGTGGCTGGCAGTAAGGGGTGTTACGGCATGGCTGAGTAAACACACCATTTACCCCAGGCAACAAGTGAACCCCCTCTGCCCCCCCCCCACCCTTCACAAACACTGTTTCTCTTTGAAAATCTGGGAGAGAAACATTTCAGAGACTTGGGAAGTTGGCTTCAAGACCCTCAGGTGTCCATTTCATTTCAGTGTGAGACTAACTGAGCCCATTTCTTAAGACTGTAAAGGGGCGTGGCCCAAACCAGCTGGTCCAACCGATTAGGACGCCTTTTAATGTTAATAGTAAAACTTTAACAAACCTCTCGATCTCCAACGTGGTCGAAACAAAGCCTTTCAAGGACTGACCTTAAGAACGTCAAAAAGTCATTATAACCGATTATAATCCCATAAAGATCACCGTGTTCGTGTGAGCGGGATTTATCATTTTTATGGCTGAGGTTCTCGACACCCAACCATCTTCCTCTAGTTGCCATGAAATGTTTTATGGAAAGGAATAGACAGTTAATTTTATTATTTTAAAGTATTTTAAAGTTTTCTCCTCCCTCTTGCTGTTTCTTTATTACCTACTTGTTGCACAGATTCTCTGTATGTTATTTGGGAAATAAACACAAGTCATTGTGGCGCCGAGTCTGGGAGTCGCACCTTATTCCTATTCCTAATATAACGTGAAAAGAGAGGTGGGTAATTTATGTTATTTTCCTAATAGGATAATTAAATAAAAAAAGATTTATATTAACACGTAAGCCTTATTTTGCAGGGAAAGACCTCAGCCTACAGTGGACCCATCAATAAGGCTGTGAATATGAATATGACGGTTAAAGGACGTACCAGGACGAGGGCGAAGCGCTCCTCCAGCTCGCCCGCCTCGGGCATGGGGGTCTTGGAGGGCGCGCAGGACCCCCTGAAGTCCGGGTGCTGGGAATCCACGCTCCCCGCATTGCCCATAGTGCCCCTGTTTTACCGCAGATCCCCAGGTTTACTGCTCCCCTTGACAGATCCGAGCCTCCTTATTCCACCGTGTCTTTATTCCAGTCTTTACTCCACAATCTTTAATCCAGAATTTTTACACCGGTGTATTTATTCCAGAGTCTTTCAGAACATTTACACCGGAGTGTTTATTCCGGAATCTTTGTATCGGAGTCTTTATTCTACAGTCTTTATTCCAGAATCTTTACGACGCGTTCTTTACTCCAGTCTTTATTCCACAGAGTTTTTATTCCAGAACCTATATGATCAACCCCCCCACTCTCTCCAGCGGCGTGTTTACTGTCGGATGCCTTTATTCCACGGCGAGAGTCTTTATTCCAGTTTTTTTTTTTCTTACCGCAGTTCTTGTCTATTCCGGGACGCATTTGCTGAAAAAGTCTTTATTCCATTCAGTCTCATGCCTTCATTCATCGGCTCTGTTTTACTTGCTCCAGAAGCTTTTTATTCCACTGTGCTTTTAGTCCAGATCATCTTTATTCCAGCATTTTCACCCGCCGTCAGTCCATATTTACTGCAGCACGTGCCTCCATTCCAGTTTCTCCTCGCTGTTCCGCTTCATCTTCATTCCACCGCGTCTTTATTCCAGCCCCACGCGCGTCTCCCTCAGTCATCCTGCGAGCGATCCGGTGTGTGTGTGCGTGCGTGCGTGTGCGTGCGTGCGTGTTTCTCAACCTCCTCATTCTCCTTCTCCGCTGTGGACTCGACTGGAGCTCGATCCTGTTGCACAATTTCCGCACCGATGATGGAGCTCATGATTCAGGCTCGGCGCTCCTCGTCCCACCAGCAGTACACACACACACACACACACACACACACACACAATGCGAACACAATAGCGGCATTCAGATCCCCCCCCCCCCCAAGAGTGCAGTACATACAGAGAAAGGGAGCAGGAGACTGAAACATGTTCTACTGCATCCTGGAACGTGCAGTGTTTTGCAGCATCTTCTGTCTGGAAGTTCATGTCTACGTGGAGACCCTGTGTACAGCACACACTCACCACAATACACTCACAACACGTTACACACCCTGATACACACTCTCTATAACGTGGACTCTCCTCCTAACACTTTCTCCATTATAAACACTCACCATAAAAATACTCAGTAAACACTCATCATAATACTCACACACAATAAAAAAGAATAGCACACACATAATAATACACACCCAGAATGACATACCATCATCATTATACACCACAAAACGTGATACTCCCTGATTTTAGTACACTCACCATGGTAAAAATTCACCAGAACCCACATGTGCGATAATACGCACTCCCTATGATGGGAGAAGGTGTCAGGACACAACCTGTGGGGGATACAGCAGGTCCCCATAAAAGGACAACAGGACCCATTCAGCAGACCTGGACACCACACTCTGTAAGCCCACGACTGCAAACCTTGGAAACACACCCACTTCCAAAGAGCTGGTCACACTGCTTGTCACTCAGAGTCCCTTTCCTGATATGTTTTGGAAACTTGTCTATATTTTTAATTGAACTGAAGGAATAATAATAAAAAAAACTTCAGTGACGTCACCAGACGCTCAGTGATGTCAAAGAGGAGTGGCTTGAAAGCTGATGACTTGAGAAAGTTCTGAGGACGAGCAGCTACCTGTAGGGCGCCAGGCTGTTACATCTATGCTCCCGCACTTATCAAACCCCCTTCTTTAAAAGCAATATACAGTAGTACAGGTGGTCCCTACTTACAAGCATAATATTTTCCTGGAAACCACCTTCAGAGGTGAAATCTCATAAGACAGAGACGTAATTACTATTAATTTCAATGAGAAAAATTCTGAAGTATTCCTTGGCCCACCAAGTCACCTCAGTGTTTGCTCAAGTAGCCCCCACCCCCCAAAATGGAGATGAAGAATAATACATGCAGTAAAAACCAGACATGTCATTTCATTAATGATATACAGCAAAGAAATAGTAATGATGTTCATGCACTACATAAACTGAGATCACAAGATCGACAGGAGAATCACAAAAAGAACCTGACCGGAAGGTGTGGAGACAGTGACGGCAAACAAGAACGGGTGGCGCTGCCTCCAGCGAACTGGCTGTGGCTGTTGAGAAATAAGCTTCATATTTGGTGGCAACTTGGGTGAAAGATATTAAATACACAAGACAAAGACTCATATCTCTACGGAAACCTACATTTACACCTTTATCCAAGATGATTTACGGTGTTATACACACTCCACTAAATTCCCTACAGCCATTCAGCAGAGCAAAGTGATGCACACGCACACAGTATCCCCACTTTGGTTGCCAATTAACTTCAAACACACATGTTTGGACTGTGAGAAGAAACCTGCAAACGTGGGTAGAACAGGCAAACGCCACACAAAGTCGGCACTGGGTTTGGAACGTAATCCAGGCTGCCGTTGGCTGGTGGTGTGTTACTGATAACATGGAATGAATGTATTAAACTTTTTTGCATCACAGTTACAAAATCCTACATTTATTTTATTCACCTTTCAACTTTTTTTCCTGCTATTGTATCTCCAAGCCGATTGAACCCCTGTTGCCTCAGGCTGACCCTGTAACACATCCGTACTAACAGCAGCCGTAAAAATGTACAGTATGGTCAGCGTTAGCACTGCTGCTCCATTAGCATAACAACAACAAAACCATTGGGATATGAAGGCTTTCAGAAATGTTTACAGAAGGAAGTATGGAGAGCGAGCGAGATGAGTGAGATGGGGGGTTCAGTCTTCCAGGGAGGTGGCGAGGGACCGTTTGTAACATCCTGCTGCTCCGAGCGAAGACCTCAGGTGTCCTCTGAGAGCAATAATGGCACAGCAGGGCTGGGAAAATGAGCCTCTGACTGAACAAGGCAATTTCCCTGCCGCCGGGGCTCGGATCCAGCATTATGACACCAACCACATTCGCATCTTTTACTGCAGCACAACAGAGACCCAGACTCCCTCTCGGGGGAATGGCAATAGCTCAGAACGATCGATCAAAGCATGTTTTTCTCATCTTGCAAAACTGATTTCTCTGCATGCATCGGTCCAACAACGGGCTGCCAGTAAAAAGCAGTTTCACACAGAAACAAAATTGACAGCTGTTCACAAAGTCGACAGAACAGGGAAAAGTCACGGGATACCGCTGGTACTAAAGAAACCGCTGGGGTCCAATGTGATCTGCGAGAAGATGTGAATGGACAATATAACATCTATGGAAGGAACACCAGCTCTGATTTAGGGCAAAACTTGTCATGCGCTGGCCACCAATAGCACTGGGTTGGGACACAGTAGGCCCTTTGTAGCGCCAGGCGGCGAGAGATGGACCCCCGTGCGTCACCGTCCGCCAGGGTGTGAGTTATCTGGTTTGGATCTTGTTCCCAAACACAGAGATGTCGACACAGCTCCTGACAATGAGGGCTGTACTGTGTCGTCATGTCTGGAGTAAACAAATGGTTATGTTATTATTAAGGCTCTGATCTCGTGAGCTTGCTAGTCTGCTCATCTCAACATCTCATTGAAAAAGGCAAACTCATTTTATTAAAAATAATATTATTTGCATCTTATTCAGTCAGCAGACGCTTTTGACGCAATAATTTAATGTATGTCTATTTATAGCTGTTTATGGGAAGGACCGGCTGCTGAATGACAGTAGTAAGTCTGTAAAGATAGTGGTGACATCTAGTGGACAAATGTTAACTTTAGTGTCATTGGGAGGAGCGTTGGTGGTATGGTGGCACACAGAATTGAGCTGTTCACCCTGTATCTATGTGTGCTTCCTCTGGCTGCTCTGGTTTCCTCCCACAGTCCAAAGGCATGTGGTGCCAGTAAAATGGCTGCTCTAAATTGCCCACTGTGTGTGTGTGTGTGTGTGTGTGTGTGTGTGTGATGGAGATAGATGGTGATGGATGTGTTTTCATACCCTGAACCCCAATGACTCCTGGATAACCTCCAGACTGCAGCCTCCTTGTCCAGAATAAAGCGGTTCAAGTAAATGAATGATGGTTATAAAAAACCTTCAGTAATATCATCTGTTAAAGGCAATACAGACCCCAAAGAAGCTGATTTTTATCTGCTACTTTTTGCATTTAAATGAAAACCAGTGTTTATCATCAAGGACAGTATTATCATGGCTCTGAAGGTTGCTGATTCAAGCCCCATTCTGCACTATTGCTGCTGTGCCTTTCGAAAAGGTTCTGATTCTGAAATGATCCTGAACAGTTGTATAAAAACTGTTTAGACAGCATTAGATAAGATGCCAGCTGAACATGTCATCATTTGTTTTTTCATCTAATGCTTTTACCAAAAGTGTGTCACAGTTTAATTCAGACATTCTGTCTGAAATCATCTGGGTTATTGTTTTTTTTTTTTTTTTTTTACTATATCTGCTCTTAATAATTAGTTTTACAGAAATATCTAATTTTGTTCTTTGACTTTACAGGAATGTAGATACTTGATCTCAGCACGGATTTTCATAGTAACTGTCACACTTAGAGCAGCACCAGGTGAGCTAATTTTTGTCCAGAGTCACATGCAGGTTTAGGGTTAGAAAGAATACCCTATCATAAAAAAGAAAAATACACTTAAAATTGAAACCTAAATTTAATTTCTTGCATTGTTTCCAGCATTCTAATGAATTTCAGAAGTGTGGTCTCTTACACAGTGCAGTGCTTGGTTGTCTACACTGGGAAATGTGTTGTGGCAAAAATTTGGGTTAGATCAATGAGGAGTTTTTCTGGTTACAAAAATGAAATGGACAAGTGAATTAAATCTGTGGACCTTAAATGACATCCAGGAGAGGCTTATTAGATAGCGATCAGCTCAGAAACAAGCTGTCTGGTGTTTACTGCTCATGACATCATCACCACCCCTTTGCCCCCTGTCCTCAGCGCCCAGTGGGGGATCAACGAGCCCACCTGACAACAGGTTCAAGCCCTTCTTCAGACTCCAAGAGTAAAAGTAAGAACCGCTTTTAGAAACCATTCTTTTTGGCAGCATCACTTTGAGGTCTCAGCTCTCACCAAGTAGGGAGGGGTATGAGTTCAAATCAGTAGCCTGAACTGATTGGGTAAAATCGTACCGTAAATAAATTTGAAAAGCAGTTAGAAATAAACTTTATGTTGTATCGAAAAGAAATTCATTTAGTGTGACCTATCTAGGGTGCAGTTCCATAGTTCGGTGACACCACGACCATTGCGGCCTTCACCAGGATAAAGCGCGTAATAATGATGGATGGATGATCAAGTCTTGCACAACTTAATGGACCCAGGAAGATGACAGAATTCTGTCAGGGATGCTTTAATTTCCCTTATATAATATATTTGAAGTAATCTATGCACATCTGCTCGCGACTCTGTTGGATTGCCGCTATGTGAACTTGTTTTACACGGGTGGTAACATTTGCTGATGTTTATTATCTCGATAAATTGTGATGTCATTGTGATAGTGACATGAATTGGGAATAAGGACAGTAGGAAGAGCTTCCATGATCTAGGCCGATTGATGCACTCGGCGGACTTCGTGTATCTGCTCACATTTTTGTAGCCTTGGCTCCTTTATTCCAAAGCATCCACTGCATCCCTAGGTGCCGTTTTGAAATCAGAGATCACAAACAAGCGGCTTCCGTGATAACATTTATTCTGGATCGGTGAGCAACTACAGCTGTAGTGTTCTCATTGTAATCTGAGTTTTGCCAAATAGATACACTTTCAAAACACTGAAAGGAAGCATAAATGAAGAGCACATACGTCTACAAAATGTACCGTTTGTTTGGATCCGTCTATAACTGCGGGTTGACAAAGTGATGGTTGGCTGCATGCTGGTTTATTTCATAAAGTTAAGGCACAAACTATGACAAGGTATGGACTCTGTGTTTAAATAATCTTAAAATCGATGCTTTTAAAAAAACACCATCAAATACTATTCGGTTAGAAAGAAAAGTTTGAGTAATTTCAAACATCGTTGTGCTGGAAGTAAGAACACACAATCACACCGCCTTGTGGATGTCTGGTTGGTGGGTGTCTCTTTGGCAGTGCAAGGATTTCTATTATTATTATTATTATTATTATTATGTGAGGACACGTCAGCTGGAATGTCATGGATGTTGTGGCAACATTGGATCAGCTCCTGATGTCTATCTTCAATGTTAAGAGAGGAAGTGTTGGAGGATGTTGAAGGATGAGCCAAGGGATGCTCTTCTCCTGTTGGTCAGTCCGTCCAAGAGAGAAGATGTCTCTTGAAAGAGAGTGAGGCACATGGGTTACAGTTCACTCTTCTTCTTCCCCTTCTCCCTCCTCTCCCTCCTCTCCCTCCTCTTCGGCCATGAACTCGACGAGAAGATCCGCTGTGCACATGGCCTCTCCCAGGCTGTTGACTGCCTTGCAGGTGTACTTGGCATCGTCGTCGCTGGTCACCTCGGAGATGACCAGGCTGCAGTTGCCATCCTCGTCGTAGTCGATCTGGAAGTGCCGTGTCTCCTTAATGGGCTGGTCGTCCTTGTACCACACCACCTCTGGGTCAGGGTAGCCTGTGGGTATAGATCAGCCAGATCAGCTCTTAGCTAAAGTAACCGTCAGGGATTAGTCTGTAGGAGAATATGTGAAAGATCAAGAGGGCCTTGAAAATAGCTGACTGGGATCAGGGACACCGGCAGTGGTTCTTTACCCTCAATCTTGCAGTCAAAGCGTGCCGCACTCCCCTCTACCACCTCCACGTCCTTGATGACTGTGCTGAAGTAGGGTTTCATAGGTGGCCTTTCCTCATCTTCCGCAGACTCCAGCAGCTGACTGTTCAGGTCATCTATGCCGATATAAAAGATGGACACAAAACATTATTTTTAAAAATTTTATAGCTGGAAAAGAAACCTCCTTGAATGACTAATGTAAGGCTTTGCATCCTATTAAATTTTTTAATACACAACACCTCCTTTCATTTCAGTTATTCTTTCTTCGAAAGCAGGGCAAACACACTGGAACAGGTGCACTGGCTCCTCATTCTACAAACCCAGCTGGGGCCAGAAATCTGGGGCATTTCCAAAGTTGCTTTTACCATTAACTCACAATGAATAAAAAGTTAATAATACAAATATCAACATCCTTTGTTATACTGATGATGTCACTATACTAGAGAGGACGACCTGAGACAACTGCTTATCGGGATCAAAGGAGACTTGCAGAAGAAGACAGTGGTCCTGACAACCAGTGAACTGTATAACTTCACTCTTGGTGGAGAGGAAAGAAAAATAATCAAAAACTTCAGCCCACTTGGATCAATGGTCAGCGTTGAGATAATAAGAAGTCAATAGATGACGAATCGCTCTTGGCTGAGCGGCTATGAAGGCTGTGAAACTGCTCCTGACTGAAACACCAGCGTAATGCTTTTTCATTTAAAATGACTGAAAAATGTGTTATAAAAATATCTCCCCAAACTCTTGCTCAGTGTTGACTGCAGACCTATTCATCCCATCACCGTGCACAATGATCATCTTGTTATTGATCACCACCACTGAACCTGAGACCTGTCAACACTGTGGTAATGAGATGCTTAAGATGCTCATTGCTGACAATCTATTGGCTTGACAAGTAAGCTTACAATTTGACTCTAGGCAGAAATTTTAGGAAACAGCTAAGCCAAAAATGTGTACTTCAAAATAAAGTCAGTGCACCAAAAATCTTTTGATCACCAGCCTGTGGTTAAGTAACCACAAAGTTAGCACCAGGCTCCCTGCTGTCGATAGAAAGGTCTTTCTATAAATGTTAAAGAAAGCTATAGTCATTCAGCCTTAATCTGACAGGGACCCTCAAAGTCCATTAGAAGTACAGCATAACACCACAATGGACAATAGTCCATGACTGTATGCAAGCAACTTGGGTTTGAGTGCTCCTCAATGCAGAAAGGTTTGGTTGGCATGTCACCTTCAGTGGGGTTTCCGGTGGGAGAGCCGCCCTTCTTGGCGCCGATGCCTGACAGCATGGCCATGGACGACAGCCTCCCAATCGCACGTACCGCGTGGCCCGTTTTCTGCAGGAGATCAGTGGCCTTCAGCACTTTTACCTCAAAAGTCAAGAGCTCACAAATGTGGAGACCAGTGGTTCTCAGCCTTTTCTGTGCTGCAGACCAGAGCATTTTTTCTTGGACCGGTGGTCAGTTATTACCCAGTAGCTATAATACAGTAAATACAACCTGGCTGCCATGGATTAGGCACTACAGTGTATTTCAGTAACAGCAGGTGGGACCAATATGCCCATCTCCCTGTGCACCTAAGACATGACAGGGCACATTGCACAGCATCACACTTACATTGGAATTTGAAACATCTATTTTACGCACTGGATATGGTGTTTGAGAATCACAAATTGGAAAAAATCCATACTTACATATGATGGATCATACTTTCGACTGAACCATGGTTGGCTTTTTAGTGTTTTCAGAAGCTCTGTTGCCTTTGTTTTTTCTTTTACACGAGCAGCTCGCAAAAAAATGGTTCTGAAGACCTGTCATTTTTCGTGTGAGTATTGTGCACAACAACATACGAAAAAAAAGTAGTTACCACTAGCTTACACTATGCTCTGCATCTGAACTGAAACTAAAAACTAACGCAATGAATGCTGCTCGGTCAACCACATAGCAGCATTGAACTGAATGCAGACATAACTTATTTATTTTATGAATGAATATGTTTTACAGTCAAGTAAACGGCGTACTTTTTTTCTATGCTGCCCACAATAATGCTTAGGCTGTTTATTTATATATTTATTCACTAAGTGGTCCTTCTACGGCCTGGGAAAGCACTGCTCCTGGCCCGGTATTTGAGAAACTCTGGTGCAGATGAGTAAAAGAAAAATCATGATTTAAAGTGAACAACAGCTGAAGGATGAGATTAAATTCTCTGAGCAGGTGAACTCAGCAGCACACTCGCGGTCATGCACTAAATGTGGATCAAAACAGGGCGTTATGCTGAAATAAAGTGTTCTTTTCGCAGTGCTCGTACAATAACATCATTAAATCAGCGTGACACAATAAATTTCCTTGTAAAGCTTTTTGATCTTTAGAACAAATACAGTTTGTATAATGAGTATGGCTGTGCCCTCAAATATCATTGTAAGAGATAGTCGCAGAAGAGAAATTTCCATCCATGCTCACGCTTCTGCGCTCCTGACTTAAATAATTTTGGTCCTTAACAGTTTCCATACATAACTGTTGGTGGGTTGTCTTTGCCCGGACAACCATGAGGGGATTTCCCCGATACAGACCAATAAGGAGCCCCTGTCCTGGGGTGTGTCCTCTCACCTGCCATTTGCGTCTCAGAAGGTACTTCTTCATCCTCTCCTTGGACAGCTTCTTGGCCTCCATGTTCTTTGTGTCTTGCTTGAGCCAAGCATGTTCTAAACACTGAGCGCATGTCAACCGGGCACTATGGAGAACAAGATCATCACATACATGACTTTGGACCACCACTTCCCATCGTGCTTCTCTTGTTTATTAAAATCTAACATGAGGTCCCCTGAGTACCTGACCTTAGGAAGAAATACTAGCCATGACAAATAGCTACAACCACTAACCGTAAACCGCACTCATGCTTTCTAAATTTTTAAAAATTTTTTGAAATGATAAGGATTCCATCTAAAGTTTGCATTCTTTTATATGGGGCAACAAAAGATGAAACAAAGAGCTTACTTTAAATTTTTCTTCAGTAGTCGGCTGATAAAGTCCTTGGCCTCCTCAGAGATCTCATCAAAGGCCTCGTCTTCAAAATCCCAGCTGGCAGAGGTGACGTTGGACAGCGTTTCGTTGTCGTTGTCGCCCATGAAGGGGGAAAGCCCACTGACCCTGGGTATGGCACAGACTACAGCGGTTAAGATGCGAGCAAAGTTCCAAAACGCTCTTTAGATTGTCAAAAATATTCAAGTTAAATGACTCCATTTACAGGATCCTCCTCTGCTAATGTTCTATGCCTGCAAGGACTTAGGTCAGTTTCTGTAACCCAGTGTAGACATGTCTTACAGGATGTAGCAGATGACTCCTATGCTCCACATGTCAGTTGGGTAGCCAATCGGCTCATAGTTGATCACTTCCGGGGCCACGAATTCTGGTGTTCCGAACAAAACCTTGAGCGATCCTGAATTTTCTGCACACAAACAGGAAATAAATGACATCGTAATTTTACCATGAAATTTTTGTAATGTGCAGCAAACGTAACCTATTCAGGTGAATAGGCTGCTTAAGTACCTAAGCGACGTGCCAGACCAAAGTCGATGAGCTTAATCTTGGTCCCAGTCTTGTTGACGCACATGATGTTCTCCGGCTTCAGGTCTAAGTGGACGATGCCCTGCTTGTGGATAAACTGAACGCCATCGATGATCTGCAGCATGTACTTGATGACCTCCCTCTCAGTGAGCTCAAAGTCCTCGTCGATGATGCGCTCAAAGAGCTCCCCTCCGGAGATCCTGGGAGGAACAGCAACGCTAGAACAGGTCAACTCAACATTGAACATCACCCTACCCTGATATCATAACATATTCATATCAGTGTGGTGTCATAAGTCAGTCATAATGTCATCACCACATGTTAGAAGTCTGCTACGTGTCATATAAAATACTAAGCGCATGCGGCTGCAAAGCTATTTACAGCATTTTATATGAGACGAAAAACACATGCCGTAAACACACGATCTATCCTGTCAAACTGTCATTGACCGGCTGAAAAAGGGAGGACAGTTTATTCTGAGATTTAGGAGGAAATATCACATTTTCAAGCCAAACACATCCATTCGCTTAAAAAATTCCCCTTGAAGTGTTTGCATTTTTCTCATATTTGGCAAATGGCCACTTTCCACCAGTCCCCAAATATTATTTATATTTTTATGTTTGTAATACATGGAAAAAGTAAAATTAAAAACATGCACATACATATATACGCGTGTGTGTGTGTATAATTTGAAATTTGTTTATAAAACGATGAACTAGGTCTTTTAAAAGGATGTCCACAGGCACTCAAGACAAAAGTGTTTTTTTTTTCCATATGAGGAATCGGGAGTGAAGCAGCTCGAGAAGTTTATGTTCATTATTCTATTTTTGTCTTCTCATTGTCTTCTATATAAGGCAAACAGGATTTGTGAACAAGGTGTCCACTAACAAACCGCTATTTGTGTTCAAAATCAGACATATAATGCCAATGATGGACAGCAGCAGAACATCGCAAGCGTTTCCTCCCGTTTATTTTACAGTCCAAGCAGAATCTTGTTCTGCTTACAAGGGCATCTGAGGTAACAGATTTTTATGCCCCAGTGTTACTAATTCCTAGACTTTTAAATTTCGTTATAAATATAGGTAGATGGACCCATTAATATTCATTTTATCTAACTGTATGGGCTTCTTGTCAGGTCAAAAGGGAGAAGAGCACTCACATCTCCATGACCATGACGATGTCAGACTTGCCCTCAAAGGCATCCACACATTGGACCAGCTTGGGATGGTGCAGGCAGTTCATGATGCCGATCTCCTGCCTCACGCTCTCCTTGTCCTTCGCTGAGAAGGCCTTGATGAACTTCCCTGCCCACACCTTTTTAGTGGCCTTCTCCACCAGCTTGAACACCTGTCCAAACTTGCCCCTGAAACACAAATTGAACACTTTCCTCAGCTCAAGGGTGGGCTCACCTGGCTACGAGAACAATATGCCTCTCGCGCGCTGTCTGCCGGGGACACGGGGGGTCACTCACGTTCCGAGCCGCTCCTCCACATCATAAAAGTCCTTCACTGTCTGGTTGGTCTTGATGACCACGTCTCTGTATTCTTGTTTCTCTTCATCTGCAGAAATGCAGCAAAACAGCGAGGCGACACACAGAACAGTCAAACCGTGTTATCACCTTTACCTACTTATTGTGAACTTATTCTGACGTGTTTTTTTCGCAACCTTCTCCTGCAAAGTAGATGCGAACGAAAAATTTAAATAAAACTCTACCACATCCTCATACCTCCATCAGAAGCTTCGGCCTCCTCCTCCTCTTCTTCTTCTACCTTTTCCTTTTCTGAGAAAAAGACAGAAGATTGTGAGTGACCTTTGCTTCTTCATTAGTCTGGCATTTGCGTCTCAGTGGTTTTGTTTACAGTCAGAACCGGATCCCAGGAATTTCCTGCTATTTTAACCTGGACCCCTGCTGTGTGACATCCAAAATCCTCAGGCTTGTGGTACTTGAGTTACAGTTAAAATCGGAGTGGAAAAGGATGAGGGACAAAAGGTCTTTTTATACATAAATGAAGGGCAGAAGTTTAGCTCCAGTGCAGAATGCAGCTGGGTTGCAGGTTATATTGACTCATCCTGCTTTTTAAAATGCTGTTTGAATAAATTGACCATCAGTGTTTTTATGAAAAAAAAAGCTTTGGACACTTCATGCATCAAAAAAGAGACAATAAATAGTGCGAGATTTAATTTTATTGTAAAGAGAAAGAACTCTGTGGTCGATGTTCTGGGGTTCAACTGGACCCGTAGTGTATCCTGGTCAGTATTTGTAGTGGACCACAGAGAAGTAAAGGACACTTTGAAGCAACCACTAGGGGGTGCTCACCTCCTTCCTCCACCCCGACCGTGACGGGGTCCGACTCGGCGCTGGGCTCCCCAATGCCGTAGATGTTGACGGCTCGCACCCGGAACTTGTACTGGCGGTCGGGCAGCAGGTCCTGCACGTTGTATGAGGTGCTGTTGCAGGACACCAGTGGCTTCCACTCCTGATCCACCGAGTTCCAGATCTCCAGGTTGTAGGACTGGACCACGCTGCCGCCGTCATAGGTGGGGCCGTACCACGAGAGGGTGAGGGAGGACTGGCGGATGTCCGAGGCAGCGGGTACCCGTGCTGGGGGGTCCGGCTTGTCTGGAAAGCACCAGTCACAGGCAGGTTAGGCCAGTTAGGCTACTCCCAGGTAAGAAGGTGTCCCTTATTCCAGAATGTCTTGTTCACCTGCATATCATAGCCTCAAAAAACTAATAAAAGCATCATTTTTTCACAGTTTGCGGTTCAGAAGAGAATTTTTTGCAAGACAGCCACACTGGAAATATCATTTTTTATGACAACATACAGGGGCAGCAGGTAGCATAGCGGTTGGTAAAGTCACCTTTGAACTGAAAGGGCTTAGGCTCAAATCCCCCTTTCGGCTGTAGTACCCTTACAAAATGGATTAGTTACTTAACCATTAGGTCATGTTCTAATCGAATGTGTCTAGTTTTTCAACGCTGTTTCACCTGAACACTCAAAATGAACCACTGACAAATTCATTGAATTTGACTCGTGTTTTATTCACATTCTCCATCTCTTGTGTGCCCAGTCAGATCTGGCCAACCATTGGAAGTGAATAGTTAAAACTATAGGAAAGACCAAAGAGTATCAAATACAAGATTGAGGAGTTCACACACACACAGACACCCAGAATGACCATTTCCGGTAAAAGTGTAGAACTTGCGGTAATGACCAGGAATTAAGTTGTGCAAACAACATCAATGGATCTTATGTCACTTTAAAAACTACTGAGCTGCCCAGTTTTGGACAGAAAAACCAAAAATAGAAAGCTGTCTCCAACATAACCCAAAGGTTAATGATGAAAGCGTTGGCTAAATTAATAAATCTAAATGTTATCATAAAGTAAACCAAAATGGAGCATCCAGTTTGAGATGGAGCAACTTTTAAATAACGCAGGTCTTTGGATCCAACCCCAGTGCTGAACAAATAGCAGTCATGCCTCATGCCTGCATCTGAACCGAAGTACGTGAGGGACATATAAATCTGCTGGACAGCAGTCTAAGTGTTCGGGGAACAGAGGCCAAAAGCAGGCAGGCTGCGGTCGCGGTGCTGCGGCAGGAATTGGACCCCTTTGTTTACAACTTTTGCCCCTTACCTCCAGTTTACAGTGACAGCTGCGGCTTTCTGGGTGGAGGAGAAAACGGGCAGGATGGGGCACTTTAAAGGCACATGCAAACAAAAGTGGACTGGTTTGTGTGCTCTAGGGACCATGGAACGCAATTTACATCTCCACAGATGTATTCACACCATGCTGGACCTCAAGTCGCACATGGCCGGCAGAGGTGACACCATCTCTCCTCGATGTCCTAAACATACACGGCAAATCGTGAGATTAAAATTCTTTGTGTGCAAAAGCACGCGGATCCCCTGTTATAAATAGCAGCTACCATTATGCTGGTTATGAAGGTGATATGGTGATACGGTCTCCTGCTTCCGCTTTGATGCCGTCTGTGAAAATGCTGTGAGACCGACTCTTAACAGAGCACTGATCTGCGACTGATACTGTGCTCTTGGGTTTTCTAGAAGTTGCCATGCTCGCATTGTCAAATCAATTACTATGACCTGGTCTGTGCTATAACATTCAAATTGGTCAGGTATTATGCTTCTGGCAAAATCGAGCCTTTGACGCTTTCTGTGCTCATTCCAGCTTGAAAAAAAAAAACGTGGCAAAATCATGAAAAATGTCTGTATTAGACCAAAAACAGACCGACCGCGGGGGCTATTCCACTACCCCTTCCCCTCCCTGATGTCTAACAGCATCTGGGCTATTCGGATGTGGGTTCGGATGAATCTCAGCCTGTTTGAAGTTTACGTGTTCTCCTTGTGTCTGCACGGATCTTCTCCGAGTGGGCTGGTTTCCTCCCACAGTCCAAAGATATGTTTTTATGGTTACTTGGTCATTGTAAATTACCCACAGTGCGTGACTGTGTGAGTATGTGTGTGTAGCCACCCTTCCATCCTTGCATAGGACTCGGTGATTCTGACACAGGGACTGGGCCACCATGACCCTAACAAGGACAAGCAGTTACTGAAAATGAGTGAGTTGAGAAACTGCAGCCAATATAGCAGTTATAGAATAAATCTGATTAAATAACACGTTAAAAATAAGCACCAGAGTTGCAAAAATAATTGAAATGTGTATAGGTGTGGCTGCATAGATGGGCATTTACAAATGCATATTTATGAGTAGGTCCTTCAAGCAAGCACTGGCAAACATAGTCCAAAAATACCGCGGTCATTGAAGTTCAGGGACCATGATGTCAAACACACAATGACTGTTCAGTACCAGTGAAAAGTCTGAGCATGTCTGAGGACCTGAGCAACACCTGCCTAGGAAGAAGTGGACAGAAAAGTGAAAGCAAAGAAATCCAGTTTCCTCCATATATGGAAACCGCTGCAGATGGTCTGTGAACAAATGTGGGCTAACTGAATGCATAGAGATAAAACACAATAATAAAATTTCCCAGCAAGTGGACTCAACGTTTGGCCTGGTGCCACATACACACACACACACACACACACACACACACACACACACACAGGTCTGCAGGCGGCGCTTCATCCAGGGGAAGGGCCGGGGTTCGGGCCATGCAGACGCAGAGTCTCGTGCATAACGGAGAGACCGGGGAGAGAAAACAAATCCATAAAAGGGCCGGGGATACGATAATACCAAGCTAGCGCCCACACCCCCACGCACCCTGACTCCACCTTGTGCTCTGACATTCCTGTTGTGGCTGCACAGCTGGACGCACCTTGGACAGCTGGCCGCGTCGCACAGGTGAGAAAACCCATAAGAGCGCTGCAAAGCGCAGGGCAGTAAACCCCTTTCAGGCGGCTAGCAGGGACATAAACACGTTGCCAGCCTGGCACTCGCACCCTGCAATATACTTGCTTGGGAGAGACATTAAAAAATTCCAGGCTATAAATCTGCCTTAAAAGATTTGATTATCTTAAGAGCTATTTCCTTGGACTAACAACCCCTCAATTCGTGTTTCTTGGTTTTGGCTGCAGTATGAGACCCGCCAACACCGTTTATTGAAAACATCAGAAGGCATCTATTATGACAAATGTGCATAGAGGGAAAGAGGCACATTTTGGATGAAAAAAAAACCCTATAAGTAGATGCGATTGTTTAAACCAAATGTGGTCAATCATTTTAAGAACATGAATCGTGCCAGTCAGGAAGCGCAGGAAAGTTCCACTTCAAACTTTGAATGTCTCAGAATAACATTATTGGATCACTCGCTTACCACAGCTTAACAAAGGGCAGCTTCAGCATTTCAAACACAGAAAATAAAATCCCAAAGATAATTTAACAGTGGAAGTTGGATTCCGTTTGAAGGAAATGAAGTAGGAAGCAACATACCGACTATGGTGAGATTGAGGGAGGCCTGTCTGGTGCCAGCCTTGTTCTGCAGCTCGATGGTGTAGCAGCCGCAGTGGTCCGGCTTGGTGGGGGAGATGGTCAGCTGGCTTGTTGACTCGGTGCTGTTGATGGTGATGTTACCTGTCCCGCCCTCGATCTGTGGGGGGTAAAGCGCATATCAGCAGTTTAGTGGCTCAATACTGGGATCAAACACATATTGCATTATGAACAGCAGATAGGAACCTCTGGAATTTCCCCAATTTAATCTTTCCGCCATTTAATGAAAATACGCTAAAGCTAAGACAGTAAAACTGACACCCAAATAAGGCAGCTGGTTCTAAATGAGTCAAATTTTATGATTATGTATTTTATTTCTCAATACATGATTATTTTTGGGATCAGTGGAGGGGAATTGGGGGGTGACAGTCCAGAAGGAGATGGTCCTCACTGGCTTCCTGAACTTGAGCCACGTGCAAGTGATGGGTGGTGCTCCAGCAAACTTGCAGAGTAGGTTCACATCCTGTCCCGCCAGGATCTTCATGTCTTCTGGGAACTGGATGATTTGTGGTGGGATGGCTGGAAGAAGCAAGGTACAAATTTGTGACTTTGTTTCCATACACCTATAACCCTGTCCATCATCCCAGATCTGTTCCACTTTTATAAACCCCCATCAGCTCCACTCAGCATGACTGAACCCTTTTTAATACCAACAACACCCCCATTACACCAAACGCATCTCCCTTCATCCAGCTCCCCTGACCAGGTCCATCTGCTTCTGTCAATCTGGGGGTGAGATGTTTGGGAAGGCCCTGTGATTCCCTGCTTCAGCAAGTCTCATTGTGGCTAACAGTATAAAGCTCATCCAGCTCAGCAATGCATAATGACAACAGCTGCTGAGATTGAATCCTTCTCCCAGCGTTTCAGAGGGAGCACTGCACAGGAAGGACTTAAACTCAGAACAACAGGACTCCACAGAACGAAAAGGATGACCAACCAAAGCAGAACCAGCCCAGCTTACTGCACATAAAGACGTGAGAATTCCATACAGGGCATCAATGAGAAGAGGCCATTTTGGCCCAAGTCTTGGAGTCGCTTTGATGCTCTCCTGGATCCTTGCAGAGATGACTTACCTTGTTTTGGAGGTGTCTTTGGGGCTGGCTTCTTCTTTATCCTTGCTTCATCTACAGAATTACCACAGAATGCACAGGTCAAATCACTGAACCATGTAGTTTAGCCAGTAAATAAAATTTCTGCATGGTAAATGTCCTAAGACCATAAAATAAAACAATAAAACAGTCTGGTTGCCTTGTAAAACACCTAGTATATTTTACTAAGGAACAGTTACAAGGACATACAGTACTTTTTCTCAACTATATTAGGTACTGTCTGTCATATGTCAAAGAAAGGAAAATAACTGGATTATGATATTCTGCCTAACACAAAAGGGCAGAGACTATTTATGGTGATTTTTTTTGCTCTATCACTCTTGGCAAAGAGCACCGCAGTTATAAATAACATATTGAATGACGGCAGTATTGTCAATCAAATGAGTTCTTTTATTTGAAAAAATATACTGAGATGAGTGCTTTAAAGTCATGCCGGGAACAGGTGAAAAGAGGCACACACACACACGCGCGCACGCACACACACACACGCGCGCACACACACACACACACACACACACAAATAAACCAAAAAAAAACAAACCAGTCTGAACGTGACTCAACGAATAAAGTACGNGCGCGCGCGCACACACACACACACACACACAAATAAACCAAAAAAAAACAAACCAGTCTGAACGTGACTCAACGAATAAAGTACGTTCATCTGAATGACACAATGTCGTCTTTTGTTACATAACAAAGTAAAAAAGGTACAACGAAATAAATGAATCCCTCAAACAACAGGTTTAAAGAGCTCAGTGCTATTACCCCGCTGGGTCAGTTCCCATTGCGGGGGGCTCTAATCTCCAGTGTTTCTACATATTGAAAAAAATAATCAGTTGCTGAATGTAAAAATGTTCAAGTAAAAGGTATTATTATGCATGATAGCATATAGTACTTCTGTTTGTTCAGCTGTTCTGT
Organism: Arapaima gigas; assembly: GCA_900497675.1. NCBI lineage: Eukaryota > Metazoa > Chordata > Actinopteri > Osteoglossiformes > Osteoglossidae > Arapaima > Arapaima gigas. The sequence goes on from UFQX01000311.1 coordinate 254,591, forward strand.
CAGGTTGAAGACGAGCACAAGGCTGCTCACAGAGTGACTTGTTTTTCTCTAAAAAACCACAAACAAGAAAATTAATACAATCCAAGAAAAGTGGTTTTCTAATCTTTTCTACATTCTACCGTATCTACATTTTTTATGATGTTTCCCTCATCGAGCTGTTCTGTACCGGTGTACAACGCAGCCGGAATCTCACACAGCATCTCTGTAGCTCTGGGACTAAATTGTTCCTTTCAAAAACCCGCCACTGGCCGAAAAAAGACAGGAGAAAAGACGACCGGCGTCTTCTTATATTAACACTTTTTGCCCCCCGTTGTGGAAATAAAATGACCCGCAATTAGCACAAAAAAAAAAAAAAACTTTCTAACTAGGTTACAATCCAACTGTATTTAAATGAAGTTTTCATTAGACTTTGTGAATTATATATATTTACATCGCATCATTTACAGTAGTAATGGCAGTTTTTTTATTACATATGAGGAATTCAGTGTAGAATGTATATAAAACTAGGCAAAAAAGGAGAAAATGTGTCCCCGCCATCCCATCCCGGAGTTTACACATTTATATCGCAGTTGGTTGAGCAGAATATCTTTGAGGGAGAGAGGGTAAGTGATACGTGGTCAGAAAGAAAGGAACTCCAGTGCAATAGCCTTTGAAGAATAGGGCAACTCTTACATTTCATGTTATTTTGAAGTAGCCTTTTTTGGTAACACTAAAAATAGCCCCAAAGAATTCAGGAAATCCCTGTTGCCGCTATTTATTTAACAGTCGGTCATCGGCAAAAAATAACATGCCTGTAAAACAAACGAACAAAACTGAATTTAATCTGCGGAGAGGTGAGCAGAGCTGTGAGATTACATAAGGATCCACTTTGGTCATGTTCTCCTGACACCTCTGGCATTCCTGTTTACAGTCCTATGCATTCAAAGCCTCCATTTTCCATAAACAAGATTAAGTCTGTTGATGAATGAAATGGTCCTATGAAAGTGTTTACAACATAAGCTGAATGCTGGTGTCAAGCTTTGGAGGTGTCACTCAGATCTGGAGGATCTACTGTACCAAGGCCTTGGAGATTAAAAAGAAAAAAAATGGGGTGAAGGTAGACCTGATGCTTCTGTGACAACAGCAAGAATAATACACGTAACTAGGCAATATCCAATTAAATCCTCAGAGAGAAATCCTGGCACTGTTCCATTCCAACCCTGCTGCCAACCCACGTCTCTCATGCAACAAAGACCCGATAATGGGGGCAACAGAGTGACAGATGTCCCCTGCATTGAGCAGCAGGAAGAACAGCAGCTGGACTTTCACCGGGACATTGCTTGGCTCACCCTTTGACTTTGTGGCAGAGCACACAAAGTGACACATTGAACCTGACCTTCTCTTATGAGGCCTGGAAACCCTGGATGAATCATGGGATCAGAGTGAATCCTGGTTCCTGTGACATGAGAAGGATCAGACATGCCATATGAGGAACGGACAACATGGCTGACACCATTACTTTTTCTAACGTGGAGGGTCAATAACGTGGGATTAGACCAACAAATCATCGGGTGACAGGAAAGACACCAAAACCATAAGGTCACCAAGGGAACTGTCAACAATCTGGCATTACTTTCACAGAAGATGCGCGCTCTCTTTTTTGGGACACTCGGTCTCCTGCCACCCATCACTAAGACAAGGGCAAATAGCTACCTTTCATAAAGAGACATTTCAACCTTGAAACTGACCCCAGATGAACAAAAAACCTTTTGAGTATGTTCCCAAAAACCCTAACATCCTAACAATTTCAAGTCAACGCCAGTTTACACTCTTAGCAGCTATTTGTGACAGAATAGCTGGCGTTTCTGGTGACATAACATGGCATTAACATTCCTCTATACTTAGATCTTATACTAATTTTCAGCAACAAGCATAAAGACTGGATAAAGTTCCTGGTGCGATTATAAATCTCTAAGTAAAGATTATCTGCCATCTACATGATGAAGTGCAACAAAGAATCCCATTCACTCCAACACAAGTATTCGGATGCAAGTGTCACACCAACCTGTGATTTTTATTTAGAAATCTCAGCACTACTTCTCAGGAAATTCCAGATTTTTTGGACCCTGTCCCTTTTGGTGTTAAAATAAAATATACAAATCATGACCAGGACTCAATTTCACTGGAGATGTGTCTTGTCCTGGAATATAAAGTCTACACAGATTCTTTTTGAAGCTGAACAGATTAAAGGGTCTAAATGCAAAAACTTTCCATCTATGATGCATTCTGAATGAAGATAAAACATGCACAACCGCAACAAAAAACCCAGAATGAACCTCACTTCACTAGACACTCTTCACAGAACCTCAAGAGAATGTTATCTTATCGCAATCTAATGTCAAAATTGAACCTCACTGTGAAATTTTATTTCACCACAAACAACTGTTTGTTGGACCACTCCAGCATGAGGCCAAAAAAGAAAACAGAGAAGAGCTCTTTCGCGTGTAAATCTCTAAGCCCCTGTTATTGTCAAGCACTTGTCCTTCAGTTTAGATTCATAAGGCTTGTTTGGATGTAACACATTCCAAACGAAGTTCTTGGTATCCCAAAGCTGGCAGAATTGCTCCAGAACATCTGAGTATGGGGGGAAAAAAGCCAGGCCTGGGATGCACGTCTCTGTCGAAGAGCAGAGCGAGGAGCAGGGAGATGCACTCCATACATGGAAGTCTGGGAAAGAAGGGACGAGCTGGCGGTAATGGCCAACGCCTGCTTCTACTCCCACTACTCAGATGGACATTTGTGTGCAAGGGCTAAGGTACTAGGGCTTAAGGGCAGACATTTTAATTTAGCCCTGAGAACTGCACAGCTTTATTAACATTAAAGCTTAACTAACCCTTAACACTGCTTAACATATTTATCCATTAACACTGCCTAGCATAGTTAACCTCAAATTCTGCATAGCTTATTTGGCCTTTAACAAAACATAGCTTAATTACTTCCTTATGCTACATGGTGTGGTCAACTCTTAACACTGGATACTTCAACCATCCATTAATGCTATTTCCATTCATCTGATTTAACACTGCAGTAATTCCTCAATATCCAAACTCTCTGTGTCTGAATTTTAATGGCTCAGCCATAATAAAAAAATAAAAACGTAAATTAAAATTAAAATAAGCTTACAAAATCAGTAAGTAAAAACTGTACAGTACTGTACAGTGTACTGTAATAAAAAATAATGCTGCATGTATTTTAATATTGCATACAGGTAGGAATTTATCCAAAGTGAACATTTTTGAAAACACGCTTTGCTGTCTTATCAGCTGTTTCCGCTAATTTTACTTTGTCTGAACACAGTTACGCTGCATCACAAGTTTGCTGCACCATTATTTTTTAAATAAACCTAGTTATTTAAATGCCAGTAGTGTCATACAAAGAGGAGAGCATGGCAGGTTACTCTGACACACATCTTTATTCCCTTTGTTCAACATCTCTTAACACTGAACTCAGCCTGCGAGCTCCACCATGCGCCCTCTCTCGTAACAGCGACTAAGGTGAAATGCCCTGAGCTGTACAAACTGCACAGCGGTATAAAAATGGAAATTAAGTGTTTCTAATTAGGTAAGTGGTGTTTACAGTGTTTATGAGGTTGAAGTCATGGATTTATAGCTATATAAATGTTTTCTGATTTTCTGGGAGCTCATTATTTATCTATTTTCTCATATTTAAATTATACTGAGGGATTAGCGTACATAGTTTAGTCTTCACTGAGTACTTTAAATATTACTTAGGAATGCAGAACTCCATCAGCCTTTAAATACCTTAAATAGTCCTCAGCTCTGCAGATTACATAGAGCGATTAGCCCTTAACAGTACAACCGGTTATTGAACTCTTAACAGTAGCCCTGTAAATTAGGGACCTTTTTCTAGGAAACAGGTCTTGTCAAAACACGACAGTCATTAGATGATTCATACTCACACGTGCAAATGAAGAATAACTGACTGCGATTAAACTGGTCTGCTGAATATCATACTTTTCTAGAACCCCTTTAAATTAGTCTCCAAAATTCTGCTTAAACGGTTCTTACTGCAAAACTGATGTCAGAACATAACACCCTATTCCACCTGCATGGGTTCTACCTGCACACGTGGCTTTGGGCAGACCTCTATTCCCTCACTTCTACATATTAAATAGAGACCTGGAGATCTGCAGGCTTTGGCTATAGAAGGACACCCTCTGCCTCTCTACCTTTGGAACAGCAGAGACACGCTACAGAAACTCACTTTCTGTGGTCGGAGTGTTCTTCTTGGTTTTCTTGTCTGCCGCTGTGGCGCTGACATCTGTGGGATCTAAACGCAAAGGGATAGAGTTCATTCGGTGACCTTCTCTAAGCTGCAGGAAATCTGTCAACATTTCTCACTGTTGGCCTGAATGATCCTTATTAATGTCTTTCTAACCAGTATAGCAGTTAATAAAATTACAAAGGTATATGTGGAGACAGTGAGATGGCCAGCAATGTTTCATACATTTCCAGACTCTTCCACATGGCAGGGAAATTACCTGCTGCTGTACCTGAACAGGTACTCCAAATTTCTGAGTAGCTTAACATAAAAATTGTCACCACACTTGTGATCTAAACATTTTCACCCTCTAAGCACATAGTACACATTTTATGCTATCTGTACATCAAAAAGCCCTGTACCACATTCCACATTTAAAATACAGACAGTGCAGAATGACACCACAATGCTCCTTGATGACAGCGGCATCAAAAATCACACATTAGTTGAGAAGATTGTGCCGCTGTGTTACTTTGTTTGTTGAGAGACCTCACATAGGGGCAGGGAGGTGAGCTGGTGTCGGTGGGGTGCAGGGTCTTACCATCCACCAGGACCATGCATTCGCACTCAGCCCGGCCAATGGTGTTCTCAGCCCGACACTTATACTGGCCCTCATCCTCGGGCAGAGCCTTGTCGATGGTCAGGGAGCAGTGACCTCCTGTAGATGATGGACGTTTTTTAAAACATTGTAGGTATCAAGCACCGTCTAGGAGTGTCAAGCACTCTTAGGAAGGAATCAAGACACTTTCTGAGAGTATCGAGTATTCTTGAGGAACTGAGCCACCGTCTGGGGGTGTCAGAAATCAAGCCTCCTTTGGTGGTATGTATGGCACTGTGGTGGTTTAGAGAGCCGTGTCAAAAGGTTATTCGAAAAAATCTCCACACACAGCAGATCGAAGTATCTTTTGTGATGCTGGATGGTGAAAAATATTATCTGAGCTCTAACCTTGAATGAGCTTTACAGTGTGAGCAGGAGGGAACTGAGGGGATCGTCTAAATCACCAGGGGTCTATATGGTCAGAGAGGGGCATTCGGGTGTAAGATGCTGCCTGGGATAAAAGTGAACTCATACTCTAAAAACAGCTTCACATCATCACCTCAATCAAGTTTTAATTCAAACTATGTTTATTTTCTTAAACACCAAGCCAAAAACATGGTCTGCAGATCACTTTGCATTGACGCAAAGGCTGTGCTGTACTGTAAACAGACCTGGGTCAGGTTTGGGTCTCTAAAGGAACTTTAACACATTTAACACACATCACTCAAACCTCCGTTTTCATATTGTCTCACTAAACTTTCTTCCAGAATCCTGAAAGGTGACAAGTGGACCTTCAGCTAAGGAGCCCAGGTCCAGCAGTTTGACCTGCTTAAACGCTCTCAAAAACTGAACTTCTTTCACCTTCTCATACATCAACATACCAGACATACATCTCAGGACATGCAAAACGAGTAAAAATTATTATTAACTATCTTAGTTGGACACTTTTTTTCCCCAAAGCAGCTTAGCGAATCAAAACACGAAGCTACTTACAATCATTTACCCGTTTTTACGAAGGGGGTCATTTTTACATCTGAAAACTAAAGCAGGAGCGGGGTTTCAAGCTGTGGTCCTCCAACATCAAGTCGACATCCCTAATCGCTGTTCTACCTACTGTCCCAGGTTCAAAAAGTGTCCTTTTCGAAATGGGCATCTGTAGAACCTTAAAGCAGTGATGAATGGGTAACCATCGAATAGGGACCACCAGCTCTCATTACAACTGAAAGATAAATAGGGGGAAAACAACCACTGCACTGTATGTCATTAAAAAAATCATGGACAGACAGTCTGGCATTCTACTCACGTACAGAAAAATTTGCTCTCAAGAAGACACTCTGAAGCATAGAGGCAGAGTTATAAATGTGTGTGAAATAAGTGGAGCCCCCGAGGGATTTAAAAACGGGGAATCCCCTATTCTGGCCATTTCCATCTGCAAAAGAACGCGAGCAGACCATGGGGCCCACACTGAGGAGATTCTTTAGCCAGATCACAAAGGGTCTGAAAGGACAATGATGTAAAAGAGCCAAAATAACACTGGCTTCCCAAAGCAAGCAGGGTATATTCTTACAGTTTCTCTCGGAGGGATTACGGCCCCATCACCATCTCCATTACAATGCACTCCTATTACACATTCTGCACTTTCACATTTACTGGCTGAAACACCGCCCTTCTCAACCATCATTGCTTGTATTTGACACTGCGCTACCGCTCCCAGCGATCCCGTCTGCGCAGCCGAAGCGATGAGAGTCATACTGAACACAAGCGGTCCTACCTTCTTGAGAGAGAAGGATGAACTTTGATGGTTTTATGATCTTGCCGTCGAGTGTCCAGGTGATAGTAGCCGGCGGCTCAGCACTGACCTCGCACTCCAGCCGCAAGCACTCGCCATCCAACACGGTGATGTCCCTCAGCTTCTGCATGAACTCGGGGGCTTTTCCCGTGTCACCGCTCCTGCTGCCATTAATCCCAGCGTCTACGCAGTTCACCTCCTTCTCGGGTTTCTCTTTGGGTGCCAGACCCTTGGACACAGGACCCTTGAGCGCTGGATCGTTAGGCACCGGACTCGCTACATTGTTCTCAACCGGTGTTGGCACCGGCGGCTTCTTCTTGTTGCCTAGCACTGACCTGAAATCAGTAGCAGCATTTTTTTGGGGCTCCCCCTTGTCGGAACCAATTTTGGGGACACCGCCGCCCTTTTTGCCCAGAACGGCGCGGAAGTCCACCTGCTGCGGTGAGCTGATCTTCCGCTCATCTTCCGACAAGGTCTTCGGCTTGACCTGCCGCTGAAGGTTGGCTCGGAAGTCCATCTGCTCGGCGACGATCTCCTTCAGGTCCTCCTCGGTGAGACTCTTAGTGGCAACGCTCCTACCCAAAACACTGCGGAAGTCCAACTGCTCTGCCTCCTGCTGGCGGATGTGCTCCTCGGCACGCTGCCGCGTCTCCACACGCCGGTGCAGTAGGCCCCTCGTGTCACACTCGGGCCCCTGGTCCTGGTCCGCACGCTGGGCAGCTCCGCCGAACACTGTCCCTCGCACGCCTCCGGCCCCCTGACAAGTCCTGCTTGCGGCAGCCAAAAGTGGAGGAGGGAAAAAAGGAAGGGGGGGGGGGGGTTGGAGATGTTTAAAAGGCTTGGCAGCAGTGGTCCTCGCTCTACAACAGGTTAATTAGAGCAACACAATCCGCCACAATGTTGCATCAGTGATGACTCCAGTGCCCTTATAAGGGAACGAGTTCAGCCGCAGGACCTCTGGCTCTGCCCCCTGGAAGAATGGTACAGCTGTGGGAGGTAAACAGTTTGTTTGGTCACATTTGGGGATCAGGCTGATTTAGAGCCAGCCCTGTGGGGGGTAACAGTGCCATGCGAAAATAGCAGCACGGAAAGGGCGACTAGGCTGGGGGGGTGTTTACTTACGACTGAAGAGGCTCCCCGACGGACCCCGTTGGATCCCCCTTTACCAGGATGTGGGCCACACAGCTGCAGTCTCCCACTATGTTTCTGCAATAGGAACAGAGGTTTCACAGGAGGCCTGGATGGTGTTGTGAGCTAGGAGCGATGTGAAGGGGTGGGAGTTTAAACAGTGCGAATAGGAAAACTGAAATTTACTTTTATTGCAGGTTCAAAAGACACAGAGGAAGAGGGGGAGAGGGAAAGCTGTGCGACCAGCACAGGGAGCATCGCTCGTGGCCTCTAGGTGCTTTCGTTTCCCCTTTGTTTATTTGCACTTGTGTAACATTTTAACCCCTGACCCTCCATCCAGACTCTTTTTTCCAACCGGTCACCTCGGGCCTCACATCCTCCAAAGTTTATGTTACAGCGTTACACACACGGGCCTTATATGGCAATAAGCATCATGTGCACTCATTCCTTCAGTGAGAAGAGCCCAGACCACACGTTCACAACTACACCGCCTTGTCATATAATAAGTATGTTCTGCATGTAAGCACTGACACTAATTATAAAATGTATAAAAAGTTGCTCCTCAAAATGGAAATGAGCAAAATAAAGTGAATTTGCCCGATTCCTTTTATAGAAAGGCCAACGTGTTTATCAGATATGAGAGGGAAGTTACTGCGATGCCATTCCCACGTCACATCATCTTAAGGAACAGCAAGGAGAAGCTGCAAGTAGTCCGAAAAGTAGTCCGTACTTCAGGCTGATTTCGTATTCCCCGGCATGGTGCGCCTTGACCCTCCTGATGAGCAGGGTGACCACGTCCTCCTTCTGCAGGAGCTCGAAGTCCACCCCTGATGACAGCACCTGGCCGTCCTTCTTCCAGAGAAACTGTGGGAAGGGGTCTCCGGCGATGGCACAGGACAGCAGCGCGTGCTCCCCCAAGTTGGCCGACGTGGACTTGGGCTTGCTGATGAACCAGGGCTGCACTCCATCTTGAGGTTCTGAAAGATGTAGAACAGGACCATCACCTCCAGGATCCACCGATCCCACTCACCCGTGCTCTGCATTCGCGTTGAGGCCCGAAAAAAGGAGGCAGTGAAGCGGTTTAGATGTCGATACCTAAGGTTTATATCCCTGGAGGTTCGGTGCCACAAGGCATTTAGGCTGATTAATTCCAGTAAAAAACCCAGGATAAACAACCAGAGCGGAAAACTGCAAATGCCGTGAATCAATCTAGATAGCCATCTCAGCAAAAACATAATGGGAAATAAATTTTGAAACAAGGAGTCTGTGAACTCCTTAAATTGCTTGTGATTTACCCTGCATTAAATGTAAAATGACTTTCTTACTATTATTTTTCTGACAACTGTATTCATACATTTGGATGCCACGTCCAACAATGGCTGACAGTGATATATATATATATATATATATATATATATATATATATTACGAATGTCACCTGTCAAACACCGGCTAACAGTGTTGCTGAAGAGCTCACTAAACAATTATATGATTTCTTGCTGAGCTTTTGAATGGTTATTGCTATACACAGATGCACACAGATCTCTCTCTCTTCCGTTCAGCACTCAGACAAACAGCTCTCATCTGCCTGATATTTTTTTGGAAAATTAAAAGAAAAAGGACAGACTTGGAACCGGCCTTAGTGCAGCAAACAGCTAAGGGAGACTTGAGCAGCGGCGTGTGGAGATGAGCAGCTTGAAGACACTACCCTACATCAGATGGTTAGTGAGGCGTCAGATGCCACTGTTAGCTGCGAGTAGCAAAATGACAGGGTAGAAGAGAGGCAAAAGGTGAGGTTGGCAGCTTTTTGGAGGAAAAAACATTGCATTAAGTGTGTTCTGCCGCAGCAGAGATATGTTGAGATGCAAGGTTGCCGGGGCAAGATGATGGCTCTGTTTGCTCATACCTTGCACTGTGAGGACGGCCTCGGTGTGGGCCCCACCCAGCTCATTCCACGCCTCACAGGTAAACCTCCCAGTGTCCTCGGGGAAGACCTCTTGGATCACCAGGCTGTACTCCTTCCCCCGCCGCTCAAAGTGGAAGTCCTCAGACTCCTGGATCTCCTGCCCGTTGTGTAGCCACGCAACCCGAGGCTGAGGGTAACCTGGGCAGCACACAGAAGGATGTTGGGTTTTGATCCCACTGTGGGGTCAAAGTGAACCATTTTTCTCAACCCGTATGTATGAAATCATAAGACTACATAACCAAAACTGCTGCTACTGGTTCAGTAGTGTGGCTAGAGTTGCAATATAGAAGAGATCCTTACATTATCAATGAATAATACAGCCTGGATGGGAAGACTGCCCATCACAGGGGAGAAAACATATTCATTCAATCTCTCTTTTTCTCTCTATCTCACACACACACACTAAAAGCAACTTAGAGTGAGCTGGTCATCTGAAACACACACCGCTGGACTGTGGGAAGGAAGCAGAGCAGCTGGAGGAAACCAGTGCAAAGAAGAGAAGAACATGGAAACTCCATACAGACCGAGACAACCTCATCCAAACCTTCGACAAGAGTTGCATCACCATACCTTCTTAAATGAGGTACATTTAGGTGTAAAGAGGTAGGCTGGGAAATTATAGTGTAATGGAATTGGCCCAAAACCCATTAGAACACATTGACACCCAGAAGAAAACAGCAGGGAAAAAAGCATGGAGCCAATACCCTGGTGTGGAGCTTTGTGTAAAACACAGAGCTGAGAATAGTCAGGAACTGACTGCAACTGGTTTCTGAGACGACAGCATGGAATAAACAGGCAATGTAAAAACCCTCTCAACATTCCTCTCCAGATGTTATCTGAATTTTGTTAGAGAATCCAAAGATAAACTAGGCATCGGCAAGGAATGTCTTTCCGACTGTTTTTTTTTTTTTTTTAATTTATGTCCGCATAGACCGTTCGAAAGGAACCGAATATGAACTGAAATGGAAAGCGTGTGCAGAATTTCTCGGAATGCAGGGCGGCAGCTATCAGTGGGAAGTCCTGACTGAAAGGAGGAACGAAGCCAGGAATCGGTCGCTGAAACACAACATGACACCGTGTCAAAGATACGCAAATGGTTTCTGAAACATTTTCAGGTTATTTTCCACAAAGCAGGAGTTTCAAATCCATGTTCCACAAATATATCAACTGTTATTCTTCCTTTGTCTGCTTTTCGTCTGCTCGATTTATTCATCTAGTCAAGCTGAAGTGCAACAAAGTCTCTTTGCTGGAGGTGAACTAATACCCACCTGGTTGCAACTGTTTTACTATATTATACTAAATTTAACACCATGGTATCACATTCATAAATGTATTTTTAGTTCACAGAATACAGCAGGATATGCTAAATAAATTCATCTCCCAAAAACCACATTACTGTGCTGTGCTTCAGCAGAAAAAATAGCTATTTGTATATGACATAGAAATGTAGAAAAGTCTGATAGATTGGCATCCCATACAGGGTGTAGTTTCACAGCCCCGTGCCCAGTGATTCTGGCCCAGACTCCCGACCACTACAACCCTAACTGGGGTAAAGTGGTTAAGGATAATGGATGAATGAGTGAAGGGAATATGGAAAGGTTATCACGCTTTATAAAAAAGAATAATACAAAGCAAAACAGATAACACTGAAGAGGGTTTCATAACTGAGGGATCCACCGACATCCAGCACAGACTGGTCCAACCCTGGATATGAGGTCTTCTTGCAACTACTTACTGAGAGAGTCTTACAGGGCTTTAACTTAGTGATTTTTATCTGAAGACAAAAAGGTGATCTATGTATAAAGAAGAAACACTGTGGGGTATGTATTAAAGTAACTGAGGAGAAAATATCTATCCATCTATCTATCTATCTATCTATCTATCTATCTATCTATCTATCTATCTATCTATCTATCTCTTTCTTGAATGTGTAATATTTTTGGGTGTCGGTACCATCATGTACAGAAAAGCACAGCGTTTAGCTGTAGCTGTAACTGAGGATGAAGCATCTCATTTACTGCTATAAGAGTTGTACTGAACCTGCAGCCACTAGTCAGTTTTCTTATTTGTTTCTACTTTTGGGAGTCAACTATTACAGTAACGTGTAGCATTATAATATAAAAAAAAATCACAAATTATAGTAGCAGCATAATACATGTTATTTCTGTATAAATGTAGGTGTTAGTGAATGTGGTACGTAAGGGCCGCATGGCGATGTGGACTTTTGACCTAGTAAGCTTGGAGGGGGGTGGGTCTGGGACGCCACATTTCACTGCTGGACCTTCCGGAGGTGTTGTGGGCCTAAATCAGCGAAACACCGATGAAGGAAGGTGCCTGCCTGACAACCCCAGCGAAGAGCTTACAAGGTGGTGTACTAGGGCTTGCTTGCTGCGGAGTAGGAGGTAGGTTTGTCAGGTTAGTAGGGAGGGGCCCTATGTGTAATCCCAGTGAAGTAAGCGCAGGATATTTTGTCATCTTGTCCTGTATATTCGTACTAAGCCAAGCAATGATTTTAGTTACTTTTCCCAAACCTGTGAGCAATTCCTTTCAATCGTACATGTGTTGTGTCTGTCAGCACAGAAAATTGTAATAGCACAGTAAAATAAGAATAAAATAAATCAAGAGCAAAATATTGGAAATAAAAAGTATTAAAGTAAGTATACACACACAGGGACATCCAAATTTCGAGTTGAGTCAAGTCTGAGACCCGCAGTTACAGGAACGGATCTTTACCTGTGACCTCCACAGTCATGGTTACTCGGCTGCCGTCCATGACTTTCAGGTCCTCCAGCCCCCTGAGGAAAGCGGGGGCCAGCGGCTTCTTCACTTCCCCGACCCTGTTGGGCTTTGTCCTCTCGGGGGTCCTTCTCTCTGGAAGCCAACAGACAACCATGTCGGTCATTTCTACACTCATCACTTCTTCATTTTGGGCATATGGCGACAACACCATACTTTATATTTTAATGTGATTGAAGTTATAATACTGAAAGGGCAAACAGTAAACTTCAAAGCTCCTATGAAATGACTATTTTCTTGCAGTTAGAGTGCCATCAACCTCATGGCCTGAGTGGTACTAAACTATCTATCTATCTATCTCACAAGTGATATTTAAAAAATGTAAAGAATGTGTAATCCCCCCCGGCAAACAAGGCACACAGGTACAGTGACTGAGCAAAAGCAGCAGGTGGTGTAATGGTTAGAACATGAGCTTCTTGCTTGTATATTTGCAGGTTCAAATTCTGCTTCCTACCAAACATCTTCAGTAAAGATATTTACTCTGAACTGTGTTCAAAACTCTCCATGTGTATAAACAGATGATGGCGAGATACTGCCGTCATTCAAACGGAAACTGCATAATCTGCATTTAGTACATCGCGAATTAGTTTAACAGTTCTTACCGTTATTGAATTATATATAGCTGTACTGCAAGTTGTGTTGTGAAAGAGTGTCAGCCAAATGAACAAATGTAAATAGAACGTCTTTTGGCTCACAGGTGGCCTGAAATCAGTGCATGGCCAAGACCTCCCTCTTCAGTCATTGTACTTATTAATACATATTAATTAAAAGTCATAAAGATGAAGAGCGGCCCCCACACACCTGTTCATTTCTTGAATCAAAAGCATGTTTTATTCTTGTTTTATTTATGTTTTATTCATGTATTGTATGACTTTTGGCTTCACATCGGAAAGAGGAGAGCAGAACATTTTCAAAATGGACATGTGCTGTTTTCTCTTGTGTACCTATATAAAAGTGTTACTATCTTCCCATTTGCTATCTGGTAAACTCCTAGTTTCCAGTAAGCTATGAGCTGTTGTTGATGTTAATTCTCCCTGGTGGCCCAGGGCTGGAGATTGCGTGGGAAAATTCAGGGACAACCCTTTACTGTTATCGTCTCTAAGCCTGGTACTCAAGACTGGCCTGAGAACTTGGAATGCAGCTGGTCTACAGCGCTTGGTGAAAATGACATTTCTTACAGCGAGTACGGGTCACGTGGGAGAGCCCACATAAGTTGCTTCCACAGGATCGGCTCTCCTTGAGCTCTATGCCCTTAACCATGTTTGAGATTCCATGTTTGTTGGATACAGGTGTGACAGAGCTTCTGTAAGACTGGCAAGGGTATGAACGCAGCATCCACCTTCAGACTCATGCGTCACGTTACTCTCTTGGGAAACTTCTAACAGTCCCTGACTTGGGGGGTCAAGGATGACAGACAAATGGAATTTATTAGCATTAAAAAGAAGCCAATGTATACACCACGTGTGAACTTTCCAGAAGATTTTGGCCCTCCTTTGTGTACCACAATCCAAACGTGTTTCCGAAACTTTTTGCTCTAATGTGGTGGAATAAGCTCCCTCTGTTACTCGGTGCTGCTCAGTCCCTTCCAGTATTCGTCTCAAAACTCATCTCTTTCAGACCACTTCTCTCCTGATCCCCTGAGGCTACATAAATGAGTCCAACATCAAGTGCTATGATTATTTATACATTTGTTGTTTGACTGTCAGTTTGACAGGCAGCTACTTAAAGGATGTGAACCAGCAATATGGTGGTATCAGACAAACAAGCTGTGTTTTCATCATCCCATATCTGTGCCTACAGCTCTCCATGAGTTGCTGATACACTGTTGTTTGTATGTCATGTCTGCCAACTGCCAGAATGTAACCATACTAGTGCTCCTTTGCAGACGTGCTGACCTTCTCAAGACATGTGAGGGATCTGATCAGACCAAAGGGATGCAGAACATCACACCGGAGCCTTATGGTGCTTCACGGGGAGTCTGGATTCCACTGCCGTTTTAAGCTCTTAGAGCCAGCAGTGGAGGAACCAGCCCTTTTTCTTCCATTGCTGTCCAGGAGGACTAATGAACAATGGAAAATTTAACAGGCTTCAGCACCTACACTCAACGTCAAGCGAAGCACCGCACTAATGTTAGCACTACGCGATTCAAAAACTATTTTGCTTGCTAAGTAAATACCCCTTGGTGCTGTCTCGGGCAGAGCGGTGGGTAAACTGGCTCTGACGCATTTGATTTTGCTGACTGGTGTCAAAAGTTTCGACAACTACTACAGCATAATGCGGAAAGTGGAAAACCTGGAGAGTGGAGAGGAACCGACCCGCCATTAGTTCGGAAAAACACACAAGCACCTCTGCATGGCCTTTAGTTAGACTTGGGGACTAAGCTGGGGGCCGTGGAGCTTTGGGGTGTCTGTGAATAAAAGGACCTCCTTGAAAATAACAGCACCTAAAGGTAAAATAAAAATATCGTCATGCTGCTAATAAGTGGGACGTAATTTGTTGCCGGATTTATTTATCTGTTTTCCGGGAGGGGTCCTTAACGTTCATTAGATTCCTGCAGGGGTCTGTGGTTCCAACAAGGTTATAAACCTCTAGTTTAAAGTGTTTTATGACAAAACAGTGCACCGGTCTCGACTGTTTGCAGACGTGCAAACTTGTGAATAAATTTGTGAGAAAAAATTTGCAGAGCGGTTCACCGAGTTGCATTTGAACCTGCTTTTTTCCGCCTGGGGAACGGGTTCTGCAGGACCAGGGATCATTGGGCAGCGCGAGCCGAGTCCCGTCTCACCCACGCCAGTTTACCATATACGGTTTTCTCTTATACGTAGAGGCTCTGGGGCTCATAAATCCGCGCGCTGCAGATGGCAGCAGCTAGCCAGTCGCGAGCCGAGAGGACACGGCATGTTCCTAAACACAGGCCCGCCATGTGTATACATACCCAGCATGCCGCGCGGGAGATCCAAGGTTTCTCCGAGATCTTTCCACCGGTGCGTGTTTAAACAGTGAGGCAGCAGCGCCGGCTCTCACCACTGTAATCTGCACAACCTTCCCGAGTGTTTATAGAGCGGTTGCGTCAACACCCTGACACCCACCCCGTCACGAAGAACTTCAGCCTCTGTTATGGAGGCCTGGATTGAAACCTCTGCAAAGAAAATTGACCCATAGCTTCCTCTCTTTCAGTTTATATTACTATCTATATTGTAAGCGGAATTTGATGGTAGCACTTAAGTTTCAACAACCCGGACTTACTACGGCCATCAACTTAACTTCGGTACCGAGTCCCGATATTTGGTAGTAAAAGTGTCGCTTTATTTATTGGTACATAACATGAATTGGCCTTGCGGATGCAGCACACCTTTTATTTCAGTTTTGTCTGATTCTCAGTCAAGGTTTGGGTGTCTAAGCAGTTTGCATTTTATTTTGTTTGTAGGACTTTGTTCAGCGATTTGCTTTAAAGGGTCCCATTCGGTTACTTTAAAAAAGTTGTTCTGGTTAGCAAGCGGAAAAGTGACTGCTCTGGTAGCACTGAGGAGAAAAAGCAAAAGAAATTTAGAAATGGAAGTTGAACTTATAACACGGCGCGGTTATGTGCCGTTCTATGTTTGATACATTATTTATATTATTAGTGTATTTATTATGGCCTCACAACTAGTAGCACTGCTGCCACACAGCACCTGGGCTGTTCAGGTGTGAATCCAGCTCAGCCTGTGTGACTTTCCTCCCACAGTCCAAAGGCGTGTGTTTCAGGTTAACTGCAAGATTAAATTGCTCATAGTGTGTATGTGTGTGTCTACCCTGCAACACACTGGCATCTCATCCAGGGTGTAGTTTCATAGCCTGGCATTCAGTGATTCCAGCATAGGTTCCCGACAGCTGTGACCCTAACCAGGACACAGAGGTTAATGATAATAACTGGATTATTATAATTAGTATTAATATGAATAATGTGCCAAATTACATTAAAAAAACATATAACTCAGTCTTACTATACAGTGTAGCGCTGTGTGCTTTTCTGCTTATATATCCTTAAGCGTCAATGTGGGGAAGGTTTTTTTAAAGCTGTATTTGAAAGTACAGTGACAACCTGGAACAGATGTTAACTACTGGTTTGGGTTTGAGTTCGGTGACCTAAACATCACCCAAATACAGAAGGTTGATGTGTTTCCATACAGGAAGCTCGCGGGGATGTCTGAAGAAGACCTCCGCTTTGATGATGATTTAATGACACCCTTGGCAAATGTGCGTTCGAGCCGACAAAGGTGATCAAACACTGGGCTGAATGAAGAGTCCATGCAGTGCCACTGGCTGAGACTGCTGGACCCCCAGCAGGGGATGTGGGAAGATCCCTCATGCAGAGGGAGGCTGCTGCCTTCCCCTAATAGGGCTGCCTTCATCTAACCCCTCCACTGCGGAGGGTGGTGCGGGGGTGCAAGCATGGAAAATATCAGTCCCATTGTTTGTGTTCCCTCGGTCCTTAGGCAAACAGAGAGGCTTCAGCCTCGCACCATCATGGGTGTCCTGACAAAACCATCTCTTACCACTAGCACTCTGACCCGATGGGTGCAGTGAGGTGGGAGTGGGGGATGGGAGGAATGAAATAAAGATCCACGGTGCAGGACGGCCCCATATAAGCTATTTTATATACAAATCCATCCATTATCATTAACTGCTTATCCTGAGGACAGCCGCATCCAGAGCCTGACCTAGAAGCAGAGAGCGTTAGGCTAGGATACAGCTCCATTGCAGGGTGACCACACACTACGGGCAGTTGAGAGTGACTAATCAACCTGATGAACCTGTCTTTGGACTGTGGGAGGAAACCAGAGCACCTGGAGGAAACCCATGCAGATACAGAGAACATATAAACATATATGCTTTAAGACGGCTCAAGGTATATCACAATGAACGGTTCCTCAACCGCTCTGCCCCCTGCTGGCATTTTGCTAATAGTGAAATACGTTCTAGGCAGTTGCCGTGAAAACTTTGGCTGAGGAAGCAGCAGTAAAAGCAGGAATGTCGGGATCGGATGTTTGCTTTGATTTTTTTCCCAGAATGTCAGCTGAACCACTTGGGGAACGTTTGCCGCTGACTTATCCAGCTGGTCTCAAATGAGAAGTTCACTTCACACAGAGTTTCTTCCGCTTTTCCCTCATTCTCAGCGTCGTGGGTTACTTACAGTGCCTGCAAACGGTCAAGTGTGCCATGAAGACTGACACATCCGCCCATATCGACTATCTACACCTCAATAGATCAGCATGATTCACTCACAAAAGCAGCACAGTATTTTGTTCGAGTTAAGACACTGTAATACTAGCACTATTGATAATGTTGTCCACATGCGACAACAAGGTCAGTGCAACATAAACCACTAACATAAAATAGGGCATTTCACACAAAAGTTCACACTTTCACCTCCTCAGAAAATAGGAGGAGATGGCAAGTGTTACGATACAAACAGACAGACGGGTAGATAGACAGATAGATACTCATTCATTCATTATTCATTTCTCTGATGCTCTTCTTGACAGATACGTATAACAATCGACCCGTTTAGACAGCAAGATCATTTTACCGTATCGAATCTGGGTAAATACCTTGAACAAGGGTCTTTACATTTCAAGGTCTGTACCTGCTATACCTCCTGCTGCCCCATGTGTGCATTGGGTATCAGAACAAGGTTTTAGAGTTCAAAGTTGCTATCAAATGTTTGTCCTTAAATCAGAGTAAAACCCTGAGTTGGCTGGTGGTGGAAGTCTTTCAAAAAGTCCCCCTGAACAAAAGGATGTTGGTTTGAAACCTTGGAACCAGCAAACTATTGGGGAAGTGGTCGAAGATCCACACCAAATGTCCACCTGAAGAAAGCGGCAGCTAGTTTTGTGATTAGACTGCCATCTGCCATCTAACTGAACAGTATAGGTTCAAGTCCCACCTCCTGGTGTAGTACCCTTGATCAATGTACTCACCTTGACCCATACGGTAATACTTACTCAGCTGTCTTAAAAAACCTGTGTAAAAACCTAGCAATGTAAGGTGCCTTGAAGAAATGTAACAGCTAAATGAATAAAAATGGGAGGTAGAATTTGAGTTGGTTTATACAGAATGTTACAGTTTGCATTATGAAGAGGAGTCATTTGGCACCAAGGTTCAGGATGTTGCTCTGCCTGAAAGGTCAGAGAGTGACACCCACCTCTGATGAGCACCTTGGTGCTACACGCAGCCCTTCCATGCAGGTTCTCCGCCACACACGTGTACAAGCCCCCGTCCTCTCGAAGGGCAGCCTGGACCTCCAGCTGGGCCTCACCTCCCTCATACCAGCAGCGCGACTGTGGGATGGGCTGGTCTGAAGGACAGCAAAGCAGCGATCACACACGTGCCTCAAAAAAGCCACACACACACAAGCTCCAGCAGGTACAATCTCCAAAAAATGAAATAGTTCAAGGAACAGGCTATGGATATCTAATATAATATTGAGTCCCAGCCTCAATATTCAAGTTCAGATGTTGCTCTTGCTCTTATGAGCCACACAACACAAGCTACAGGTCAGCCTTTCTCATGGATCATGACACTCATAAATGAGGTTTTTTTGTGATGAACCACACTAACTCAAAATTCAAACTCCAGGCATTCAACTACAATTAAACCTTTGTCCTCCAACTAGGGATGAGCCTTAGTCCTTCAATCATAGGTCAAACATTTCCCTTCAGCTGCAAGTCAACCACACTTCCCATTTACAAGTCTTCCTACTGGAGGTCAACTTCTGTCCTTCAGCTACCAGTACAACATTTGTCCTTCAACCACAAACCAACCCCTGTTCTTCAGTGAGAGGTCAACCTCTGTTCTCCAGCTAATAGCCATCCTCTCTTCTCACCATGGTCAAGCTTTGTTAAAAGAAAATCAAGCTCTCTCCTCTGTCTACAGGTCAGCCTCTGCCCTCCAATTACATAGCAACCTCAGATAAACTACAAGCCAACCTCTGTTATCCACCCAGGGACCATCTTCTCTCCTCCAGCTACAAGTAATAGCCTGCACTCTTCTGCCCTTCAACTAGATGTCAACCTTGGCCACAAATAAGAGGCCAACTTCTGCTCTTCTCCTTCCCCAACAATTGAACTTGTCTTTCAACAATTCAATCTCATTCCTAAAACTATAATTCATCCTCTCTTCTAACCAGCATCAACTTTCACCTAGAGCAGCCTGACTTTGGCCCTGGGAACACATAGCAATGGAGCAGCGCAGCTGGGCACAGGACATTAGCGCTACATGCTTTACACGCCTCCAAACCCTCATACTTGTTCCAGTGGCCAGGTGGAACTTCCCGGCACTGCAGAAGGGACAGCAGGTCCATACTCACTGCCAAGAATGTGACCTCTTCATCTCGGACCAGTTCTCTGGAGGCAACAGCTCACCAGGCCTACAAAGTGTCCGCCACTTTTTACTTTGCTTTTTACTTTATTTCCCTGCTGGAGTAGCGTGTGCTTTGAAATGGAAAATGTTTTGTTTAAAGTTTTAGCAGAAACTCTGAGATGTTCCTCTGAACAAAGACTTCTTCAGCAGCCCACTCCTGGACCAGTGTGACCAGGGCATCACCAGACTGTCAACCCCCCCAACTAGCGGAGAGCAAAGATCCTTCCAACTCAGCCTCAGTGTTCACCACTACAATGTGTCCTCTGATACCAAACAAAATGAATTATGGAGAAAAAATTTCTTTTAAGTTCATGGAATTGCAACCTAACAGCTAGAAGGTTCAAGAGAACAGCCTGTGTTTTATGAAAGACCTCCTTTAGCCCAATTCCCAGGTGTTCCAGACGGAAATCCAAGAACCCCCAGATGTGCGGCAGTTAAAATTCTTAATTTTTCACTGGAAGGACTACAGAGTCAGCTGAGCATTGTGGGATTGCCAGAACCAAGAAATTATACCCCTGTTCCGAGTCTCACTAGGTTCACTACTCCAGGTCCTCAAGCTGCTTTTCCCTGCAAATATATAGTAAAAATGACAAACTTTAATTTGTCCAACAATTTTTCAATATACTTTTCTTGTCTAGAACTATTATACTAAATTACGGTACTACTACATTGCTTTACAATCTATTTCTTCATGTTGACCAGGAATTTTTTTTGACTTTGCTGCTTAAGGAAAAGATGACGATGGCGGTGGGCATCAGTGCCCCCTGCTGGTCACAGCTGCCAACAGCAACAAAGTGAAGGCACCTGCGCAGGCCCCTACCGTTCAGGAGCCAGGAGATGTGGGGTGGAGGCCTGCCCTGCACGGCGCAGCGGAGGACGAAACCCTGACCCTCGCTCACCACACGGTCCTCCAACACACTGCTGAACACCGGAGCAGATCCCTCTGCGCGGCAGCCTGGCAACCGGGGGTGGTGGGGCGGTTAAGGCACCACGGGGAGACAACACCCGGACGACATACACAACAACAACAGGGATCTTAAAGGCTCACCTGTCAAATGGCAGAATTGTTTCACAATGAATTTCAAAAAGAAAACAAAAAGTTCACAGCATTTAATTTCTTCACATCATTACATCAAATGTATTTGCCCAGAATTTACCGTTAAACACAGCTGCCTAAACTGCAATGTATCTACTTAAAAAAGAAAAAAAAATCTTTGAGATTAATTCATAATAAATAGATGCTGAAATTTAACACAGACTTAAAAAGATCTTTACTGGACAACTTCTGAAAGAAAATAGTGATAAAGATCCATACAGTAACTGCATCCGATTTATGAGGCTGCAGAGAAGCTGCCCACCACCAGGTGGCCCAACAGGACATCAAAGTGGAATAAAACTTTTTGCTGATAGCATATATGTGTACGCCGTATGATATTTATTAAATCATCAATAAGCACATTATTAGTTTTCTTCAACTTGGTAACTGAGCTGATTTAATTCCCAGGTTTAGTATGGTAATACCACATCGAGCTCCGTCCTGCAGTCCACAGCCCACCAGGTGTCCACCAGCGACCATTTTTATCATTGCCAGTGGTTTTGGTTGGATCTCACAAAGGTTATTAACATGAACATTTTTTTGTGATAAAACTGACAGCCAAAAGCTTGAAATTCTCAATTGCCATAATTTAATTTACACTATCACTGTACAAACAACCATTCTTCATTTCCCGCGTTTCTGAGGCTTGAACGTGCAAGTGAGCCCGTCCAAAGCTAATATTTTCCCACCACAGTAATGTTAAGCACCACCGGTGTCCAAAAGAAGCTAATATTGTTACTCTTATTCATTTATTTAGCTAACCTCTGCAAGGTAACTTAGAGTGTGAGGTTCCTACACTAAAGTTTCTACACTGGTTTACCCATTTATATGTTTTAATTCGAGGTAAAGTTCCTTGGTCAAGGGTCCATAAAGCAGGAGTGGGAATTTGAAATGGGGTCTTCAACTGCAAGGCGGTGTGTGGCGTGAGCCTTACAGAAAACCCCCTCAAATGGTGAGACTCCCTTAACAGCCCCTGTGATTTCCTTGTTTTCTCTTCACTGAAGATATTAAAGATGTTTATAACAGCCAACCAAACACTTACTGTTTACATTCCGTAAACACTGTAAAATTACCTCGGTAGAAGTAGAAGCCCCTTCTGCTGGGAGTTCGATGTTTTTTTTTTTTTTGCTTTTAGCTTGATCTTAACATCTGATGTTAATTTACCAAGTGCATCTATATCTTTGTTATTAGATTGATGTATATTATTAATGAAAGGAAATGCATTTTTTTTTAAATAATATTTTTTATATCCATTTCGATGGGTTTTGTGTTGCTTGAACAAACACGGAGGGGACTTTGTGGGCTCAGAAAGGCGTAAAATTTTTCCTATTTGAGATTAATGCTATTATGTTACTGTGATTTCCAATTTGCAGGGATGGGAGGATGGCTGCCGTTTTTTCTCCTTACAGTGATTTACCATTTTAGAGTCAAAGCTGAGCCCTTGAAATGCAAGGCAGCAGCTTTAACCGCTACGCCGCCTGCCGTCTTCAGTCTGAATCTAAGAAAATGAAGAATTCCGTCGAACGTCCCAATATATGGAAATAACCGAATATATTAATAGCAGTTAAACAACATCATTTTATAAAAGTGCTTCACTTACTTTTGACGACGAGCGTCCAGGTAGCAGACGCCTGGCCCCTGCTGTTGGACGCCGCGCACCCGTAACTACCGCTGTCCCCCTTGCGGACGCTCTCCAGGGTGAGGAGGTGCAGGTCGCCCTCCCGCTGAATCTTCACACCCGGACCGCCTCTCAGAACCGATCCGTCTTTGATCCAGCTCAGAGTCGGCGCCGGGGTGCCCGAAACTGGAGGGCAAGCAGAGCAGCAGCAGGACATGTGGCACCCACTGCTATTGCCTTACAGATCAGCAGGTGGCACGATAGTTAACAAAACCAAGATGAACATTTGGATCCACAGCTGGCGGCACAGTCATTAGAGGTCTGGACATGTGAAGTGAAACTGCTGCCGTACCCTTGAGAAAGTTACCCAGTTACAGCAGTGTACTTGCAAAAACTATAAGCCATGCAGGTTGCTTTTCTACGGAAATGAATGATTTAGTATAATAACAGAGACTGAGACATTTCTTTTCAAATGCTGGCTGGCTGGCTGACATTTTTCCTCTGAAATTTTACATCAAAAAAACCCCAAAACCCCCATATGTATTATTGTTAATAGTATCCAAAAGCACAATAAGCCATTATTACATAGAAGTCACCACCAAGACCTAAAACAACTTTCACTTTAAAAACCTCGTTTTATTAGAGGTTTCATAAAAAGGAACAAAACAAACAAACTGTTACAGCTGTTGCCAGCGTTCATTCCAAGAACCAAAAACGTCATATTACACACAATGATGTAAAGTCACCTTGGCGACAGAAAATCAGTTACCTTGACAACGGAACGTGACCTTGGCTCCCTCCATCACTTCTTGGCTCTGTGGCTGAAGGCCAAACTGGGGAGCAGACCCTGTGTCCTCAACTCTGCTCTCCCTCACGAACTTTGTCGTCCCCCTTTCAGGATCAGGACATGTGGGCTCTTTGGCCGGAAGTGGGGTCGAGCCCCAGCGCCGGTCCGGTCTGGGCTCGCCTCCAGACTCCCTTCCGAGGGGAATAGACGCTGTCACAATTGACTGGCTAGAGTGTGGCCCATCAGAGTCAGCTCTCCTCTGTGGGACCCCAACCTGACTGTGACCCGCTTCAGAAATTGGCTTGGGGGACCTGCTTGTCCCCGTGTCACTGGTGTGGGTCTCCTTTTCCTCCTTCTGCTCTGGTGTCCTAGGAGACGTCAGGCTGGCGATGAGGCCGTTGCTGGTGTGTCTGTCTGCAGGTGACTCTGTGGTCTTTGGCACAGTGCCGGCAGGGACCACAGCACCGCTACTGGGTTTGGGCAAGAGGAGGATACAGCATAAAATAAGAAGCTGCACAGAACCGCAGTAAAAATCAGGTAGGTGCAAAACAAACAAAACACGGCAAAGTTTGCATTACATTCCATTTTTTGAAATACAAGAAAACATCTCTACTTACGCATCTGCCTCGGTAGAGGAATCTGCAAGAAAAAGGGAGGACAATCATTGAACAGTTTTAGTTTACTTTGAAGAAAAAACATCCCCCAAATCTATATACATAAATATAAAAGTGGTGCAGACATTTGGGGTGGAGATTCTTGAGATGATTGTGATGTATTTCTGTGACTATATTTTGGTGTCCTCAACCACTGTTTCCAGGATGTTTTTCTCATAAGTTGCTATTGGTTGATCTGCGGACGACTGGTCTCTACCTTGAATGGTCAGCTCTGCCGTGGCTGTAGCCTTGCCGGCGCTGTTGACCACGGTGCAGGTGTACATCCCTGCATCCTCCGCTCGAGCGTCGGAGACCTCCAGGAAGTGGACCCCCGACCTCTCAGACGTGCTAAAACGTCCTCCATGTTGTAGCTCCACTTCGCCCTGAAGGGATCAATAGAGTGGGTTGAGGGTGGGTCTGCAAAATCATGGAGATGTAAACTTACTTATTTGCAGTCTCCGCCCATCCTGTCTGACGCACCTTGAACCAGACAACTTGGGGTTGCGGGCGGCCCGTTATCTTGGCGGAAAACTTGCCGCTTTGGCCCACGTTGATGAAGAGACGCGAGGGCTTCGTCACAAACTTGGGCGGACTCTCTCCCCAGATGCTGGGTCGGTTCTCCACCATAGGAACCCGCCCCCTGGAATCATGGGAAAAGGTTAGCAAGAAAAGCCACTTAAATTCAGTTAATTAAAAAGGAAATATGACAATGGGTCAAGCTGAGGACGCTCATGGTTTGCTCTGAAGTACTAATCTAAAAATAAATAAGCAAGAGCAATTTCCATGTTAAAATAAAAATTACTCTTTTTATGAAAAACAAGAACAGATGTCCAAGCGGTCAAACATAATATATGAGAAAAATTAATTTTAAAATAAATGTAAAACAATATTACATCATAACAAAATATAACAACACTGGAGACTTTTGTTAATCATTGATGTATAGAGGGAAAAACAGACTTAGCACCATGTCACACAGTTCGGACAAAAACATTAAGAGCAGAATTTGAAAAAGTGCCTTACCCTGCTGTTCTGCTGACTGAGGGAAGGCCGAACCGTTTCTCAGCTTTTCCTGTTTGTGGCGAAAAATATGCTGTTTATCTGGGCAAGTTGCACAAGTGGCTTCAAGTAATAAAATCCAAGCAAGAAAAACAACCCAAAGTTCTCTTCAGCGCCATTCCAGGGTAACTGCGGAAATCTAAATACTTCTCATCCTGTTGCATCCAACAAATTTGAACAAAATGTCCACGGTCCTGAAGATGCCAGTCTTCCATCGTGAAGGTAAAACTGATAGGCAGTGGTTATAAAATAAGACTACGTTACCAGTTTAGAGGGTTAGTGTACTGGCAGGAAACTAGTTTGTTTTTACAGCATTTTACATTCGAATCATTTTGAACTGTACTTCACTGTCTGTCTTTACCAGATAGTTCTTGTGCAACTTTGAGGAGTGTTTATAGTTGTTTTTTTGCTGAAGCGGGAAAATTGCCCAACCAACCATAAACCCAAAGGACTTTAATGCCTCTGAAATATGCCACAAAAGTCATGCAGGTTGAGGAATGTAACAGACTTTATTAACATCACCAACCCTGCGATCTGCAAAGCAGCCCCACGCCATTATGCTGCCACCTCCACGTGCTGGCAGGTAGAAACAATACCAGCACAGTTCAGAAGGGCTCATGTTTTGTGTTTTAGAATTAGAAACTGACTGGAAACAAAAAATTTATTCCAAACAGATTCCACTTAGGCAGGTGTACTCAAATGTTTTGCTAATACCGTAAGCAGAATTGAACCTCTGCATGCTCCTCCTATAAGGAGAACAATCCAGACTAGGTTATGAAAACAGCTAAAGGTGGCTGAGCTGCTGTAAGGGTCACTGTGGGGAAAACACTGCCTGGGACTCTGCCAAGGGGGAGAAAACTACAGGGCTGCTCTGTGTGCACTGCAACACTGGTTAATCCATTAACAAGGAAGAACAATAAAAATTAATGTTATTCTTTAAACCCATAGCTGCTCCTGACCCATATCAACCATTTGCATGACAGATTCAGTTGTTTGTACAAATTAATGCAGCTGGGTTTTAAATTCCGACTTCAGGGGAAAGAAGAGAGTGACTAACTGTGGTATTTCCGGTTACTGTTTGGAACATGGTGCAGAAACTGAACATATAGTGATGTGTAGCTGTCATCTTTCCCTGCCCCCACATCTGGCTAACATAAGTATTGAATTTGATTTTTTACACGCCCTTTCACCCAAATCATATTTTAGCTTAGGACATAGTTTGGTATTTAACTGAAGACATTCAGGTAAAGTTGTTAACGTTCTCCAAAAGTACTGCTGCAGACCACTCGTGAGTTCTGTACTAAGCAGCTTTTGGGGCTCTGTCCTTAGTCACTGAGATTCTTATTGCCCTGTAGCTAGAGATGGGACCCACAATGACAAAGCAAGTGCACTTGAGAAAAGGTCATTGGTTCAAATTCCAGAAGGACTTCATGCTCTTAAGAATGGCCCTTAAACCATAATACTTCGGTTCAAGTTCAGTCTGTATAAACTGTTAAACTGTAAACTCTGTAAAGCATTTTGGAGCAAAGGAAAATCAGCAGTAACAATAATGAAAATTGTTCTCTTTTTCTGGGCATTCAGAGTGTAAAAAAGAACAGTTTGGTTCTTCACCCATTTCGCAGTTTTCCAGCATAAAAGCAAGAGTTTCCAGTTGTATACAAGGCCCAACTGATCCCTAGGTCTCACTAGGTTCCAGACATGAAACCGTGGATTGGCTCCAGACCCTAGGCCCTGGTCGGACGATCTGCCACCTCCTGATGCTGCAAACGGATGAGCGAGCTGGATTGTTCCAGAGGAAAGGCAGGTGCTAATAAACTGGACTGTGTGAGCAGCGCCACTGAGGGGGTCTCTGTAGGCAAGGAGTCTTACGTGTGCTTCAGCAGGCCTGATGCTGTATTTTTCTTCATGACCACCGTAACTTTTTATTAACTGATCGGCTTGTTTAGATAGAAAATATACATCTTTGATCAAATTCCCATTAAATTCATATTGCAGACAGTCATTCTGGTGACACGCTGTGTCACTGGTTAACTCAAAACTGTGACACTGTGCACAGGGCAACAATTTTAAGAAGAGAAGTTTTTTTCAGAAGGCAGAAAATCTAAAAAGCACTTATACTACTGTTTATGAACCAGCCAGGCTTTCAGGAACTTTCTCTGTTGACTTTATGCAAACCATACAGCTTTAAATGGATTTAAGGGACAGCACCTTCCACAGTGAGCGTGACGGTGACCTGGCGGCTCCCACCATCATTGACGGCCTCACAAGTGTAACGGCCCCCATCTTCTTCTCGAACCCCAGGCACCACCAGGCTGAAGGCTCCGCGAGAGCCCTGCTCCATGGCGAGGTGATCCCCAGGGGTCAGGGACTTCCCATCCTTGTACCACCTCACCTGAGGCTCTGGACAGCCCCTCACCTGCAGGAGAGCATCAGCACACCCACACATTACACTAATAGGCACATCATAAGCCAGTACATTAGTTTCCATAAATCACATCACCGCAGAAGAAGAGAATAACTTCATCAGCCAAAGAATCTGTAATAAGGAAATAGTAACCTACCCTCTGGATAATGTTTAACTAATGGTCAAATCCAAATTTAAATCATTTTTATAACCAAAGCTATTTAAACAAATATTAAAATGAATGTTTTTGCCCTTGAGGGCACTAAATGTAAAAAAAAAAGAAAAACAGCCATAAAAGTTAATTTCCTGTTAATATTATGCAATTGGTTCTTAGAAATTTTATTCCATTTGGATTGCAAGCACAGGAAGCCAGCAGATGCAGACAGAAACCTCTTTCCAGCCAAGCTAAAAGACGTAGTGTGAACACACAGCTACGGTGGTTTCAAAGCAACTGTCACAACCTAACTTGTGACAAAATTTATGCAGGATTGTAAAAAGGTAATTCCAGTGTCGATAACCAATAGATTATGATGTATTTTGCAAAAGCTATGTATGAATCCTTTAAATCGACTGGAAGCATTCAGATAGGTACTATGAGTTCCCTCACAATTTTGGTAACTATGGTAACATGTGACCGCCAAGCATCTGCGTACACAGTTCCTTCGGGTAGCGCACTTTTCATTTTCAG
The DNA here is from genome assembly GCA_900497675.1 of Arapaima gigas. Taxonomy (NCBI): domain Eukaryota; kingdom Metazoa; phylum Chordata; class Actinopteri; order Osteoglossiformes; family Osteoglossidae; genus Arapaima; species Arapaima gigas. Next base: position 282,834 of record UFQX01000311.1, read on the forward strand.
GGTAGTATTTCACATATCAACATCGGGGCCAGGCGGTGGGATTGCGGTTAGAGCCACTCCCTGGCAGTTAAAAAACCAGGTTTGAATCCAGCTCTCTCTGTAGTACCTTTGACTGGCATGCTTACTCCAGTAAAAAATACCCAACGGTGTAAATAGATAAAATGGACACAGCAGCATACTGTACAACAGTAACAAATGAATGGTGGTTCCTGTTAATGGTTAACAACATGAAAGTTCCTCTTGCAGATCTCGGTCTGCACATTTCCTGCTGTTATTACTACTATTAACTAATTTTCATCAGTAAGTCCCATAAAAATCTTTTTTTTCAACTTTCCTGTACAGATCAAGGTGTACTTCAGTGTAACAAAACTTGATAGTCCATTCCTGTAGAATCTGCCCTCACCTTCCCAGCACCACCCAGTCTCAAATACTTTTCTGTTTTCCAATTTCTTTTCTTCCCTCCACCCCGTTTTCACGGGCTTTCACCGCAAAACGCGCTTGTTTCCGCATTACTGCTGGACGATGAAAGATCCTCGCAACGCCATGCGCTCGGTGTCTAAGAGTAACTGCAGCTGCTGCTCATGGACCCGCTGCCTCTCAGCAATAACAGTCATGGTTCAGCTCCATCTGAAAACGTTTGTTCTGCCTTTTTCATTCTTTTCCATTCCCCGCAGTTGTAGATCACTTCCTTATATTTGCTGCACTTCTTTTCTCAGAAATCCTTCAAGCATCACCAACGTGCAGGAAGAGGTCAGGGCTAATAAGAGGCCTGTAGAGGAACTCCTTCCACTCCATCTCCCCTACTTTTCCCCATTTGAGGTGGCACATCCTGCCTTCTTTGACTGCATTTGCTCAGACAGCTGAAGTGAACCTGAGCGAACCGCCAATATGACCCCCATTCCTACTTTGAGGAATGATAGGCAGGCATCTTATAGGTGCCCAAACCCCACGCTGAATTCACCAGCGAGACAAGCAGGAGAAACACCCAACCATGGCAGCTGTGGCTAATTTCAGATCGAAAAATACAAATTAATACGCCTTGACATCTTGTTGGAAACGGATTGATTCCATATGGATGTCGAATTCCAGCGCAGGACAAAGAACACGGAGGAGAACTATAAAGCGTGGGTTTAGGCTCCAACTCGCATTCCAAGCTGTCAAGTTGGTCTCTCCAAGTTCCACTTGTGAATGCACGATCTCCGGTGTCCAGACCGCTCCCTAGGTATGCCCAAAAACAGCAATATCAGGTAGGAGGACTTTACTAAATCAAAGTGGACACTGGCATTTCCCCCTGAGCTCCTGATCTTCTCACTTGCTGCAGTGAGAGTTTTCTAAGTGTCTCTCCCTCATAAAACTACCTGTGGTTAAGATTACTGCCTCAAAAATGCACTGAAAGAGGACTGTACCCTGGTGGGGTGAGGAACTTCAAGGTTGTTTACCCAGCTTGCATTTTTCTGCTAACCCAGTAGCAGAGGGCAGGGATACAACTGGCCCAACAGGAGAAGATAGACCCATCCTAATGTGCTCTAGTAGACATCAAGATGGTGGCAACTCATCCAAACAAAATAACCCGGATCCTGGTGCGCTTGGCAGTCCAAAGCATCCAGACTGAAAGTAAACAGCAACGAGACGTCTAAAGAGTCATAACAATCGGGGGTCCCGCCAGGGCTGCAACACGCCAGATTGCTGGTATGAAACATTACAGGGTTTTGGACAAATTTGGTCACGGTCAAATAACAAAAGTATTTCGAAGGAAACAGCTCAGACTCTCGCAGACATTCCCCCAAAAGCAGCGCAGCTGTATTTTACGAGATTAAGGGACATTAATACAAGGATCACGCAGCATGGTTTCGACATTGTTTAATTCACGTAGGCCGACTCAGCAGATTTCCCTCGAAGCCTTCAAACACTGTTTTCATGTTTTTTTGTAAAGGCGCGCATTAACTTAAATTAGCTGCTGTTAAAACCCTTTTCAAGCTGCGGCAACAGTACACATGCGCACGGGTTCCATTTCCCATCACACTGCAGTCACACCGGCTGTTGTGCGGTACTCGAACAAAAACGGCCGCCCAGAGAATCAAACGTAAACAGGCGCAGAGCGGGAAATGTACAGCATCACTGGACTCGGTATATGTATGTTAGGTCACCTGTTTGCTGTATGTATGTTACCTATTTGAGCAGCAGGTGACATAGAGATTCGCATTGCTGCGCCGTACTTGAAGGAGTCAGGTTCAAATCCCTGTCGTGGGACTGAACCTTTTATTAAGCAAATTACCCTGAATTGACGCAGCAAAACTTACGCAGCTGTGTAAATGGCCAAACAACCGTCAATAAAACTGTCAGCCGCGTTGAAGAAAAACACCAATCTATCCATAATGCATAGGACTGGAGGCTAAGGATATAACTAAGATCACAGGAACCAAATTTAAGGGTCTGGATGAGCTTTCAGTGTCTGTAGCTTTGGACTGTTAAGCCGATCGGCACAGTTTGCACAGAACGCGGAAAACTGCCGTGTTAATGACCAGAATTCCAAAGCCGCTCACTTCCTTCGAGCAAACTGAACTTCTGCACAATCAGCAATTTCTTATTTTAATCTGGGCTTCCATTCCACTTCCCCCTTCCTACTTTGTTCTTGCTTCTGCATTTTGTAGAAGACCCCTCATCAAAGCACCTGCTGGAAGGTGAGCCCTCTAGAGTTAACTGGACAATCCAGCAGCGATCTCAGTGACGTCACAGGTCTGACCGCTGCTCTGGGCCACTGTTCCAGCCAGAGAGGTGGGTCTTGAACCCGCAGCTCCTTCAAGCACAGTGCAATGGGGCTTCCAGCCTCATCAGCGTTACAACATCCGACACATTCCCAAGTTTTTTCACTAGGGTGGACGGCAAGTAATGGAGCTTGACGTGGAACAGGAAGGTGCTGAGACAATGTGGAGGAAATACCCACAATGCCTCTGCAGCCACTCACTTATACAAATCTGAGATGACCAAAAGCACCTTCTTATTTAGCTATCAATGTTGGACATCAGTGCTAAAGCACATAAAACCCCCTCACCTGTCAGTATTCAGCACGTAGCATCAAGGGTAAAGTAGTGGACCAAGCAGCAGGTCAGGAGTTTTACACTCGTAGTATAAATGGTGCAAATAAACAGTCATATTAAATTGTTTAAATCGGAATGCTGTATGGATGTCAACTTGAACAAGAAGCGAAGCGAACAGTAAGCTGCATTTTTTTCCCCTTAGTCTTCCTTCTTGGCAGTTCACAACGTGTTGCATTATTATAAAAGATTTCAAAAGGATGACCGCTTAGCAAAGGTATCGATGGTATCAGCAGTAGCAGAAACATGATTGTTATTAAAATCACTGCAGGATTGTCGCCCAGAGGCCAAATGCCAGTGTTTTCCAAACAGAAAAAAAGAAACACAGCGCTCGCCCCGCAGATAACGGTTTGTGGCGGTTTCTGAGAGGTCAGGCTAAAAGCGGGGCGCCAGCATCGCGCCTGTTTCGCAGCGTGTGTTAATCGGTCTAGTCCAGATAATGGTGCGTTTCTCGACGTACAAGTTCACGTCAGGGAAGCCTAATCTCCAGCCGGGCCCCGCCACGGTTCCTAATGCCGGGAAAAGTTTCCAAGCTGGAATTGATCACCAGAGCGGAACTCCGCTGGCCTGCGTTCTGCTTCAGGAGACCTGACAAAACATGGAGGAGCGAGAGTCACGTGACCACATAGCAAGACTTTGTAACCCATAAAAAAAAAAATAAAGACCCAGTGCCCATTGCTGGCCATTACGTCCAATGACTGTCTCCTGTCTTCAGACTGCAGTGAAACCAAAGCCTTCCATGTAAACTGAAATTACAAATCCATCCTGTTATTTCAGCATAAAATTTCATACTTTCTGGCACCAATAACACACAGAATGATTAATGCACCCCTGGTAATGTCCGACAAGTAGACCCAAACCAGACTGTATGGACGGGCAGACCATTTCACCAACTCTAGGCCATGGTATTTAAATGCAGAAAGTCTCTTGGATGGCGTGCAGGATGAAGGGGAAACCACAGGTCTTTTACAAGCTGCTAGAAATGTTTGCACTTCAGGCCCTCATTACAACAACAGCGGGTCAGAGCAAACATGGAGCTCAAAGTGCTGGTCCTGTTGGGTCCACTGCGAGCAAGAGGGGCAGAAGATCAATGTCAACGTCAGCCGCAAACGTGCAAACGTTACTCTATACGTCTAACGGCCCACAGGAGAACTACAGCAAACCTGCAGCCATTTCAGAAGGAAGCAACAAAGTCCTATAGGAACAATTTACAGTATGCATATATTTTTCATTTTTTAGTTGCTTAGTGGAAATTTTCATCCAAACTCACATAGGTCACAGTACATATACATACATACACACACACATATACATAACCTTTGTATGACACTGGACATCACGCAGAAGGTTAAATACATGAATACAGTAGCTTAAAGGAATAAGGTTTAGACTCCTTTGTGAGTCTTAAAAATCAAAATGGGTGATTAAAGAACATTTCAAAGTTCAGAAATGTGTAACTTGAATGTTGCTAACAGAGGGAGCCACGCTGTCCCTTGCTGCCCATGTCGGAACGGGGCAAAATAAAATCTAAATTAGACAAAATAAATCTAGTTGTGTCCCACAGGTTGAACTATCTCGGCATTTAAATCAGCAAAATTGAAAACTCTGTTTTACAGCTGTACAGGAACCCCAGGAATTTTCTTACCGTTCCTTAAAGTTCCTTCCTCCGTCAAAGACAGAGAGGGGCGGGGGGGGTGCTATGCCAGCACTTTAAGATGTGGGAAGTGCTTCCTGCAGATACAATCTCACTTTGAGATCTGCGGGTCCATTAATCTGAGCCACGGCGACGGAAAAGAATCAGCCTTAGAAACTTATCGCAAATTTGTCATCGCACTAAATCGATTTTCTCACCATTACCTGCAGTGTGCATGCTAGTGGATACTTGCCCCACTGCCAAACCTTCTTGGAAAACTTTACAAGAATTTAAATGCAACAAATATTGATACTAGATACGAAGAAGAAAATTTGCTGGGGAAAAATGGTAACTTTAGGTTTATTCCTACCACACTTCTACTTTAAACCCATTTTGTGTACATCTGAATGAATTAGGAAAGCAGAGTACGTACTGCACTATTTTACTTCTGTCTTCTCTTCTTTATTAAAAACATCCATCAAAATTAATATAGTTGTTGCACAGTTAGTATTTTTGAACCATTTTGGCAGGTTGAAGCACTTGGAAGCAGCCTGTTAACAGGATAACAAGTCCCAGGTGCAGCCAGTGGAGGACTTCATAAACCCCTGACTCAAAGTGAGAAAAATTTGGAAGGGGGTGGAGTGGGGTGGAGTTAAACTGTGTTAAATATTTTTCCCCCTTAGGCAGCACAATTATATGGTTGTACTTGTCAACCTACCACTAATATTGGCATCCGCACAATTTAGAGCGATCAGTTAACCGGAACCGTGTGTCTTTGGACAGTGGGAGGAAACCCATGCAGACATGGGGAGAACATGCAGACTCCACCCAAACTTACAAATTCCACCCAACAAATGGTAATATTCATTAAACATTTGCAGTGGGTGGCCCAGTGGGTAGTGCTGTCATGTCAGAGCACTTGTGTAAGTAGGAACCTGGCTTGACCTTGGTGGAGTTTGCAGGTACTCCCTGTGTCTGCGAGGGTTTCTTCTGAGTGCTCTGGTTTCCTATGATGGTCATAGGACCTCATAGGACAGGGCATATCCCCCAGTTGCTCCGTTAGTCCACAAATGCAGTTAGGGGTCCTAAGCTGTGATGTTAACCGAGTAAAGACTATATTTCTTTTATATTATGTGAAAATGTAAGGTGGGAGCACGAAACGCAGGTGGCCTGATTCGGCTTCTCTTCATACAAGCGCAAGGCGTTTTGAAACGGCTCGACTGCAGACACAAAAGCCACAATGAAAACCAGGTGAAGGAGCTGGTGCGAAGCTGACGGATGTGGGTGATAAAATCGTGTTTGTTGTAAATGTGTCCCATAAATCTCTGCTCGTGTTACAAGGCCTAAGAGTGGAGTAAAGGGGTAGGAAAAGGCTGCTGAGAAAGAATCTGCTTTGGAACACAGGTCTAGACCACAGTAAAAGGAATGTAAGTTTGGAGACACACAGCGAATTGTTACTAACCACCTCCAAAAACAAGAGCAATAAACTTTTTTTTTTGTCTTAGTTAATATGTAGGTTGATCATTGATGATCTAAAGCCCTTCAGTGCCTGTTGCTGCAGTAAGTTGGCATGGAAAAGCGATAGCAGACTTGACACAGGAATCCTGGCAGGGTGGGACCACCAGTACCCACTGACCCAGGAGCGAGCTTCAGTACCTCAACCACTCCCAACAAGCCAACACCAGAGCCCAAGGGAAAACCTGGTCCTACCGTGCATTCCAGCCGCGCCGTGCCCCCCTGGCTCACCCGGACATTGCGGGGTGGGAGGGTGAAGGCTGGAGGCTCACTCCTCAAGGATCCCCTACCCAGGGTCAGGCTAACCTTTGCGACGTGAGTGGTGGTGGCGAGTTGTATGTCCCCCATTCTCTCTGTGGAAACAGAATACAAATGAATAAAATAATAATGCCGCAAACAACCCCCCCCCAGACGAAACCTGTAAGATTTGAGGTATCGCTTCTTCCAAGAGCTGAGACATCTGAAGACATAATGGAGTGCATTACAGGTTGATCCTCACAGCCTTAAGAGCCCACCTGCTGTAACCAACACATCGGCACACAGCCATGTCAATAAGCATCTTAATATACCGTTTTCTAAAATTCTAACTGACAGTTATTTCATACAATCCTACCACAGATGAAATACTTGAACAATGCAGTGCTCCTTATTGCTACTTTTCTGCAACGTTGTGGGAGTATTATTTGAGAAAATACATCCAGCAGTTGGACAGAGAAACTATCTTCTACATGGGAGTTTCACATCTCAATTCACCTCCTGCGTTAGACGCCTTTCTTGTGCTTTGCTGAGCGTGTTTTTATAATGTTTAACGTGTTCTAGCAGAAAATGTCATAACAACGCTGCTGAAAAGTCCACTGAAACCTGCAAAAGAAGGGGATTCCTTTTCCAGAGCTACAGGAGGAAATGCATTCCACATCTACAACCTGCACCCTGACCTTGACCGCATCCATTTTCTCAGGCAGCCCTGTGGTGCTGGAACGCATTAGCAACAAATGGGCCTAGAAATGGGGAAAAATAGGTTGTAAAAAGTGCACTGCGATTTTCCTTGCTCCGCCGACCCGGGCGTCGGTTCCTCCTCTGAGTACGAATCGATGGGGAGACTCATCTGACAACCCGATCATCTGAGCACCCTCGATCTGGCAAAGCAGATCTCAGAATTTTTGACCTCATAAAACCTGGTCAGATGACTGCTGAAAAACCCCTCACATTCCACGCCTTGTTCAAAAATCCCTCCCAAATAAAGGCTATTGTCCCGGGTGTGTGAAAATTACCCCTCTTTGCCCGCCCTAATCCCCTCACCTTTAACAGCAGACGACTTAAGCTCTGTCCATTGCTCTGGGTATAAGAGGTATTACCAGCTTAATATCAGTTCTAATCTGGCTTTGACACCTAAATTATAAGCAAGAGGAACACTGGATTCCCTGCCACCGCCTACAATTTGTCTTTGTTTGGTGATGTTTCGAGCAGCAACGGGTGTGAAAAGCATTGCTACAAAAACAGCAGAAGTGATTTGATGCTTGGTCTAACCTCAGAAGTTCTTCAATATGAGTGAAGTATCTTTCAGATTGCTGACAATTTATCTTTATTTCAACCTTTGTTCTTTTTCCACCCCCTGAGTGACTCCAGCAAAATTGCTTGGAAGTAAATACAGCCAAATTAATACAAAGCGTCTTTGTAGTTTATTTGTTCTTGTGTGTTTGTTTACTCAAGATCAGATCACTGTTAGACAAATGGATTACAGCCACATGTGCTCTTCAACAGGGATGTGACAACCACACACCACATAAAATCAATCACATTCCATATGCGCGAAGTTCCAAGAATGGAGTTGTAGCCGTAACCTGAACAGAGAATCCAAGTCTTAATGTGCTTCAGGTTTAGCAAGGGCCTCGGGTCCTAATAGAAGTTGAAAGTTGCATGTCTTCAGCTAACATGAAATACAAAACATTAATATTTTCCATTTTTACATGAAAGGTACTATATATTTGTTCCTTCTTTCTCCACATAAATTCTTGATGATGAAATTCAGTTGTGCAAGTGTTTCAGCTCCTCACCAGCTACACTGAACAAAGTGTTGGTGGAGGGCTGTGAGGAGCATGTGGTCAATGTGGACCACTGCTCAGGTGTTTGTTCTTCGGTCCCTGTCAGTAGTGACCATCACTGTAAGAAAATGTATCATCTTTCCGTAACTTGTACTGATATTGCATTTGTATATCCTTCACTGGTCCTTATGATGATCGGCAGTCAGCGTGAACTGATACTCAGTGTATGACTTGGATTTCATAAACCAACAGTCCAGTTCAGTTAAGAAACCCTTAGATCTCATACTTCATAAAGCGATCAGAAAGAACTACTCTGGACAGACGTAGCAGATGAAGTTCTTCTATCACACATTCAAAATGTACCCAACCGAGCACGAGCAAAATCAGAAGGCTGCACTAAACAAAGTGGATTTATGGGAGTTTTACGTCATCTTCCGATGCCCAGAGGACATCTAAAGATCTGCGGGGAGCAGAAAAAAGATTCAATTCCTTGTCAACAGTGAGGGACGGGGATCTTCCAGTATCTTTCCAGAGGAAACATGATGAAATATCTGAACGGGCCTGGACGCAGTCCGTATTTCTCCCTTACTTCAGCTAAATTAACACGCTGTCAACAATTTCCACCCACAGCCAAAACACTGTGACTCTCACTTGAAACAAGCATGGGTTAAATAGAAACACTCCAAGTTTAGCCAAGTTTACTCCAACTGCAAACTTATTCAAAAGTCTTTATAAGTGCTGGTTGAGATGTCGGTAGTAAAACAGGTAAATGCAGTTTTCAGCATAATGCACCAAATCGACTGTGCTACCATTTTTATAAATCTTACCTCACAGGTGCGCTTTCCAAAACTCCACCGTGCACTGCCAACTTTGCAAGGGGAATAATTCACAAAGAAAAATATTCCCCCGAAGGTGGGGGGGGGCGAGACACAAGCATAAATCTCCAAAGGGCCAACATTCCTTACTCTACCAAACACGTCAGAGAAGACCAGTCCAAGGCAAAGATCTGCTTCTGTTTAGAGATGAAGAAGTACTGTTCACCCGGTGGCCTGTGCATGTACACTTTTGTGTGTATGTGTACACTGTGTGTGGACAGATCCAGATGGTACAAAGATTAACGTAGCATGTTGGAGTGTGAAGAGACCCAAAGTGGTCATGGCGTCAACTAAGGTCCCCGAGGGTTCTGATCTCTGATGTTCTTTGTTCCGCTCAGGCCCCAAGCAACAACATTCAAATAATCATCAGTTGAACTGAACTGATCTAATCTTTATCTTATAGTTTTGTACACAAAGGGCAACTAAGTAAAGGTTCTGGATCTGGGAATCAGCAATTCCTTCCCTTGAGCACAGCAGTCTTGTCTGTTTCCTATCTACCTTCCATACCTACCAATCACTGACTTATTGACCTCAACAATTTAGAGAAGGTATCTCAAGCAGGTCTCCAAATGTTCTTAATCCCGTTAAGTTACCGCTTATCTCCATGAAACATAATGAAATGCAGGGACTAAAAAGAGAGGGTAAAGTTGAACTTCACTGACAAACCATAAAAAGAAGAAAAATAGTTAGCTGAAGGCATGAGATCAAAATATCCCCATGCTCCATGAACACAATGGAGTCCATTCCCCCTATTTTTATGTTACATCACAATCCTTACATAAATGCTGTCTGAACAGAACTGGACTGTTTCTGATCAGGGAGCTCTGCAGCAGGTAGTGAAGACTGCCCAGTCCATCGCCAGGACCTCACTGTCCATCATCCCGACTGCCTATAACAAGGTGTGCCAGGAGAGCTCACCACATCACCACAGACCCCTTCCACCCCGTCCACCATCTGCTATCTGGGAGATGCCATCGCAGCCTGAGATCCAAAACCACCAGGCTCAGGAACAGCTTCCTACCACAGATTGCTGGACTCCAACCTTTTGAGTCCAATCACCACCGCAACCACTAACCATGACCACTGTCCACGATCACTAACTGTCCACTATATATTGCTATTCTGTTGCACTGACATTACATAAATATTTATCTTTATATATTTTTAATCGTTTTCAATCTTTTTCTTTACAAATAAAGAGTGTCTTTTTATTTATAACTACATTTCTTTCTCTCTATTCTGTGGACTGTGGACCTGAGGAACTGTACCTGCTGCATTTGGGTTTATCATAAAAAACGATCCTCCTCTTAATTCTTGGCTGTTCCAAACACTCACTCACTTTCCTTCTTTGTCTTCTGTATGTCAGGGTCTCAGCAATCCAGCAAATGGCTGGCTGTTAGCCTAGGAGGGTTACCATCTCACAGGGTATAAACACACACACACACACACACACTATGGGCAATTTACAGTTATCAACTGGAAACACATGTCTTTGGACTGTGGGAGGAAGCCAGCGCACCTGAAGAAAACCCAGAGACACAGGGAGAACATGCAAAGCCTTTGCCACCCCTATTTCCAACAATACATCAAAATAAGGAGTTAAAATACCTAGTCAACTTATCTTTTGCTAAAAAAAGAAACAATGGCAACTTACACTCGAACATCTATTTCTAGACCTCAGCCTCAGACTCATCACAAAAAAATGGACCAAAGACACACGGAAAAAATTACATTAAAAACTGCTTTCAATTTCACGAGCCTCTGTGAAGTTCTAAATCAAAGAGCGATCGCAAACTGTAGACAGACAAACTACAGAGACGCAAAATAATGGAGATTTTAAATCGAGGCAAACAAAGTTGAGTTCATTAAAATGAATGAAATGTATTTTACTGCCAGTCATGGATTTTCACCAAATCCACATTTTGTTTCCTAATAAAACTTCCAGTCTATGTGTTTTGGCAGGATCAACGCACCTCACCAGACTGTTGACAGAAGAATCCGTCCCTCCCTTAGCATCTCTTGGACATCTTCTGGCACATCCAACATCCAAGTTGTGACCAGGGAACCAGTTTTCAGTATAGCGCATGAGATTTATACGTAGACAAGTATAAAAGACTGCAAGTAAATCGTGCGCAAATAATAATTAAAAAAGAATTAATAACGGCTCAGTGCCACTTGGGAAATAGGAGGTCAGTACCACCCCGACACTGAGATCCCACCAGAACTGCAGGCATCAGAGGACATTACTGCTGAACCAACCTTACACATTATACCATAAAGCTTCATCTATTATTGAACAAATCTTATCAGTGAAAACAAACAAATAAACCGCAATGTAATCCCTCATTTGTTGCCATGACTGTGCCGACTGCAGCGTTTACCAGCCCTCTGCGTGTGGATACCATGGTGTTCTGGAACTGTCCGTTATCTGGGCTGCGGTATCTGCATTTGACTGAAGGCCCCCCAAACAGGGCTAAGTTAATGTTTTGCGAACATGCTGATAACATAAATCTGGCAAACTGCGGAATCTTGGGGGGTTCTGGATTTTTCTGGGAGAGGGCTGGTTATTACAGCATCATAACAGCTGAGTACGGTTGTGAGATACATGCTGGGGCACGTTTCAAATGACATTTATTCTCTTTTACAGTCCAATAAATCAACACAGCGGGTAGCAAGGTGCTTGTGGACACGACTGTTGCTTGAAGACTGTTCCTCTAAGAACGGCACAGCTGTTGTACCCTTGAGAAAGGTGCTTAACCCGCTTTGCCCCCTAAATATCAGCCGTAAACGGATAACGCTATTAAGTTACTTTGAATGAATACAACGGTTCAGCAAAATAATCTGAAAAGAGCCCTCAAATATACTGACGTTGTTAACAGCATGTGATTTTGAAGTCCGAGGAACATTTGGTGTTATGTAAGAAATCTTTAGCCATTATGGACTCATTCTTTCAAAATGACGTGTCAGTTAAACAGCTTTTTGGACTAAACAGCAGTTAAACGGTTTTTTTTCACGTTTCTCAGTTTTAAACACCTGCAGACAAATTGCCTTCTAATGCATTTCTGCACAACGTCTTTTTTTCCTCAGCGTCGGTGTCTGGATGTCTCAGATCAGTGGTTTGCGAAACTTATTCCTAACTAAGTGATTGTAAACAAATGATGGTAACCCGAGAGATCCCCTGATGCGTGTGTCCAGTTTCTATGATCAGACATCTCTGTGGTTTACGAGGTGGTGGGTGTTAGATACGGCAGGAATTCAGTGTGACCACCAGAAAACCAACCATGCAGATACGGGGTAACAGTTTGAAGAAGACCTCTGACATCAGATATACGGACAGTACAACTTGATGGCATCACCAAACACCTTCCTGAAGCCACGACTTAAAGAACAGTGGAACCACAGCAGATACAGTATATTCTACATGTTGAAACCACTGCAAATATAAAAATTATATTATAATATCATCTACAGACTTATTTTGCACTGATTGCTACAGCATTGGAAATAGCACCATACTCTCATGGGTGGAAATAGCAGGTTTTCTCCATAATCCTGGTAACTCAGATGTCATTTAATAAATAACAACAAAATATCAAGATCCGGACATTTCCAAGTTCAACAGCTGTTCAAATAGGAGACATTTTTGGACAACGTTTAAGGTGCTGTGTAAGAAAGAGCTTGGGGTGTATGCTGTTATCCTCTTTGGTATGGAGCTCACTAAACTGATAACACCCAGTCATCTGGATGAGGATGAATATCTCCCACTTGGACATAAGAAACAGGTATGGTGGAATCCAGCCTGGCAGAAAAACATATCTCCTCACTGACCTTTGGACAGATCTTAAAAGGGGCAGTGAGCACCAGGTGGGGTCAATGAGATGTTTAAAGACTCTCTCTAAAAGGATAAACACTGAGAGCTTGAGAAGAAGGTTTTGGACTTTTGGGAGTCTGAACGTACATGAGAAGGGTGGCAGCATGTTTGCATCGATGGAAGAATGTGAAAGATCAGGAATATACAGGCAGGGTGTTCCCTGAAGATCGAGAATAGCGAACATAATGTCGAAAACCAAGTAAGTTCGCTTTGTTGCAGTTGGGACACCTAAAGACTTTCCCTCCAAAATCTTAATGGAAGATGTCAGTAAATTTGAGAAGCTGCACATGAAGGGAGCAAAAAGTAGTCAGTCACAGCGTATATAAGTGTAGCACACACAAAAGAAACCATGAAGGCCTTCACATAAGGTTTTCCCTCCTGGAAGGATGTGGAATCCCCAAAAAGCAGGATGTAGTTGGATAGCAGTGAAACATGCAGCGAGTAACACGTTTTCCAAACCTCCTCCAAAACTCACAAATCATTTACGGATTTTTTCCTTACATTCTGTATGCTTGAAGCACAGCTATGCTTGTTAGTGGAACTGCAAGGCATCTTGAGTCCATTTCTGTGCTTTCTCTCTTTGAGATGCAAGACCACACTCTGACATCCAGACCTTCACCTACTGCTGAATCGGACCTTCGCGTATTAGCAGACAGCTGCATCAGTATACTTTTTTCTCCTTAGATTCCACGGAGGATCTCGCCTGGCGCTCACACCTGAACCCGGAGCTGACCAAGAATATGTAATTCCATGACAGTGTTTATTCTTTTGCAGATCACCGTCATCACTCTGGCTTTTATTATTCTTATTATTATTATTATTAACACCGATGCTGAGGTCTGAATGTGTTCTCCAGTCCCTCACGCTAAAATTTTCTGGCAAACTGGCAGCCAGAAAACAAAATACCTAGTGAGAACATTGCAGGTAAGTAGCATTTTTAAGGTTATTAGTCCACTTCTTAGCTTGTTCTTAAAAACCAAGTACAGTTTTACCCATTGATTCCAAATCCATGTCTGTGTCCCCAGCTGTTCTTCTAATACACACTTTGTATTTATATTTACTCATTTAAACCTCCTCCAAAGGGACATACAATTCACGTTAACCTTAATGCATTTTTCATTATTTATCAGGTTTTTTTGAACTTCTGCTTTATTGTTTAGTCTTCATGGGACGGAGATACTCAGGGTGCAACAACAGTCATCCATCCATAATCAATAACCATTTATCCATGCAGGGTCACGGTGGTCTGGACCATAAGATGAAATGAGAAAACTGGATGGGACACCAGCCCATCAAAATGTGATCACACTCACGCACCACATCGATCTTGGTCAGCAATCCACCAGAAGCTTTCGACTGCGACTGGCTTCCCACCCGAGGCCGAACCCAGAACCCAAGAGAAATGTAGCACCAGCACTACCTACTGAGCCACCACGTCGCTCAATAACCATCACTATGAATGTATATTAAACAGTCTTAAGCTTGAGTCCAAAGTCAAATAACATATTGCAGCGCACAAAGTAGCAAAAGTGCAGTTTAATGAAATGATGGATACCGGGGGCCAGGAACAGTAAACAGTGCGACCGTTGCAGAATCGTCACTTCACCCGGGTACTCAGACACAAGGGTCTTCTGTTGCTGCAGGGTGAGAATTTGACTCAGGGGTGGTTGTGCCTTTCTGCGCATGGGGGGCTAGCTGGCGACACCTCTGTGAGACACGCCACAGGGTGGAACTACGTGCTCCAGGATCTGTATTTTTGCGGGTAAGAAGCCCTGTTAGCAAAGAAGTTGAAGTGAAAGCAAACCAGACAGCTGAGACCAAGGCTCAATGGAAGCAGAGGAGCGAGAACAGGACAGTCTGCTGAAAAACACCCAACCGGCAGCACCAGTGGCGACACTGGTTGGGCTGGGGTCCAGGGACTGGCTCTTCAAGGACACAGTAGAACCTGGATGCCAAAAAAGCAGCTGTTTGCAAGGCCTTGACTAGAGAGAAGACCAGAAGTTATTTATCTGCTTTGTATCTTAACAGAAGTACAGTTCAACCATTTGAGTGATACTTTTCTCCAAAGTGGCTTGCAGTGAACTGCCTCTAAATACAGCTGAGCATTTCTTACTGTTTCAAGCAGGTACCTTGGTCAAGGGTGCTCCAGCAGGAGTGGGGATTTGAACTGACCCCTTCTTTAACCTGACGCCCTTTCCAGGCATTTCATTTATGTGTTTCTAAAATTTTAAGTGAGGCCAAAGCTTTCTAAGCACTCAGAATTCAAGCATGCGAGTTAAACCCGACGAAAGGTCTGACCGTGGAAAAGTGCGGAGAGAGCGAGTTCCCCTGAGAGCATAATTAGCTAATGGGAGGGATTAGCTTTGATGAAGGGTTTCAACACCCCCTTTGCCAGCCGGGTTTCGAGGTCTGGTTGTCATTTATGTTTGTTTATGCTTCTCCCGGGGAGGGGTTTGTTTAACTCCCATCAGTGGCCTGCCGCATCGCGAGGAGCTCGGCTACATCCGGCCCTACAGCTCGACTCAGACTCCCATCCTGGACAGCATCTCGAGATGGGGACATAACCCAAGGAGATCCAGGATGCGTCTTGCGCTGGATGAGAGTGTCGGAGATGGAGTAGGGGGGCATCATTTTGGGTACGAGGGACTCCCTTTTATCGCCTCTGAAACCAGCTTGATCGCACAAGGGGCGAGCAGATCTACGTTCTGGAAGCCGAGCGTGTGGAGCCCTACCCCCTCAAAAGTTCAAACAGAGACTTTTTGAGGCAGCCGACTGTCACAAGTGGTTTTAATCCTGCATTTCCTGCTCAGACTCTTTAAAATTCTGTTCAGCGGTGGGAGGGGAGGGGAGATTAGTCTAGCGGCGGTATAAACATCCCAATTTACGGAAAGCGGAACAGAAAGTATACCCCCCCCCAAAAAAAGCGATCCCAAACCCAAGACCTGTGCTGCACATTCATAAACTGCACAATAGTGAATAACCGATCCAGGAGGACCAGTAAGACCGTGCAGTCGTCAAAACCGGGCCGAACGTCCCGGGTCGTCCGAGGAGCCGCTGTAAAAGTCAGCGGTCGTGTTGCCGTGTTTCTTCTGGAAAACAGTTCTTTGAAGTGGAGCCATGATGCATACCAGAAATGCTGAAGCGGGGAGATAATGTAGTCAAAGACAGAGAAGGAGCGTGCGGAGGATCTCCAAGTGTCACCAGTGAGCCAGGAGGCTGGGACCGGGTTAAGGATGCAGGGCAATAATAGATCAGTTTTGTATGAGCTTTCAACTTTTTCTGGAGTTATAAATCATATGCAGAGCCTAATGCTGCTTTGGAAGGACCCCCCCCCCCCCCCCCCCCCCCCCCCCCCCCCCTTTTTTTNACTTTTTCTGGAGTTATAAATCATATGCAGAGCCTAATGCTGCTTTGGAAGGACCCCCCCCCCCCCCACCTACTCACCCACCTTTGCAAACCTATCCCTGAAAGCACAGAAAGATCTAAAATACCTTCATATAAAATAAAGCTCTTTTGATTTGCTATGAAAAGTGCAATGAGTCATAAATATGAGACACTTGGTTAGGTGTAGTTTGCCAGCTGGTCCAAAAACTTTGGGACTTGACTGTTTATTCTAACTTTTGTTAAAATCCTCTCATGTTTGCCGTGTTAATTCATTCATACATGCACGTGTACTACATGTGTCATGAAGTGAGTAAACAGTTTGTCAGCTACAGATACAAGTCACACAACATCCACACCAGGTAAAACATCAGGTCAAGTATAACCAAGTGCTCCACTTTTACAACTTTCAAAAAGCAACGTTTAAGTCAGATGAAGTATCAGAAAGATGCGCACAACAGAGTGGAAACAACTCATTTATAATGACGGATTTTCAGAAAACAAATTCTGCCTTTTTTTTTTTTTTTTGTCCAGACCGAATGTAAATTGTGAATTATTTTTCTGTCCGCATCCACTGCAGAGCTTCCAGTCGCACATCGACATTATAATCGATCGATAATCTGAAAAATGAAGCTTTTATCGATATCGGCTCTACTCACGCGCTCGCCGCGGGTTCCAGGTCTCTCACCGAGGTGCCGAGAGCGCGCAGCGCGCCGCCGATCCGCCGCGCTTTAAATACTCTTACTCCGCGGGAGACCCTTTTACCGAGTGGGGGGGGGGGCTGCACAAATTCAGACTGGAATCCACCCGGGTCTTTCTGTGAGTTTTTTTTTTTTTAAATTGCAGTTATAGTCAGCCTGAAACCTTCTTGTCAGGATCTTCTAAGTAAACTTCAGTTACATCTCGCCCACTTCTGCACACATGTCACTGTCACCTCAGTTCCTGCACATACCCGGCACACACATACAGTATGTTGTATGTTCAAGTAGTATCAGGTACTGGCGATTCTGAAAGTGTGGTGATCAGACAGGACAGGATGGAGACATATTGATATGTGATGGGAAATTCACCTGCACAGAATCTTTATATAATAAACACATCAATAAGGTGCAAATTCCAACACAACAAATATAAAACACTAATAAATGACAAAAGGCAACTGAGAAATAATTCAGAAGAACTACAGCAGCAGTTCTGAGGTTTGGGGACATTTGCTTTAGAAGAGCTAATGGTCAAGAAGCCATATTGTGGTATTATGGTTAGTGAGAAGGATCCGGAAGGATTTCTTACCGCACCTGAGCTGAGTAACCTGGTGGCTAACAGAGCTCATGGGGGTTACTTCACTTTGGGGATGTGAGCTAATGTCCACGATGGACTGTAGCTACTTCTGAATCCTGGCCCCTGCCACAGCCTTCACTGAATCAGGGTTCTGACCCACAACAGAACCCACTTTCTTAACAGTTTTACCGAGTCTGTGCTTCTCACTCCTCCAGCACCACACCACCCCAGCAACTACAGTTTTGTAGAACAGGAAGGATGTTGCTGCCTGTGGTGAAGGATCTTACCCATCTAAAACACCACAGCCCCCTCTTACACAGTTCATGTACATTGTGAGACCAGCCCAGTTGGTGCTTGCCGTGGACCCCCCCAGCTATGAGTATGAGTGGACCACCTCCACATCTACACTTTGGTAAACTGACACCAGGGTGATTGGAACGATAAGAAGGTTCGATGGATCTCCAGGTCTGATGTATATAAAAGTTTGGTTAATCTAAGTATCAGATGTACATGTACGTGGAACATAACACAACAGGAGCTGTCCTACATGGTTATCGCTGCTTGACCCCGGTGAGTGGAGCCTGAGAGGTTTTTTACAGCTGGACAATAAACCACCCGATTAAACTAAACATTATTTAAATGTATTGATTTATCTGACATCTTAATCCAAGGTGATTTAGCCTCTATCCCCATTTTTGTTGCATTTTTATTAACTGCTTGTCTGATGAAGGGACTCAGGAGTCTAGAATCTGTCCTGCAAACATGGTGTGTGAGGTAGGGTCCACCACACGCACAAAGGGCAATTTAGGGTCACCAGTGAGACCTGAAACACATGTCTTTGGACTATGGGAGGAAACCAGAGAATCTAGAGGAAAAGCCATGTGAACGCAGGAAGAACAGGCAAACTCCACCCAGAGAGAAATTTGAACCCACGTCTGATCCTTTAGGCCGGGGACTAATGGCACCATGCCCCCCTTGTGACTTACAAGGTCAGATGATCAACTTCACAATGATGCAACTGTTTACACAATAGAGTAATTCAGGGTAAGTGCCATGATCATTGCCATTACAGTGTGATCAGGGATTCAAACCCAGCAACTTTCAGATCCCAAGACACTGGTATTAACCACCGTCCCACCTGCTGGCTCATGACTGAACTTACTGGCGTGAATGAACCCATTTAAATGCCTTTCAGAGCCCTCAGTGGGGTGAAGAGGTGAATGTTCAGGACCATCGCTGACTAACCTGGTAACAGTGCAGCAAGTTACCAGTTTATTAGGTACACCCGCCACCTTCACGCGCCTTCTACTTTCCATGTACACTTCCACAACTGGACAATTGTGCAGACCAGTGTTTATGGCATCAGTCACAGTCCAGTTGAGAGTCAGAACAGACAAAATAAGTGTTCCAGGAACACAACGGTGAGGTTTCACCACTTCGGTAGCCTGCAAAATCCCCAGGCCTCAACCCGGCTGAGCATCTCTGGGATGAGGTGGAAACGACTGTTCGCAGGAAGGTTCTCCAGCTGTTCAGTTTTCTACACAACACAACCATTTCCACATGGCGCAGCATTCCTGCACGACGCATGCAGCATCTTATAGAATCCAGACAATTCATGCTACTCTGAAGGCCAAAAGCAACATGCTACTAGATAGATGTATCTAACAATCTGGTAGCTCAGTCATTCACTCTGCCCTCGAAAGAGGACCCATGGGTCTCTCTGTGGTTAGCAAAGGTGTTCTCTGTTGTTCTATGTTGTCAAGCTACGCACACCCCACTGGCTCATACATCAAACGTGGGCTTTGTATTTCTATGGTTCAGCACCTTAATGCTGCAAATGTAAACCAGTCTTCTGAGATGATGAAAAGAAGTCGTGCGGCTGTTTCTGGAGACCGTGCTGAAGCAGGGAAAGAGAGCTGCGGGAACTTTGGTTCGAGAGCAGGACAGAGTCATTAGTGGAGCGGTGATTCACAGGAAAAGGTGGAAATAAACACATCTAAATATGGCTGACACATGCGGGACAACAAACAAATTGGGTCCGTTAGACCGAGGCACTGGTGGGACGGTGCGAGTGTAGACTCAACAGTTCTGTCCATGTTCCCAGATGACCCCTTCCTACCCCCCATCCCGCCGGATTATTGCACTGTCTTTGACTTTCTGGTCAATGTTGTAGGGGTGGTTGCCATGGTGATTATTTCTCTCTGATGGGCTTTTCCCTGTTGGTGCAATTATGACTCTTCCTGTTTTGGATGGAACATGTATAGCATTGTTATATGAAATATAACATATAATACTTAAGGTTTGGTTGGTGATATTTGTTTGATATATATATATATGTATGTGTGTATATAGATAGATAGATAGATAGATAGATACAGTCATATTATTTTCTGTATTCATGGATTCTAGTTCTTGTTAATATAAAACATGTATTAAATAAAGCAAATTAAAGCTTAAAATTTTCTAAGTGGGGTTCCTTTTTATATTAAGCTGCATATTATTGCCTCAATAAACCTCTGTGATTTTGAAATTCGTCAGATTTAGATATAAATGTAAAAAATGACAAATTACATATACGATAAGATTATCATCGGCAGATAAACTGTATGTTGATTTTTTAAACTGAAGAAATCTGCCGGTAGCAGAAGTCCTGGGATAGTTATAAAACCGCAGCTGCAACGAGTAGGAATTTATCAACACTGCCCCCTAGAGGTCTATAGACCAAAAGACATGATGTAATGGATACCTTGCAAAAACGTCGATTTGCATTACCTGCCCGTTTTTATTATATTTTACCTATTACTTAATTATTTATTTATGTAGTAGACACTTTTCTCCAAACCAGTATACAACTGAAAGGGCATTATTTTTCACCAAACATAGATTACTGGTTAAGTGCATCATTAAACAGTACAGAGTAACACTGGTTCTAAGCTCACAAACAGGTACATAAAGTGCAACAAAAGAAGTGCAGCTTCACTCCACATAGTGTATAAAATGGCTGCTGACTTAAACGATATGTTATCTCAGCACGAGGTTCATCCAAGGGCCCACGCTGCACAACAAAGATTATTCCACGACAGACCAGTGTTGACTGTGAGAGAAGTGACTGTGATTTATGACCCTTCGTAGATGAGAGACAGGATCACAGAGGTGAGAGTCTGCAGGATGAGCAGAGCTCTGCTTCTGGCAGCCCAGAACATCATTGCCAGGGTTATGATCTTCATCCAAGTTTCGCCTGTTAGCCAGAAGACCCGAAGTGGTGAATCACAGGGACTTTTAAGTGGACTGTAGATGTCATGCAGCAGTGTTCTAACAGACTGTCATCTTTGATCTTAACAAACAGATGTTTCAGGTCACAGCTGATATTGTGGTACCATCAGCATAGCGAAGGTTCTTGACATGTCTCCCCCCAGTTTCACATCACAGCTTTTCTAATACAGTCCTGTTTTCCTTGTGATTTGCTGTGCATATAAACTAATAACTTAATGAGAGAACGTACAACGTTGCTTCAATTCAAAAGTCATCTTAACTATTGCATTTGTACGGTATAAAAAAAGTAAAAATGATCAAATTTATGCTGCCCACTTTGTGCAAAAGCCTTATTTTATGTGTTTAAATGAGTCAGCAGTATTTCAGGTCTGAATTCGTTGGGCACAGTTATAACTTAGATATCTAACAGTGTATTCATTTCAGGTACTATTTAAGAAGCAGCAAAACAAAGTCAAAGTGAATGTGAAACCCAGAGAAAGTGCTGTGAAGCCCTGAGTTATAATATGCTGCAGCAGCTCGTGAAATATGACCCGCGTTGAAACTTTTGGTGAATCCATAATGGTCTTCATTTCACGGCAATTGGTTCCATTTCTTGGTGTCATAGACATCTTGGCCTCTTCGGCATTGTCATCATCATCGGTGTATTTGCTATTTCTGTATTTATAATCTATTACACCATGTGTGTAGAGACCACACAGCTTGTCCAGTTTGACATTTGCTGCACCTCACAGTTGTTCCAACCACAGAAGTCCAGGTCATCGACGTGTCTCGTGTTTCCCAGACCTGGCATCCCGCTCTCAGTTCTCCTCCATATGCAGCGAATTTGTCGTGTGCCGCTGGTTGACGTGAGGCACCTGGACCGAGACCAGCGTTCTTGCTGCCGTATCGGGTGGAGGTCTCAACACCGGGCCGCTTGGCTGACAGCGGCCTGCAAAACACTCTGCGCTCGCCGTTCTTCCAGAGATAGCTGGGTAGGAACGTGATACAAGCAGAACCATATTTCACGTGAGCTGTATTTCATATTTGACACGTGTAGCTGGGTCAGGGTTCGTATTCATCGAGCACAGCCCCTTCCGTGGAGATTAACATACAAATAACGATTTGGGGAGGGGGAGGGGGGTGAAAAGAGGTTAGGAACCATTTTCCCATGTTTATTAGGTGTGCTGAGGAAATTTTGTGAGTTCACGTTGCGGCGGCATTCAAGCCGCAGGCCGGGTGACAAAATCTGTTGCCAAAGCAGAACAGCATAACGCAACGCGCTCAAAATAGGAACGTTCCCGCAGGGCACATGCTGCGGCAGAGGGCGAGCGCCGCAGAGGAAGCCTGCCACTTCCCGGCACCTGGCCTCTCGGCGGGCCCATCTGCGAGTGGACGTGCTCCCACGGGCCAGAAGCGGCCTCCGGCGAGAGAGCTGCCTCCAAGGCCCGCGGAGCCGGGGAACGTGGCTGCTCCCCCGGCACAGCATGAGGCCAAACAAACACAAAAATAGACACCGACCTCAAGCGGGGCTTAGAGAATACATTTCTTTGTTTCAGCATATATTTGTTGGGTTTTGTCTTTTTGTACAGAGAACAAATATGACCCAAATGATATACTAGATTCTTACATTGCAAACTATTTGAATTGTTGAATATATAAAAAATTTACAATTTATTATTTGGTACATTTTCTTGTTCATTTTCTGACTGCAGCGGAGTGAATGCAACCTGTTCACCCCCCTAGGGACTAGATTTCAATAAGAATCATCTCCAAGTTAAATAACACTGGGTGACTTGACTAAGCTTGTTTCCACGGTGTTTACAGCTGGGTCTGATGCTTCTGTGTGTCCGCGATCGATAAGATAAGGAACATCTAGAAGATGACTTTGGCTACCGTCGACTGCAGCAGGCCGGGGAGTCCGTGGCCTGAGAAGTGACCAGGCCGGCAAAAGAGTGAACCAGTCAGCATGTTTGTTTCATTGCCCTTTCATGCTGTCCATACAACAAAGCCGACACCACCAAACGACAACAAAAGCAAACCAGTAACCACACTGGGACACAAAATACGGCGCAAAGTCAAACACCTCCAAACTAAAGAGCACCGGACATATCAGTGAAGTGCATCATCCAAAACAACTCTTCTTCATGCGCTCTGAGGCTGAGCTTTCACACTGTCCACGATAGCTGAGGTGCACCTGAAGGTCTCTATCCCATTAGTGTTTGCAGACCAGTGCAGCTGTCAATCATTTTGAGTGGGTGTGGCCAGCAGAACTGAATACATTTTTTTACGTTGTTGCAGAACTGGTATTTTTAATGTAGCTCAAAGATACTACAAGGTCTCAGAGTATTTATTTCTTATACTATCTGAAATTTTTCTCCTCTCTTTGTCATCAGTTCCCTCCAGGTGCTCTGGTTTCCTCCCACAGCCCCAGGGCATGTGTTCCAGGTTAACCGGTGACTCTTTAGTTATCCGTTGTGCTGGACTGTGGATGAAATGCAACCCCTCCTAGGCAGCACCATGATTCCAGCAGGCTACGGACTGTCCCGACCCCAGACCCCCCCAGGACACGTAGGTAATAGAAAGTCTGTGAATGTATCTCACTCAAAGATATTTTTACAGAATTTAAACTATGAATAGATTGAAGGAAGACTTGTATAAAAATGGGTGGTGCTCATGTTATGAAGAAAAAAGTTATGAACAGCCTTGCAGTTCCATTTGTGTCGAATGCTGGAGTCAGTGCTCACCTGCGTTACTTGTTACACAAAATTTCTCTGGCTTTTTATGTGAAAACTTTACCGATATCCATTTATTATTGTCCAAATGAAAGGAAAATATTACCGGACGCTATATCGTGACCGAGCATGTTAACTGATGTACCTAAATAATGAACATCCTTGAAAAGGAACAGGAACCAAAGTAAGTGAAGAACCTGCAACGGCCTCACATCTTGCGTCGCACTTTGTGTAAAACCTGGCTGCGGTTGTCATAAAAAATGGGTTTGCAGCTCCTGCGGGAATACAGAAATACAGCAAGCGCAGGAAACCCTGGGATGGAGAAGCTGCCAAAATCATTAGACTCCTGTTTGCAACATTTCGACCCAAACGGGATGTCATTAAGGAGGCCGACATCTGGCAGGAGCGGAGACTGCTTTTAATAAAGACAGATTTGCGGACAGAGCGTCGATCTGCTGATGTCAGCCCTCCGAGCTCACGTCAGAGCTGGCGGGCTCACCTTGGAGGTGCGAGTCTATCGACGGAGTTCGACTCGAACCCCGACTGCCGTGTTGTGGCGAAATGTAGCAGGTTCACCGGGGGTCGGCGCGCATCGGATGGATTCGCGGAAAAAAGTGGACTCCTTTTGAACCAGTGTCAGATTTATTTAAATTTAATGAAATCAGCAAAGAGCCGGCAGAGCTTGGCTGCCGGGGTTGGGGTGAGCAGCGGCGAATGGGGGGGGGGGGTAACAAGCGTCCTGCCAGGGTGACTTCATCCGAGGCGAACTTCGCGGTTGCTAATAAAGTCAGACACTTTGATCGTGCCGTTTTGCAAGTTCCTGCAGGAGACATAAAGCAGAAAGAAGGGACAACATCAGTAATGCACAACCCCAAAAGCAGGGCCGGGATGGGAGGGCCATCGTGTCACTTACGCCTGTGTCTCCAGGTAGGCCAGTGCCCGTTCCACCTGCCCTTCTGTCGCCTCCTCGTCCACAGCCGCTAGGTACGTGTAGAGGAAGCGAAAGGTTTCGAATGGCAAGCAGGCATCCTGGGGCTTGCAGCCCGGGTTTGAGTTCAGGATGTAGCAGGCGTGAATCATAGCGTTCTTCAATGTCTGCAAAAAAAAAAAAAAAAAAAAAAAAAAAAAGGTCAAATGCCCAGCGTTTCCATGGGGACACACAGGAAGTCATCTGTTGTTCCAAGGTCCAAGATGGAAGCTGTGCTACAAGTGAAGATACAACCAGGCTTAGCGGGAAAACTGCACGTAGCCTGTGTGGTCCCCGCCTGGCGTGTAACACCCGCTGCTGCCCAGCGCGTGGCGCTCTCTTTACCCCGCCAAGGTGTTTGCACCCGAGTGCAAGGAATTTAATCCAGTTGAGCCGCTCCCCGAAACTGTACAGCAGGAAGATCCGTTTGAGGAGGTCGTCTGATAGGCCGAAGGAGTGCCACGTTTTGGCCACCTCCGCCCTGCTCACGATTTCCCGCTCGGAAAACTGAAAAAGGACATTGTACACAGATTAAATTATCCCCCAAACAGATGAAATCCACTAAACAGGAGTTCTGTTAATAGGCCAGTGTGGCCCCAGCCAACATACTCTTTTCATTAGTATATAGAAAGAAATGCTAGGAACCAATTTTTTTTTAAATTTATTTTATTTTATTGTTTACCATATGCTTTCAGCCAAATCAACTTATATAACTCACAAGTAATCCATTCACACAGCCAAAAAGAAACAGCTGACGTTGGCTGTTCTTTTTAGTGATACAACAGCAGATCCCCTCCTTGGATATGAAGTGAAAGCCTGACGCTCACAAAACACTCCGCTGTTGCCATGTTATTACCGTGCCGTTGTGGAAATGATTATATATATATATGATGATTCGAAAGTGCCATTTTCCCAATTTGCTTCACTTTCCATGCACCACTGTTTGTGGAAATTTTGCAGACGAAAAGCTTTTACTGGAAAACTACTGGTGTACCCTTGACAAAAGCATCAGTACGATATTCAGCCTCTCGGCAAATACCGATCGGCCGAGTTCAGAGTTCCTCGTCCGTGATGGACGTCACCTCTGAATGCATGGCGGTTAAAACCTCAGGTGTGAGGTCACTGGGCTGCTCGGTCTCCTGCTCAGGAGTGTTGTTCACTGGCAGAGGCTGCCCTTCAACCAGAGCGCAGAAGTACCTTCGGAGCAGGAAGCACAAAGAAGGAAATGACACCTTGTCATCGCTCCTGACACTTCCTGTGTCATATTATTTTGTTTACAACAACACCTTTATCGTTGTCGCTTGACCCCTGTGGAGAGAAGGCCCCGTCGCACTTACAACGTGGACCACTGTATGATGTCCGCAGGCTGAGTTCTTATGGCGTCCTTGGTGAACTGCTTCAAAATGTCTGGGAGTTCGGCTGGAATTTCAAACTGTTTGTCCTCCTCAGCCATGCTGGTGACCTACAACTAACACAG
Source organism: Arapaima gigas (assembly GCA_900497675.1). NCBI lineage: Eukaryota > Metazoa > Chordata > Actinopteri > Osteoglossiformes > Osteoglossidae > Arapaima > Arapaima gigas. Next base: position 308,952 of record UFQX01000311.1, read on the forward strand.
AGGAAACATTTCTGTTACATTCTGCTTTTTTTCTAAAACAAAGCAAGCATTTATGGGAAAATAAATGGACTTTAATTCTTATTATTATCAGTAATAACAATAATAAATAATTTAAAGGTAAAAAAAATTCTAAGATCATATGTTTTTAAACAATTTCACACTTATCCCGGTCCTGCTTGTGTCTTGGCCCTACAACTGTAGCGCAGTGAATGAATGAATGATTGTAAACGTAGCAACGGAGTGTGTATGGTTGGCGTCACCGCTCCATAGCAACACACCTGTGACGTGGTGACGCGCCGCGGCGGAATCACCTGTCACCACGAGGGGGAGCCATTTCTCCAGAAACTGGCACTGAGATCCAGCTCTTTTTTTAAAATTATTATTACTATTATTATTATAATTATATAGTTTGTACCTTTACAAGAGAATCAAGTGAAGAATAGTCCTCCATTTGGAAAACTTCATACAACATCTGTCAAACAGTTTCATTTATTCATGGATGATTCATACGTTAGATTTTCTTTACGTCCCAAATTCTTATGCAGTTAAAGATCATTTTAAGTTACTTCGCTGGGCTTTTGTTTTTAAACTATGGACGCAGCCAAAAAACATTTTCGCATGTGACACTTTTTATGCACAATTGTCTTTTAATCAAAAGACGGAATCTTATCATTACTATTAAATGTTGTCTTTATCTTAAATCTTATTATTATTATTATTATTATTATGCACATTTCATGTATAGTCTCACAAATAAAAATACTTGTGTGTGGATCGCAGAGGGGCGTGAACGCCGCGCGGGGACGCGCGGCGGGGTTTGGGGGGGGGCAGAGCTCAGCCTCGTGCCATTGTTCAGCTGCAGAACCACCCCCCCCCCCCCAAACACAC